>CM035118.1:126897591-127306473 GCA_020205555.1 Panax stipuleanatus
AGGTGGGGACACGAAGGCTGGTGATATTATCCCATAATGGAGAGAAGGAGGTTCGGAGGTGGGGACACGAAGCCAGTCGGTATTATCCCACAATGGCTAGAGATGCAAAGATCTTTGGATCGTGTGTGTGATCGGTTCTGACGGGGACGTCAAAAATTTAAGTGGGAGAGTTTGTAACACCCCAGTTCCACATCGAAAGATATGGGGAAAGTTTGTCTGTGTATAAGGAATTGAGTTACTACCAATAGTACCTCCTTCAGTCATGACTTTTGGGTGAGCCTGTGGTGGGCTAAGATAACCCAAGAAGATACTATTGGGCCAGTGGTTTAAGGTCTTATTTTGGATGGATTTGATTCGATTTGGACTCAGGATTTGACCTGGGTTGTTATATACATGGTGATGATCAGACCACATTTTCGAGACCGGAGAGATTTCAAACCAGAAAAGACGAAGATGAAGGATGGAACTTACCAGGTCTTTTGGGTACTTCATCTCTTTTGGATACACCATCTCTTCGTCGGTGAAGTCTCCATAGTCTGGATCGACCTGGTAATCCTCGTCGTCCATTGATACAATGTGGTGGTAGTGGGGGAGAGAGAGGAAACAGAGAGCAAGAGAGAAGAATAGTGGGGAAGGAGGGAGTTGAGCAAATGTTCGCGTCATGTAGTGTTTATTAGCCTAGGGTTTTTTGGTGAACTGTGGGGTGTGAATAAGAAAGTAAGGGTTACAACTAGCCCCCACCAAAAATAAATTGTAAACCTTATTTTCGACGAAAATTCTGTAGGGTTTACCTTATTCCGTCGAAAATACCTATTTTTTTTATAAAAAAAAATTTGTTTTTTTTTGCAGTTTCTAGGTTTTTAAACCCCATTTTTGTACCTGTAACATACTTTATCCCAACAATGCATACAATAATTAACCAATAACTACATCCAACAACATATATATTGTAATTAACCCATAATATAATATAACTACTTAGAAGAACAACATATATACACACGTTTTAACGTGTATATAACTACATTTCTAACAACGTATAACGTGTATATATGCGATAAGTTATCAACTACAAAGTAACTTCAATGATTTACAAAAATTAAATTAAAATACATTGATTTACAAAGAATCAAGCTAAACTACAATGATATAACCTATAAACTATAAAAAAATACTGGTAATTTCAATGACTTACAAAATTAAAGTAAAATACATTGATTTACAAAGAAACAAGCTAAACTTATAAAATGTTTAACAAAACATCTAAGTAAATGCTATAAAAATATCAACCTAATCTAGTAGTACCACCACTAGGAGGAGAATCATCGGGCGGAGGTCGACATCACTGCTTTGGTGTCTAAAAATCCTCTTCATCATCCCCCCGTTTGCGATCTGCATCACCAACCTACTCGCCATCACCAGCGACATCTGCATCGCCACCTTGTTGATACAATTAAAAATATAACACATTAGGCTGTATGAGAGAACTAAAGAGAAAACTAAATGAAAATTAAATAATATGCAGAATAATCAACATAAAGTAAATACCTGAGTAGTCAGGAGCTGACTCCTCATCGGGCCAAAAGCCTCTGACAGTAGAGTGACCACTAACAGGAACTCCTCATCGCGTATCGCGGTGAACTGCTCATGCGGGATACATGTACTCTCTACGGTGGCCCTTGATGCAATATCCTAAGTTAACTGGTGAAGGCGAGCACGACTAGGAAACTCCTGACGACGGATAATCGGAACCGTACGAAACGTCTCTGACACTGCCACCATGACCCTCTAGAATAACTTGTCGTTTAAGCCAGCGCCCGTATGAGATGGTCCAATAGGTGCTCTGGGACGCTGACGCTGGCTAGAGTCTACGAAAATAAATATAACATTACAAATAATGATTTATATTATTTTAAAAATTATGATATAATGAGAAATATAATAAATATTATTATCTTCAGGTAGTGTATACATGGGTTTCCTCGGCAGGCCCAACACTCGATACCATCTGGTACTACTAGTAGGAGGATCCTTAGACGCGATTCACAGACTCAACTCCTCATCCAGAGATAATTCAATCTCGATCGGAGGGATGGTGGAATCTAACGTCTTAGGATCCCCCATAGCATCCCGTAACTCAACTACACGATGGTCCCGAAGATTTTGAAATCGGTCTTGCAATTTACTTTGTATATGTGAGTTAATTAAATTATTTTATTAACTACCTAATATTAATAATTACTAGAAATTGAGATTAGTCTTACCTATATAGATAATGTTGCGGGAGACATGATAGAGTCCTTTGTCGTGTGGGCTCTATCCCAATACTCTATTATGGTCAAACGTCGGTCCAATCTCACTCGCATGACCTAATAAATACATCCATATAACATTTATTAAGTATGTTGGGTCTCCAATTTTTAGGTTTATTTTGATGATAACAATAATTAGTAAATAAATTAATTAAAAGGGCAGAATCCTCTCCATAGGATTTATATTATAAATTATTTTATTTATCTTATTTACTTTGACACAAAATATATATATAGATGGCTATATGTATGCATTAAAAGCATTTAATGAGTACATTGCTTATATGCACATATATGTATTTTATGAGCATTAAAGGAGCTTTGACCGAAAATGGCTTAAATTATTATATACATGTGTTGGGAGTTTTAATTGGTGCCAATCTTTTTGGGACAAAGTAATTGGCCACGCGAAAATTTAAATGTGTTGATCATTTCAAATGTGCTTATTTGACCAAAATTTATTTTGTTAAAGACATGCTCATTCAATGAACAATGAAGAAAAGAAAATGTGTGGGCATGCATTTAATGCATTAAATTGGCTAAAATGTGCATGTGTGTGCAACCATATATGTGTATATATATATATATATATATATATAAAATCATATATGTCTAAGGACCATTAAATGAAGGTTTAAAAGAATGGTGCATGTGCTAGAAAATTAAATTAATGAGACATTTATTTAGGGATAAATGATCATTTATGGTGTATGTATTGGAGCATTGAAAAACTCAAAGTATATAAACACATGTGAGTATTGGGCATTTATTCTAAAGGTTTTTGACCAAATTTTTGAGAGTTTGAATTTTGGACAAACCTTGTGGACAAAACCGTGGGCTAAATACATATACTTCCTTGACCGAATTAAATGAACACTCTCTCTCTTTAGAAGTCAACAATTTTGATGTGCTGAAACATTTTTTGAAAATGAGTTGGCAATCTGTGTGATAAACTTTCATCTGGACCGCCCATTTCAAAATTATTAAATCTCAGCCATTAATTTCAAAACAGATTTCCAAAATTACCATTTTGCCCCAACCTCAAAAATCTATAAATAGGATGCCTTTCTTTCATTTCTAATTTGCCAATTCACTATCAAAGAAAAGCTTATACTCCTCCTCCATACTCTTCTCTCTCTCTAAGAAGCTTTCTCTCTCTTCATATCAAAGTTCTAATCATTTGAGAAGAGAAAATTGATCTAAGCATCTGAGATAAGTTGTTTGATTTACTTTATTTGAATTATCTCTTGCTTATTTATATTTATAAATATACGAATATAAATTATTATACACAATTCTATATATATATATATATATATATATATATATTTCATCTATTTATCAAATAAAAAGTTGGGTCCTTTACAGTAATATACAACAAATAGAAAATAATTACACCATTAGTGCATCCACAGAATAATTACAAAAATAACGCAATAAATTTAAACCATTCAATTTCACATTTATAAGGAAACCTAAAATCAAGGCTGCCATAATTAATAATTCAAATTCAAATATTTGGGATCTAACAACAAAAATAAATCCATAATTCAAAATTCAAATCAAAAGGATGAAAAATAAAAATTATTTTCTCATCATCTTCCTCCCTCGTCATCTTCCTCCTCCGCCGCCGCGAATCTCCGCCGTGAATCTTAAGCTTGCTACAAACAGAATAGAACATAACAGAACAGTACCTTGGGTGAAATCGTCAAAGGAATTAGGAGGAATGGAGAGAGAGAGCGATGATTGCGAGAGAATAGATCCGTCATGATTAAGTGGTGATGGTCGGAACTAACTAGTAAATTCAGAATTTAGATGATGATATTAATCAATCCCTCCTCCCCCTTCACCGGTGAGACAGAGCGAGAGCCAACCACAAATGGTCGATGGGATGGAGAAAAGAGGTGGATATTTGGTTTTTCATAATTTCTTCATGTCCGGAAATTCCAAGTCCAATTTCATGTCCAAAGGAAAATAAGAACACTGCATAGGAAGAAGAGAGATAAGAGAGTGATGTGTAATGTAAGGTTGATAACCAAACCTTCATACCAAGGTAACCAAACCTTTATACTAAGACAAAACCAATCTACCTCCACACCTGCAGTATGAATTGGTTACCTTGGTCTGACAATTTGGCAACCAACTGCATGAAAGTTTGGCTACCAACTGCATCACATTCAAAATAAATTTGTAACCTAATAAAACTAAATTGGTTACCTTGGTATGAAGGTTTGGCTACCAACTGCATGAAGGTTTAGCTACCAACTGCATCACATTCAAAATAAATTGGTAACCTAATAAAACTGAATTGGTTACCTTGGTATGAAGGTTTGGCTACAAGCTGCACTATGAAAAAATTGCAGGTGTGGAGGTGGATTGGTTACCTTGGTATGAAGGTTTGGTTACCTTGGATGAAGGTTTGGTTAACTTGGTATGAAGGTTTGGTTACCAACTGCACTATGAAAAAACTGCAGGTGTGGAGGTAGATTGGTTACCTTGGTATGAAGGTTTGGCTACCAAGTGCACTATTAAGGTAACCTAATAAAACTGAATTGGTTACCTTGGTATGAAGGTTTGGCTACCAACTAGTTACCTTGGTATGAAGGTTTGGTTAACTTGATATGAATGTTTGGTTACCTTGGTATGAAAGTTTGGTTACCAACTGAACTATGAAAAAACCACTGCATGACATAGTTTTTCCTTGAAATGGAAAGCCTTGCATAGCTATGGCTTAACACATTTATGCTTCACTTCTTATTTATACCTACACTCATTGAATGCAGGCACTCCTTTTTGGAAATTGGTCTTGAAGCAATTTGACGACTTGCTGGTCAAGATTTTGATTGCCTAGAACTTCATTGCCCAGAAAGAGATAAGGGAGAGATAAGCTTCATTGCTTAGGATTATAATTGAAATATAATTTATCGGCTCGTAAAGAAAAAAGAAAAAAGAAACCCTTTCTTCAGCCACTCTTGTTCCTTTTTCTCAAGTTGAGCCTAGCTTTTGCTGCTCTCATCCCACTCCATTCAACGCAATATTCTGGTCGATTCTTTTCCTATCTATCTCGGTAAGACTGACGCCAAAATACCAAATACTAAATTAACGGAAAGAGATAAGGGAGAGAATCGTGGGCCACGATTAAAAGATATCCAAATGTACTAATTTTGTAAATAAACTATTAAAAATGTATTAATTTTGTAAATATTTTCTGCATGCGCTATTGTTGTAATTTTTTTTTAAAAATGTTCTAGAAAATGTAATTGTTCCTAAAAAGTTATACATAGACGTCGCAAGGCTACGGAGATATTCCTCTTAAGTGAGGGAATCCGATCGTGCGATTCCTTATAGTACTAAGTGACTTTGTTTTTGATATTACTTATATAAATATCATAAAATAGATCTACACTTGATAGTTCAAAACAACACCGAGATAATTCCTCTAAGAGTGAATCATCCGAACCGTATTTGAAAATTTAAGTGATCTATTGAAAATATTTATATAAATATCAATTGTGAAATTATAAATACTTCCATACTTAGACGTCGCAAGGCTACGGAGATATTCCTCTTAAGTGAGGGAATCCGACCGTACGATTCCTTATAGTACTAAATGACTTTATTTATAACTTGTCACATAATAGATAAAATATTATTATATATTATTTGAGTTAAACAAATATATTTGTTATATCAAGTATTGCTTAACTGATTTATTTATTATACTTGATATTTGTCATCACAAGTATTTGATCATAAATTCATTTATTCATAGAATACTTGTTGCATAATATAAAAGTTATTTAAACTTTTGTATCACAAACTTAAGTGAATATATCTGCTTAAATAGAAGCATATTTGATTCAAAGCTTAAAACAACTTATCTGCTTACTCAGAAGCATTTTCACTCTAAATATAAAAGTTATTTAAACTTTTATACTTGAACTTAAAGTTACATTTCTTTAATCCATAAAGAATAAAAAATTCTTTTTAAATTTGCATTAAACTACATATCTGCTTATACAGAAGTATTTTTGAGCTAAAGCTAAAATTGACATATTTGCTTATTCAAGAAGCATTTTTTCACACAAAATATAAAAGTTATTTAAACTTTTATAACAGTGCATAATTTACATATTTGCTTACACAGAAGCATTATTTGATCAAAGCATAAATTATTATCTGCTTACAAAGAAGCATATTTTCTCAAGTATAAAAGTCTTTGTACTTTTATAAATATATCTGTTCTTTAACTAATATCTGCTTATTTGAGAAGCCTTAAATATAAAAGTAATTTAAGCTTATATATATATATATATATGTACTAAATTTTATCTGCTTATTTGAGAAGCATATCGTTGTAAATTCTATTAAACACTTTGTAAAAAGGGAAAAAGTTAAAGTTAGTTTATTTTATGTACCTGTGAGAAAGACGAGTAATTCTTCGAACAAGACCAAAGTCTTAGAGAGGTCAGCTGGGAGTTGGGTCTCTAGTGAACTTGTGAGGTGAGAAAGAGGGTGTTGTTTCAAGACCAGATCATAAAATAGAGCTGAACTCAAAAGAAAGTACAACTAAGCTTGAGGAGGGAGCTGGGAGCTTGCTGTCCAAGCTAGGTAGTTGTGAATAGTTGAAAGTGCCTATAAAACTTTGAAAAGGCTTCTCCACCTGTTGAAGGAGTTTTTATTACAGGAAGTAATAGGATCTCAAGTCCTAGAGAGGAGCTTGAGACTGGACGTAGCAGCATACTCTGGATGTATGTTGTGAACTAGACAAATTTCTATGCATTGTGTGATTGAATTTTTACTGTCTTGCATATTAATTTCTAACACTGCAAATTAATTATCTAAAAATTTAGAAAGGAATAAGATAATTTTTTAATCTGTAATAATCTATTCAATCCCCCTTCTAGATTATTATTGGACTTTCAATTGGTATCAAAGCGGTGCTCTTTAACTTGTTTGTTGAGTAAATACAGGCATACCTAAGAGTAGATCCATCTATGGCCTACAATGCTACTGGTTGCGGAGATGGACTATCAATGATTAGACCTCCACTATTTAATGGCACAAATTTTGTTACCTGGAAGAGTAGATTCAAAATTTATGCCAAATCACAAGGAATCAAAGTTTGGCTTGCAATAGAACGAGGTGTAAAAGTTCCTACAAAAATTGTAGGAGAAAAGATCATTGAGAAAGATGTTGATGAGTTCACTACTGATGATGAAAAGGCTATGAACATTGCATCTAGAGCTGAACAAGTGCTGACTAGTGCTCTCATTGAAAAAGAATACAAAAGAGTTAGCAATTGCAAGAATGGAAAAGAAATCTGGAAAAAGATGATTCTAATCTTTGAAGGAACCAATCATATTAAAGAAACCAGAAAAGATGCTCTAATCCAGGAGTATGAAAATTTTATGTTGAAAGAAGGTGAAACGATCATTGATATGAAAACACGTTTTTCCAAAATCATTGATGAACTGGAACATCTAGGGAAGGCATATACAACTAATGAGAAAAATAGAAGAATTCTCAAATCCCTTCCATCCATTTGGAAAATGAAGGCTATTGCTATTAAGGAAAGGCAAGACCTAACTACTTATCCTCTTGATAGCCTTATTGAAAATCTTCGTGCCCACGAAGTCGACATGTTAGTCGAAAAATCAGGATCGAATACAGATCTCAAGAAGAAAGAAATTACTTTTAATGCTTTACTTGTAGATCAAGAAAGATATGATGAAGAAACTGAGGAATTTGCAAATCTATGTTTAATGGCAAACAATGAGTCATCACCAAGATCTGAGGTAAATTCTAAATATCAATTACCTAGTACTTCATTTGTCACACATACCTTAGATAATATAAATAAAGAACACCATGAATTACAAGAAGCGTATAATTGTTTATATGAAGATAATGAAATTATTAAAGAAGATTTTATTAAATTAAAATTTTCATTAGAAAAAATAATTAAAATTAACAAAAATCTTGAAATAGAAAATGAAAGTTTAAATAAAGAAAAAGAAGAATTAGAAAATGACTTTTTAGAAAATATATTACTAAAGGAAGAATTAGAAAAATTAAGAAAAATAAACCAAGATCTGGAGATAGAAAATTCAACACTTGTTGTAATTAATGAAAATACTCAAATACAAAATCAAGTGTTAAGTGAAGATATTAAAAATCTCAAGCTTGAAAATTCATCTCTAAAGATAGAATTAGAAAAACGAAGTGAAGATTCTTCTTTAATAGATCAAATTAAAATTTTAACTAAAGAACGTGATGATTTAAGCACTATTGTTATTAAATTCACAAAAGGGAAAGAAAACCTTGATGTCATGCTTAATCAGCAAATATGTGAATTTAACAAAGAAGGATTATGATATATTAGAGAATTAAGAAAAGATAAAGGACTCTATCATGTTAAAAGTAAAGAAAAAGAAAGTCATACTTCTCCATTTACTAAATGTTCTTACTGTAACAGAAATGGTTATTCTTTTCACATATGTAATGCTCAAAATGAAAATTATAAAGAAAAAATGATTTGGGTACCAAAAGGAACATACATTGCACCAATCATTAAAAATACAAGGAAAGAGTTTTATAATTATCAGAAAAATAAAAGTCAAAAATCTTATAGAACTTTTCATCAAAGTTTTTCATAATATAAAAATAGAGTAAATCATGCATCTTATAGACCTGTTACTCATAAAATGCTCGTATCTGTAAGACCCCAACTTTTATGAATAAAGATTTAATTTTCTTTATATATTATTTCGAAATAGTAAGGTGTTGATTTGATAAATATGAAAGTTATGGGTGAAATGTGCAAACATTTTTAAAATGAGCAAGTGGTTATAAAATATTCTTGTTGTCGGGGAATATTCGTTTGGTCGTGGAATATTCTTGTTGTCGGGGAATATTCGTACGACGGCGCAGCTATTTGTGGGCCCCCACAACGGAATAACTGTCGGATATAGAAAGCAACAGAAATAACTTTTTTACAAGATAACGGCGTGGTTGTTACCGTTAGTACTGTTGAAATACCCGGTGGTTAAAATACAGTGATACACGGTGTTGCATAGTAGCACACGGTATTGCACAGTATTTTGAATTATTGAGTCTTACGTGAGAAGCCATTACTCAATTATTGTTACAGTAATTACTGTTCAATATTTTATATTATTGACTCAATAATTGCTACGTTGATATTTTATATTATTGACTCAATAATTGCTGCATTGATATTTTATTGACTCAATAATTGCTACGTTGCTATTTTTTATGATTGATTCAATAATGGCTACAGTTGATATTTTGTAGTATTGATTCAATAATTTTCGTTGCACAGTATTTCACATTATCAACTCAATAATTCATATTATTTGAATAATATTATTAGATTGCATTATTGACAATGTCTAAGGAAGTTCTGTCTAGGAGGGGTTATTTAATTGCGCGCCAGTAAGGAGAAGTCCTTATCGGAAGGCCCCCTCTTTCCTGGGAACGACCTGGTTGTTAATATTGTAGTTCTATAATATTATTTGTGAATAATTAATTATTGATTTATATGATAAGAAAATATTTATTTTGTGGATATTAAAGAAGGAATTGGCGCTGATGAGTTTTTATCAATATTTTGGTGTGAGAAATCATCTGTTTATGGATTTCGGATAATTTATGTTAGGAATTTGGAAAAACTTTCTTCTGCAAAGTTGTAGAGAATTAAATTTCCTATAGAAGGACATAGAATTTGTTTTTTTTCTGATGAAAGGGCTATTTATTATGAATTATTGAAGTTTCGGAAAATAAATATTTTTTAATAAAGGGTGGGACCCACTTTTGGTTGGAAAAAATTGCTGATGGCTTTTTGGTAGCAGCTGGCGGCTGGAGGTTTTTAAAAAGAAATAATATTATTTTATTCATTTAGTCTCCTTTGGCATCCTAAGCTTTTCCTATAAATAGGGTGCTTAGGTTAGAATTAAAAATCACACCAGAATCAGAAGTTTTCTCTCTCTATAATATCGAGCGTATTTTTGTGAGTATTTCAATACTTTGAGTGTTGCTATTCAGTGCAAGTTTCCTTCGGTATTATATCCGATATTCCAGTCAGAGGTACTATCTTTTTGAGGTAAGGGATGTTATTTTCTTTCGTAAATGATGTTATTCTTTTCAATATCATTATACAGAAATATTGTCATGGATTTTATGTTGAAATTCTTACTTTTTTCGTCGGGGTTACTATTCACGTATACGGCACTATTCACGAAAAAATTAAATTTTCTTCTATTTGTCCAAATTGCTTGTTAAGGTTACTATCTTTGATTGTATCCAAGTGTTGAGCTTTATTCTTGAATTTTGCTCCATAATTGATTATTATGAGGTATTTTTGAATTGGATATACTAAAATACGAATCCTTAGTCTTTGTCTTTTATCTCACTGGATTCGTTTTTTTAAAATGTTTTTCATTATTCTCAGTCCTAAAAGGTGATGTAACTGAATATCTTTGGCTTGTATAGCAAAGATGAATGATTACTTGATGAATATCTTTGGCCTGTAGAGCAAAGATGAATGATTACCTGATGAATATCTTTAGCCTGTAGTGCAAAGATGACAGGTGTTGTGATGAATATGACCACTGATGATACAAATGAATATCTTTGGCCTGTAGTGCAAAGATGAATATTTGATTCGAGATGTATATTGATTGATGTTACAGGGATAAAATATTGATGATGGACTTTTAAATCATAGAAGATAGTAGACTTGATTCTCTGCTTAACTCTTCTAATGAATTGTTATTTCCGCTGCGAATATTGATCTAAAGTTGGTTGTCCATTATATTTTATCTTATTTGTTGAAGACTAACGATAATTTGTTTCCCATTATCTTAGTCATAATATTCTTTACTGAGCTAGTTGAGCTCACCCTTTTCATCTGTTGTCCTCTTCAGGAAATGAGAATGTTGCGGGAACTAGTCGGGGGACAGAGTGATGGTCCGAGTTAGAGCAGTAGTAGTCCTCACTATTTCTGATAAATAGTGTGATAATAATTGTAATGAGGACTTAGTTTGAATCTTAATATTTTTTACATATTTGTATTGACACTCACAGTTGTGTGGTCGTATTTTGCACGACCGTATGATATAAAGTTTGTATTTAAATTCTGTACCATGTATTTGGCGACTCAGAATGGGTTGGGTTGAATGGACCTATTCTGGGGGGCGTCACAAGATATCTGTAAGCTGTTAAACTGTTATTGGTAAACAACGATCAAGGCAAGTCTTTCAGTTCCTATTTTCTACGTGCACTTGATGATGAACTGTTTTAAATTATTTTGCAAAGTGCATGATAAGTTGTATATATGTTGTAAGCATAAAATGTTAAAGTCAATTTATGACTACATTGATTGATTAAAGAATGTTGATTGAGTAAGGAACTCAATCTTTATATTTTTTATATGATGTAAAGCATGTATGCCATGTTACTTTAATTATTATGAGATGTATGTTGAGCATGTATTTATGTGCTATGTGATGCATGAAAGCTGTTAGATCTTGCTGAGCTGTCGAGCTCATTCTTGCAAATAATCACTTTTGCAGGTTAAGGATTCAAAGTAACGTTATGTGCTACTTGAAAGAAATGAATCAGATGTAATGCATGAAGATTTATATACTTTGGCTGAATTGTTATTATTTTGGACCCTGTTTAAGGTTTCAGATAATGTATTTGATAATGTATGATGGTTAACAGATGTTGAGTTGTAAAATTTAAATTTTACCCGATGTATAAGGGTTATTGAACGTGATTGTAAGTTTTAGTTTATAATAACTCTGACAAAGCGATTCATGAAATAAAGTTGAATCAAAGTTATGTAATGATAAAGGTTGAGATTCAGGGATAATAAAGAAGGAATAATATAAGAGTTTTAAATATTCCGTATTTTTAGTGATTGTATCACTGATTAATGATGTAAAGTCTGAATAAGGATGTATTGTTAACGACCGATGTCGAGAGTTGTATTGTATAAATTTTGGGGTCATTACAGTTGGTATCCGAGCTGATAGGTTATACACCTTAGGTAAGAGTACCTTAGGCTATGACCTTAGAGAATGAGAAGTTAGGTTACGTATAACGAAAAGGTGATTATTTTCACATACGTAGATGTATAGGATGAGTTAAGTCCTAGAAATGTTATAAGAAAAAGGTGAGAATAACGTGGAATAAAACTCGGATAAAATGTAGAACTTTATGAACGAAGTTAGAAATTCTTAAAAGGAGAGTTAGTAAATAAACAAGAAGATTCAAAGAAGAATCTTGAAGAGCTTTGAAGATGAGAATCAGGAGTTACCTAACTCCAATAATAAAGATGACGAATAACGATGCATAGACGAAGTCTATAAGATTAAATCATAATGAGGTCATGATATAACATGATGAAAGAAAAAGATAAGAAGTTTTAAAACAAAACGATAATGAGATAAGAAAGAATCGTAAGGGAGATGATTATAGAATAAGGTCACGACGTGATCTTTTAAAGTTGAAAGACAGATGGTCAGTAATGATCGAATAGTTATAGTTTGATGCTATAATGAGAATGTACTATGATATAGTACGAGGTTAACTCACGAGGAGTTATAAATGATGAGATGCGGAAAATTCGTATCGAGTAAAGAGCAAGTTATAAGCAAGATAGAGTTAGGTGGAATTTTAATTGAAGAATTATGTGATGGCTGAGTTGTACAAACCTTTGTATGGGAGAGGATTTTGTACTTGCACTTAGTTTATCACATTGATAATCATTGGAATGTTGATGTCACGCTATCAATGTATATGTGGTAAAAAGGTGATTCTTTTCTCATGTGTATATTTGATAGTTAGAGACTATTAAATTAGTAAGATGTTATTAGGATTAAGTGCGAGTTCTTAAAACTCATGCTTATGGTAAGTTCATGACTCATAATCATATGGTATGTTTGGAACTCCTCAGCGAATGGACGCCTATGGTCTGACTAGGAAGTTCTTAAACTCATATTATTGTGGAAAGTTCCTAACTTCCAAAGTGTCGAAAGCTTGATGAACTATACTGGGAATAGAAAGGTTATGGTGTAGGAAGCAATGATGTTGTTTAAGGTTGATAGAATGATTAAGTAATGATAGAGTAAAGATTTAATTGACGGAGAAAGTTTTATATTCTAAATCTCCTAGCTTTGCTAGATTTTCGAAATTTATTGACTTCGTGCTGATGTTACACTTCTGTTTTCTTGAAAAACATTGGATCAAATGATGGAACCAATGAATTTTTTTAAAATAGTGCTATTATTTACATGTCTATGCTAATTGCTTCAGCTAGACAAAAATAATTTTAAATTTTCAAAATGTATTTTATGTGTTCTATGCATCATTTGATATAGTGTAGAGACAATAATCGAGGAAGTTATCAATGCAGTTAAACCTAGTGTTGGATGTGATCGTATGATCGTCAGCCCACTATGGTATGATGTAGTATGACGACGTCATGTAATGACGAAATCCTCAACGTACCATTATTACGGTACGGTATCAGGATATTATGAAAAGATTCATTTATTTTTAGTTTTCTTAAACTATATAAAAAAAAGATTTATTTACTTTTAGTTTCTTTAAATAATAAAAAAAAATTGAGTTGGATAAAGATATATATATATATATATATCTTGATTGATGTCCGAGTTATTGCTAGAAGTCTATGCTACTTGATTTAGCTAGACGAATATTGAAAGATGTTTATGAAATTCAAGCGTTCATTGTCAAACTATATCAAACCAAATTATTTTGGTGTGGATTCAAATGTTAAGAAGCTAAGGTGAACAACCCTGTAAAAGGGGACATGTTATCGGAGACAATGGTTCCGAAAGTAACGCATATAGTCGTTACGATATTAAGATGTAATACGTTGTGCACGACGTAGGGGTACGATAGGCTAATCACCTAGAGTACTTGCAGAGAGTGTTTACAGTCTGTGTGATTGCCAAACATTCTGTTAAAGATGGTTTATAGTGGTGATGCACTATTAAACCGGGAAGAAGAGTTCAAGGTCTTATGACCCCTCAGCATGAATTGGAATATTTTAAATTCCTGTTATTCATATCGCTTCCCAATTATTGAGCAATTGTGGAAGATTCTTATTATTCTGAAGGTGAAAGTGACAAGAATGATATTCCTTAGAAAGAAATAGTTGTAGAACACAACAAGTTAGTGAATAAGATTAACTTAAAATCTACTTTGATAAATTGAATGAATGAAGATTAATGAAAATTTTGAGGACGAAATTCTTTGAAGAAGGGGTGAATGTGATAACCTGAATACTCATAAGATAGTGAATTATGAAGTATATGTCTTCGATGAGTAAAGTATATGGTAATGATCCTTAGAAAGGAAATGAACTAGTTAGAGAATATATAATATTTGAAACATAATTGTGTTTAATTGATAGTTATGAAATAAAATCTAAAATTTGTTGAAGAACTGAATGTAGTAGAATATATATGTATAACCTATATTAAGGTAATGTGTTGAAGTTATTCAACGATAAATATTTTTAAAGAGATTTGATGAAAACCTGAGTAAGGTAGGGTTTCGATGATTCCGAGAACGGAATCCTTATAAGGAGGGAAGGATGTGACAACCCGAATTTTTAAAAATTATTATAATCAGAATTTAATAAATAAAATTCTTATTACGAGATGTTTTGAGTTTGGATATGTGTATATATGTGTTATATGTTGTGAAGTATATGATGTGGTGTGAACATAGAAGATATATATATATATATATATATATATATATATATATATTCATATGTTGGAAGAATGAGGTTTAATAGTTAATTTACTTTAACTGTTGAAGAAATTAAATGAAGTTATTACGAAAAGAAAATTAACTGAATATTATTAGTTAATTTAATTAAGTTACAGATTATATTATGAAATAATATAATTTGATTATTATGTCTTGTTGGCACTATAATGGTTATGAATTAAATTTCATAAATAATGTGAGTAATTCACTTAATGAAAAATAATGAAGTAATGTGAAAATAATTGTTTTAATAAAATATGAAGATAATATATTACATGTAAGAGTAATACGTTTATGTAGTGGCTTAATATATTATATTTAGCCAAGTGTACGTAAATGAGTATGAGAATGAGAAGAACCAATATAATTATAAATAAATATTGGTGTTAAATGAATTAAATAAATATTTTAGTTGGAATACTTATGAAATAAGATAAATATTCGATGAAAATTATTATGGAATAATTTATTCAAGTATGAGAATATAGAATAAAATAATGTGAAATAATTTTGTAATCAGTGCGTATTTTATTACGTTAATGGAATAAAAATACTCTAATTTAATTAAATAATTAAATTAGGGAAGTGAGAATTTGTTAAATAAAGTTATAATTATAATGGTTGAATAGAAATTATAATTTGACTGATAAGATCAATATTTTTCTTAAGGATTTAAGTTTAATTTAATTCAATTTAAAATATTAGAATTTGATTAAACGGAGTGTGACATTTGTGAACCATATGATAAAGGGGATTATCAAAATAAATTAGTAAGAGGTTGTTTGGGTTCTAGACAAACATGGCCTAGAGGCCCTTTGTATTTGCAACTGTCGTGACTCTTTGTATTGGTAACTGGCCAAGCCACGTCCAAGTTAAGCTTCAGATATGTTTACGCTATATTTCTAAGGCTAAGAGTTTGAAAACAGAGGAGAAGAGAGGAAGAGAGGAAGAGGAAGAGAAGAAGAGGTTGTATGTGAAGGATGGAGAATCAAAGAAAAAACAAGAAGATTATTTGAGTTTTCTATCTAATCAAAGGTAATAATCTGGTTTTAAACTCTAGTTGTGTTTTTCTTAAAATTACTTCACTATAATTGAGTTTTGATGATGAATTTCTTGATATGTTTATGGGTATGAATAATCCGTTATATGTAATCTATAATTGGTTTTGGGTTATCAAAATCATGAAAAATATGATGAAGAAGAGAAAATTGAGTTATTGATGAAATATGTATGTTATGGCTTAGTTGGAGTCAAAAATTGAGGGTTAGTTCATGGATAGACTATGAAATTGATAAGAGGCGTTGTTAATGTGTTGAAAAACAAAAACAACGAAGTTTAAACGGATTGATTTGGTTAGGAATTGAATCCGTGGTGAATGAATTCGCTAAATATGTGTAAAACATGAAAAAGTAGCATAAACACTAAATTGGAACCCTTATAATGAATTGTTAATATTTTTGAAGTGTTATAATTATCATGTAGATGTGTAGTTCTATGAATTACGAATTCATAGAGTCGAAAACGGACTCAATCGGATGTGCGTAGCTTGATTTATGAAGATTAAAAGGAGGAAAGGGTCAGAAATTCGCGAAGAACTAAGCCTGGAACCTCCCTCCGCCCCTTGTGGCGCAGCTGCGCAGCCCCCAAGGCCATTTGGGGCGCAGCTGCTCCGGTCATGGTCAGAAAAAATAAACAAATAAACACTTGTTTTGACTTGCTGTGGTAAAACAGCCATAACTTTTTCATACGAACTTCTATTGAGGAGACTCAAGATTATTTGGAACGAGCACGAGTAGACCTACAACTTTCGTTCTTTAAATTTTTCAATTTGAGGCCAGTAGCAAAGGGTCAAAATGGTTATTTTTAGGACTGATGTGTATTCGGAGGCAATCGGAGGGCGTCGGGCATGCACGTATGCAAGTGTAGTGCCTCGGACGCTAAAAGATGTTGTCCTATGTTATAAAACATGAATGTTAGTAAAAATAATGATGCTTGAAATTAATAAATGATGTATTAAATTAGTTGCATAAGCACACTAAGCATGCACAAGAGAGACAATTTGGGCGGGTGACGAATGAACGCCGAAACGCCATGACAAGTATTAATGAATGTAAAAAGTGTTTTAAGTCAAATGAAATGAACATTATAAGATATGAAATGGGGTTAGTATAAAATCAATAAGTAGTCCTAACAAGACTTAAACACTTGAATGAATTTCGAATATTACGAAAAAGAAATATAGTGAAATATAAGTCGATAGTTAACACAATCAAATTAAACATTGTGTATTGATAATAGGAAGGGTTATGAGATGTAGAGTAAAGTTTACATTACAATTAATATGCTTTGCTATGTGACTAGTAGTTGATGTGCATGATTATATAATTGTGTAGGGCACGTGAAATGCAGATATCTGTAAGTTGTTAAACTGTTATTGGTAAACAACGATCAAGGTAAGTCTTTCAGTTCCTATTTTCTACGTGCACTTGATGATGAACTGTTTTAAATTGTTTTGCAAAGTGCATTATAAGTTGTATATATGTTGTAAGCATGAAATGTTAAAGTCAATTTATGACTACATTGATTGATTAAAGAATGTTGATTGAGTAAGGAACTCAATCTTTATATTTTTTATATGATGTAAAGCATGTATGCCATAATTAACGATCATCCAACGAGCGTGCAATGGACAAGTAATTTAATCTACTCCTAATCCTAACCAAAACTAATCTAATACATCCCCTCCCTCTAAAAAAGAGTCATATTTATAGGAAAATAAATTTGTGCCCTAATTTAGATTCATTGAACTTGGTCTCTTTCGTTCCCTTTCATCCTCTTCTTTTGTTCTTGACTTCAATCTCTATATGGTAATCTCCAAAGAGTCCCTTTCCATCTAGGTTTCAACTTTCTTAGTGGCAATCAACTTCTCAAAGAGGTATTCAAGATAGACTTTCCTTTCTCTTGCTGGATTTGACTTGCACACCAATATTGTTCCACCTATTTCATTCTCGTTGTAGGATTATTCTTGGATATTTCCTTACATGAATAAGATTATTAAATATCGCTTGATCACCAAGATTTTGTCTTTATTGCAACAAAATATTAAATCCTACAAAACAAAATAAAACATATTAATTTAATAAACTAATATAATTAAAAAGACAAAATTAGGGATAATTATAAAATGTATGTGTTAGAATTTAAGATCGAATAATATTGCAATCACACAGATATTATATGAAAGACAGAAAATATAAGGATACACGATATACCCAGGTTCACCAATTTGGCTAGTCTTGCTTGTCTGATGTATTCATTAGATGCCTCACACACTCTACAATGATTCACACACCAAATAATATTTTTTTATAGTAACTAGAAAAAACCCTAGCTGCTATAACATGAGCACAAACACATGAAACCCAATACATTAGTAAAATCCAAAATCGGGCTACTAATAAATCCCAAGCCCAATTGCATTTTGCGCTTGCCTTCCAGAGGGCGCTGCCCCCTTGCAACCCACTTTAGCTCACCGGCGAGCTGGGCAGCCGCTCGCTCACCGGGGAGCAAGACCCCCGATTGGGTAGTCGTAGTGGCCATTCGTCGAACTCGCAGAAGTATGAGTCAATCCCAACAATATGCATTATGTGTCTATCATTATGTGCATTATGAGTCAATCCCAACAGTATACAGAAGAGTGAGAAAATATGAGAATAGATAGATCTATCTATGAGCTGGAGGAAATTTTGGGGGTTGGGGTTGGGGTTGGGGGGGGGGGGTGGGGGGGGGGATAAATTTTAAAGTTTTATAAAATTACCTATGAAAAAGCGAAAACCACCTAGCCTTGGACAAAATTAACCAGTTAGAGTCCAGCCGTGGCAATCCCTCTTTTCTGCAAAATCTCTCTTCCGCATAATTAAATTCGGGACGATAATTATCCTCTGCATAATTAATCATATCCCCCAAACTTGTGGACGATAATCACCCTACTCATTCAATCATAATTCGGACGATAAGAATCTGTTGTAAAGTTATGTACTGTGCTTATGGATCATTCCCTTATCCCACCATTTTCGATTCGTCACTTTTACAATTATTGGGTATTAAAAAAAATTACCGATAAAATATATATATCACATCCCCCTCGTGACCCATACCAAAATACGGATGGTGCCATGCATGGTGCTGCTGCTGCTTCTACTCTCTTTGACCGTCTTCATCTCCATTTTATATTCCTCCATATATACTTTTACACAGACAAAGACGCAACAACTCTTACTTCTATTCACAGAAACAGATTCGTAAAACTACATGTGTCTGTATATATATATATATACATGTATATCCATAGAGTATCTTTTGTTTTATTTCTTTTATAGTAGTAGTACTTGAATAAAGGCTGGAGATATTTTTAGCTCTCTAATTATATATCTTAGCATAAAATGCAATATATGATTGTATTAAAAATTATACATTAATACCTGAAATAGTAATTAAAAAAAGCGCAAAAAATATCATTTCTCTAAATACTCGTATATAATAATACCAGCGGATGTGTGATTTGAGTTTGAACCATAATTAAATATAATAATGAGGTTGGTTTTGTTTTTCTCGCCGCCAGGGAAAAGGACAAAAGAAAGTATAAGAAGAGACAGAGGCAACAACCTTGTAGCCTGTCGTTTAGGTTACTCATTTTGATTCCTTCCTCTTCTCTCTCTTTGGAGTCATCAAATTTGATCTTATTAGTAGTATATGTATTTGTGTCTACGTAGATATATATATATATATATGAATTTCTTAATATGTGCTCTTAGGGCACATGCTAAGCACACAGTTCAAGGAATTATTCTTTTGAATTGTGTGCATATTTCCTTGAACTTGGTGTAAATGCAGAAATCAAGGGAATATGCACACAGTTCAAGAGAATATTTTCTTGAACTGTGTACTTAGCATGTGCCTTTAGGGCAGAGGAGGAACTAAGGGGGGGGGGGGGGGGGGGGGGCAGCCAGTCAGGCGCCCGCCACTGCTCGTCTGCAGTCTGCTCCGGTCTTCTTCGCTGCAACACAAGTTTGTTTGTTTTTTTTTAAAACATGAAACGACGTCGTTTCATTAAAAAAAAAATTCTATCATGCCATCAGGTAGGAATTAGGGATTTAGACTCTTTCTCTTCAGTCTTCAGTCTTCCGCCTCTGCACTGCTCCTGCCTCTTCCGCCTTTGCAGCTCTACTCCTGCCTCCTCTGCCTCCGCACGGCCCGCGCCCTGCGCCTCTCCGCCTGCCGACGACAGCTGCCTGCCCTAGTTCCGCCTCTAGTCCTTCCTTTGGACTTTGGTAATTTCTAAATTCTAATTTAGGTTATGTCTTTCAAATTATACTATTTCATGTTAAGAATCAAGATGATCTCTTAAATCGAGTTGGCTTTGGTTTTACCAGTTGCAACTGCTACTGCCTACTGTTGAAAGAGTATTCTTTGCGATGAAAATTGTCAAGACTGACTTGCGTAATAAAATGGGAGACGAGTAGATGAATGATAGTCTTATAATTTATATTGAGAAGGATATTTTTTCAACAATTGAAAACGAACAAATTTTGAGACGTTTTCAAACTATGCAGACTCGCAGGATACAGTTGCCTCCTCTCACTCGTACAACCAAAAGAAGCTCTTCAAGCGTCAATAAATAATTTTTTTTATTGATGTATTTTGACCCCCATATAAACATGTTCTGGTTCCGCCACTGCCTTAGGGCACATGTTAAGAGGACCAATATATATATATATATATATATATATATATATATATATAAAAGTATATAACAGTATTATATTAGTGGGGTTTATAAATTTATCCTTATTTGGTCTGTGTTTTAAGTTGTCTCTCCTTGAAATTCTCATTTACGTACTAATAGTAATATATAATTATCATTGATTTTCAAAGGTATCGGCGGTGGTCATGTGAGAGGAAGGGGGTTCCCTGCTATTTACAAATTATTATAGAATAGAATCTTCTCTCTTTCTGTCACTGTAATATTGTTGGTGAGATATACAAACTTGTAATCTTATATCCCTTCATATATATATATATATATATATATATATATATATATATATATATATATATTGTCATGAATATTATTATTAGGGGTATGATATTTTCACATAAAAATTTAATATTTTCACATAATCTCTCTCACATGAATAGTGAGTAGGTCTCACATGAGAGATACTCATGTGAAAATATCATTTTAACATGTAGAAATACAATTTCCTATCATTATTATACTACTACTATTTCACTTGCGATTATAATTTCTCATCAAATAGCCTTAAAAATGACAAAATACAGTTCATGAAATTAATTAAATAACACATTAATCATGAGATCAAATAATTCAAAGTAATTAATAATAAATTAACACAAATAGTCTTATCACAATAATCATTATTTTTACAAACAAACTTAAAATGCATCTTTAATTTTGTTATATATTTGAGGAGGAAAATGTCTCACTAATATGAAAGGAAGAAAGTATATTCCAAAAATATTGGTTACCGCGCGTAAAATTTAACAGTAGCACCAATGTAATAGATTAATTTAATAGGGAAGATGCATCTAGATTGATGCTAGCACATGTTAAAGAATATACGTGCATACAAGTAACATGTATAGGGGAATGGAGTAGTTTGTATAAATATTATGTGAAATGCAGAAAAATACAAGGTAAGAATCACGAGAATTGATGGAGTTTCATATATACTTCATGATATTTTGAAATTTTAATAAATAATATTAATAATAATAAAAAGGACTGGCCTGTCTCCATGTCAGCCGCTGCAACTATTCAGATTAGTACTTCAGAAAGAAGAAGGTATTGGGCGTAAACAAACAAACGAACGAACAAAAGAAGGAACCAAATTATACTACTCCATTAAGGAGAAACTAGAATATATATATATATATATATATATATATATACACACACACACGGAGATGATCAAGTGCATACCCCTTTATTTAACATACTTTGTTCACCATATTTAACGACGAACCGGCGACGGTTCAGTCTGTAGCGTACATCAGAAAACCGTCATTTTAGATTTTAACGACGCATCGACCCGTCGCTATAACATATAAACCGTTTATCTGTTCTATAGCGACGGACCAAACCGTCGCCTGGTTCGTCGCTAAAGGTAATGAGTAGTGTATGCAAAATAAAGGAGTATGCACCAGATATGAATTATATATATATACGGTCCGGATCTTAAACTTACCATTTATCCAACATACCTTGCTTACCCCCTTTTAGCGACGGGCCGGACGACGGTTCGGTCCGTCGCTATATATACAACTGCTGCTATATGTTTTTAGCGACAGACAACATATAGCGACAGACCGAACCGTCTTCCGGTCCGTCGCTAAAGAGGGCAAACAGGGTATATTGAATAAATGGTAAGATTAAGATCCGGACCATATATATATATATATATATATATATTATTTGGGACTTGAAGCTAACACTTGTGCTTACTAGTTTCTCTGTTCTTTTCTTCATAAAAATAATGGCCAAATAATAATAATAAATAAATAAAAGTACTTACATTGTCACATGGAAATGTGCAAACACTAAACTTAGGGTATATTGGCCCAATGGCCAACAGGGTGACAGTAACGTGTGTGAGTTTAAATTATATCTTAAATTAAAAAAAAAATACAAACATTATTCCCCCTCATGCATTCCCCCACTAATTAATTTAGTATTTCTCTACTTTCATATTTATGGCTACTACAACTATATATCTTTGATTAATAGAAATGTACGAATAATTTTAGTTAAAATTAATTCTACTTCTTTCAGTTAATCTTTGACCATAATTAATTGTGTTTTAATTTTAAATAATCAATTTTATTTCACATTAGTTATATAAAATTAATTTGTATAATATATACTCTCTAATCTCTATGTTTCAAAATATACTATCAATATTGACATTTAAAAAGTTAATTTGAGTAATTTTAAGTTCAAAATTGATATGAATCCTTTTAGTTTTTGTTAATACAAATTATAAATATTACAAAAATATCTAAATAGTAATACTAATAATATTTTTATTGTTTTTTAAAAATTCAAGAAATATGTTTTGTTTACTCTATTTTTGTTTATTAGAAAAACTTTTGATATATAGCATTGTTTATAAAGAAAATGCAAAAGAAAGAAATCTATATAAAGAAAAAACAAAGAAATATTTTAGTTTATTAGGACTTTCATATATATATGTGCATGCTGTCAATAAATTAAATTAATAACTATTCCAAGTATAAGATAAATAAGTAGCTAGGACTCAATTTAGTCAAAATCCATTAGCATTTTACATGCAAACACCTATCACCCAATATTCTGAAACGAAATAACCAATTAAATAACTCAAACACGAAAAATGATTAAAATATTCCTTGAAATTGGAAATTAGTTTTGGGAGCACTATATCCACACGAGTTTTTGATATTTTTACATAATTCTCTCTCACATGAAGATGTGACGCACTTTCTTCTCATGTGTGAGGGAAACATGTGAAAATATCAAAAACTCATGTAAAAATATCAGTTTCTTTAGTTTTCACTTGCTATGTAAGATTACCCTTCAAAAAGTATTAAATTATATAAATTTAACTTTAACAAAAAGATTATATACATATACATTACATATATAGAGACAGAGAACACCACAAGATAAAAGACATAAAAAGTGTCCATCATAGCTTGGAGGTGGGGAACTATAACAGTATATAACTTTGTTTCCCCAATAATGAGTATCATAGGCATTATCAAAATGATGATCAGTTGTGTTGGGGATATCTTTGGTGAAATAATTAGTCATCATTCTCCTCCTATGGTTCACTTTGGCCCATATTATGTATGTTCCTACATGCATCCCTCTTACCACTGTCTCTTGTCACAAAATGAATTTCCGTCCTCCTTTTATCCCACCTCTAGCTAGATCTCTGCTATATATCCCACTTAAAATTATTGCAGCATTCACTTAAAATTATTGCAGCATTTTGACACATACTAAGTATTTTATTGGCTGACCCTTCATCTCAGTATCTTTCCCAAATGACCTTATATATATATATATATAATGTATACTCACATACAAATGTATATTAATATATATTGAGATATCACAAGTGAGTCAGAATTTCACGTGGCAGAAATAATGAAAGAGTAAAGTACCTAATGACTTGAACTTTTGTGTCAAGTTGGATTCCAAATATGTGTTAGTGCCTTGTGTACATGTACAAGACATGCGGGCTTCATGATTCTCCCCCAACAATATATGATGTATATCTAAGGTTTATTTAATAAATAGTTGTTGAGGCGTGAATGTTAGGGCCCGATTTATATGGCGGGCTAAAAGTCTATGTGGAGATATTTTACCCTACGTATGAATCTGTTTTGGCAGTTAAATATTTTAAGAAATCAAATATTCCTAATTGCATTTAATTTCCAAATTCTAAGGAAAGTGTCAGGATATGATCCGACTTTCTTTCTTTAAGGAGATTTAGTTCAATCCCATTAAGGAATCATACCTAATGAGGAATCATATTTTCATACAGGAAAGGAGGTGTGATCATTATAAATATAAGTTTATACCCTAATTCTCAAGGTACATACAATTCATTATTACAGCACTATTGCATAAGCCTCTATTGTTAAACCTTATTCAACCTGTACTTATTCTCACACCGGAGCTATCCCCCGGCGGCCCAAGCCGTCAAGTTTTGTGTGTGACTTCAATTCTGTGCAGAATTAGACGCGCTTTTTGTGATTGAGGCGCGTGGACGAATCTTGGCGTTAACATTGACGCTATAAAGAGAGCCCTAGTGCTACGTAATTTTCAATCACAAAGTAGTTTTTTGGTTAGCGTCATGGCGAAAAGTAAGATCGTTACTAGAAAAGGGAAGTCAACGGCTGACCTATTCGCTCAACCACAGGAATAGGTGAAAGATAGGTTGGGTCTGTCCAAAAGCATTCAAGACAGCCTTGTTCCCACAGTCACTCGGTGGGTTAAAAAGACACTTATGGTGGAGACGTCAGGCGTAGATTATTCTCCACGGCCAGAAAGGAAACCAGACCCAATGATTGTGTCGAGGACAACCCGTCCCGAACGCGATCCCAAGGAGATAAAGAATTCTGGTCGGGAGAATCGGGATGAAAGGCTGACCATTCAGGCGAGAAAGGTTCAAGAGGCCAACGATACAGTAAAGACTTTACTCCTCAAACAGAAAGAGTCACTACAAGGAAAATGGCTTATTCCGACGGAATATTCCGTCTAAAAAAAGGATATTCCGTCGAGAATAACTTATTTCCGATGGAATATTTCGTCGGTAATTCGGTTGAATTTAATGGCGTCGAGATTATTTCTATCTCAAATTCTATTGGAAAAACTTATTTACGACGGACTTATTACCGACGAACACTCCGTCGAAAATCCACTATCGCAAAAAATTCGTCGAATAAAACGTGCCACGTGGCCCAACATGAAAATTGGGATAACTTTAATTGCGACGGGCAGTTCGTCGAAAATAACATATAATCCGTCGAAAAAAGTAGTTTTTAAAATAAATTACATTCCTTACTTCCGACGGAAATTCCGTCGATTTTACCTTATTCCGTCGAAAATAAAAAAAAATTATATATATTTTTTGGTTTTGCATTTTCCAGGTTTTTAAAACCCTTTTTTTGTACCTGTAACCTTCTTTATCACAACAATACACACAATAATATTCAACACATAATACAACTACATCCAACAACCAGCAACAACATATATCATAATCAACCCATAATACAATGTTGTATATACTTTTCTTCTAATACATTTTAACGTTAAATAATAATGCCAACTACAAAATGTGGGCAAGGAAATCGTACCTTGCTAGGGTTAGGATTTCGCGTTGGCTGAGGAGGAGAGAAATTCACGAAGAGCACGGAATTGATTGATTGATTGAAGAGGGGAGAACGACATGTGGACGATTACTCCAATGACACATGGCAGAACTCCTAGAATCCGGAAACCGTGTTAGGGTTATTGGGATTCCAAGAGCCTTCTTCTTGAGTCCTTCCACTCCTAGAATCCGGAAACCTTGTTAGGGTTATTGGGATTCCAAAAGTCTTCTTGAGTGTTGAGAGAGAATGTCCAGGTCCTTCGATCTTCCAAGAGTCCAAGTCTTACGTCTGAAGAGAGGTCCCCTTCCCAATGAAATGGAAGGGGTATTTATAGGGTTTTCTAAAAAGTGGTCATGTGCCAGGCACATGCTTTCAGGAAAATTCCAAAAATACCCTTTAATCATCAGAGTAATGCCTAGATCGTCCTGTCCTTCTAGTCACCAATCCAATCCCTCAATCAATTTCCAAAACGAGCTGCCTCCACGAGCCTTCTGCCTCGGGACCCGTGGTGGCTTCTCTCGGGTCTCACCTATTCATTTTTGGCTTTTTCATCTTCATTTAATTAGGTCGTGCCTAATTGTGCATTTAATTCAATTAGGGCATGTGAACCCTAATTTGCACTTGGGCCCACATTTGTCCCCTACGCGAGAGTCGCGTTTCCAAAGAGACGATCGTGCAAGAATACTTCAAGCTTTTGAATGGTTTTGCGGGACTCCACTTTATAGGTCTTGAAGACATGGGGCCTAGAAGAGGGAACTCCTAGAGAGCTAAACCTTAGGATTAAACCATAAGGAGACAAAACCTAGCAGGGCTCTTCCTTGGACATATTGGAAAATCTTCTGCAAATCTTTCCATATATATAGCTTGCCCAATATTTGTTTCTTTTTTTTTTCCTGGAAATTAAAATAAGGAAGATCATCAAATATTAATTACCAAATAAGAATATTCAATCTAACAAAATCTTTATTTTGGTAAATCAAATCTTTCCTTTTTATTTAAAAATCAAATCGAATATTTTCGAATAAAATCTCATTTTATTTTAGAAATAAAATAAAATATTTTCTTTTGGAAAACCAAATATTTCCTCTCTTTTTTCTATTTAGAAGGAAACCAAATATTTTTAGAAATCCTCCGCTTTTATTTGGGAACAAAATCAAATCATTTCCATATTTTAAAATATATATATTTGTTTCCATATTTTTTTTCTGGAAATTAAAACAAGGAAGATCATCAAATATTACCAAATAAAATTCAACCTAATAAAATCTTTCTTTTTGGTAAATCAAATCTATCCTTTTTATTTAAGAATCAAATCAAATATTTCCAAATAAAATCTTATTTTATTTTAGAAAGAAAATAAAATCTTTTTTTCATATTTTTTTTTCGAAACAAGATCATTCCTCATCATTTATTATTATTGTTATTTGGAAGGAAAAATCAATTTTTCAAAAATTCCCCTTGTTGGGAATAAAATCAAATATTTTTTTTATATATTTTAGAAAATAATATGTTTATATATTTCTATTTAGAAACAAGATCAAATCTACTTATCTTTTGAAAATCGGATTGAAGTCTTCCCTTAATTGGTGGCTGCTTCTTTTTGTGATGTAAGCACCCTTGAGAACATATATATGTATTTATATATATGCATCTTCCAAGCCATTCAAGCTTTACTTTTGTCTTGCTTCATTTTGGATTTTCTCTCTTCTTACGAGCCAGGAAGATCATCAAGGGAAGCAGCAAGGAGACGTTCTTCAATCCGAGCGAGAGGTAACAAAGAGGATTCCTCCCTATAGGGCCGAACCCTAGGGGTTGAACCCTATAGGGCCGAACCCTATGGGGGGACCCGAACTCGTAGGGCTCCATTCCTTCTTCTCGTCTTCGCTTTTCAATTTGCTTACTTGCATGTTTTCTTTTGGATTTCTCTTGACTTGCTTCCTCTATTTCTCTTTTCTGTTTCAGGCAATTATAGTCTTTCTTTGTTTCTGAGCCCCATCACCTTGATCACATCTTGGTTTTTTCCCTCGAATATTATCAAAGAAAGGCTATAATTTTCGAGGGGAGGAAAGATTTGTTCCAAGCAATTGATTTGTGGAGCAACAGGACCTCAAATGAATAGAGGGAACAACCCCCTAGGTAGTTGAACCCTATAAGGGCCGAACCCTAGAGTTTTTTTTTTGTTTTTTTTCAGGTACCTCCAATCTTTCTTTTGTCTTCCGAGCCCCATTATACCTTGTGTGATAACCCAAATTTTTGAGTAATATTAAAATAAGAATTTAATAAATAAAATTCTTATTAGTTAATATGTTGTATGATATTATATTGCATAAATGGGTATGAACTATGCAATATGCGATGCTTATGCTTAATAAATATATTGGTATATTATATTTATTATATGTAAATAAATTGTAGGGGCAATTTATTAAAGGAAATGAGATGGGTAGAATTAAAATAATCTATATTATTAAATTATTTTAATGTGGTGAATTGGTGGCATTAAATATATACCTAATGTATAACCACCCTTTTATTGAAGAAAGCATGTATTACATTATTGGATGTAATGTATGTATGCTTTTAATGTAGTAAGTATATTATTATATTTATTACAGTTAAATTGTTGAAAACAGTTTATAGAAGAGAAAAGAAAGTAATTAGTATACAAGAGTTATTGTATACTTTAAATAAATGATATTAAAATAAATTCTAGAGTTGAATTATTTTAATAAAGAAAAGATATTATTTTAATTATAATATCTTATTTACTGAATAAATTTCCATTTATAAGGTAAATATATTAAGTTATACTTACTATATGTAAATAAATTGATATAAACAATTTATAAGGTGAGAGAATAAATTTATTATTTATTTTCTATATGTGATGTGAGTACATGTGCATTAGAAGGAATATTTGCAAGGCGATATATATAAATATATATTTATTATACGTGAAAGTAAAATTATTGAGGACAATTTGCATAATGAAGCAAAAGAGGTGGTTTAAGTATATAATATTTTTATATACTTTATCCAAGAGTATTAAAATAAATTCTTGCAAGGGATTATTTTAATGAGGTGAGGATATTATATTTTATATAATATCTTAAGTAAATGTATAATTTCTTTTATGTTGGAAATTATGTTTAACACATTTATTTTGCATATATAAAATGAGAATGTAATTAAAACATATTACACTATGTTTTTATTTTGGTATATATAATTTATATATATATATATATATATATATATATATATTATGTATTTTCAAGAGGGTAAGAATTATTAAAAGATATTAAGTTATTTAAGTAATAACTTACTAACTAGAAATCAAGTTAGCAAAATTTGAACCAAAAGAATTTAGAAGGGAGAAAGAGGCGGAAGATGTTGAAACATTAAAGTTTCCAAGTTGATATTAAGTTATTAAGTTGGTAATAACTTAAGTTATTAAGTTGCTGCCATAGCAGCAGCAGCAACGCACTGCAGTGGCAGTGGTTGGAGGCTCCTTTGAGCTCTCAGTTGATGCATTTAAATTATTCAAAATGTTTGATTAGTTAGCATTTTTTTAAATAGGTTGATATACTAATTATAACATATTACATATTTGTTGTAATTGGATTCATAAATTGTGAGATAATAATGTGCAAAGTGGCATGTTTGTTATGGTTCATCTGGGCAGCAAGCTCGCTGCGTTGTAGTGACTGTTACAGCTTGCTAGTTTGACTTTTGTTTAAAACTATTGGAGCCCAAAATCCATTTTCTATTGTACTCATGATTTACCCACATAGTATACCATTGTGTATATGTTTACCAATCGTGGGTTACCAAAATCCACTTTTAATACGAAAGACTATACAGAATATGTGGGTTATAATAGAAATCGTGGGTCAAGTAATACTAGAATTACTTTCATCCTTAGCATATATTTGGTTATACCAATCGTGGGTCACATATCTGTAAAACTTTCTATAATATGTGGAATATCAATATCAACTTTCTCTAGATATGGGAAACCATCTGTAGCAGACAACAATATTATAGAATTACCTTTGTAGTCAAAATATGAGAGTCTGGGTGCTAAGACTAGACACTTGCAAGTGAAAGGATTTTCCCCAATAATACTCAGATATGGTAAGGGTTGTCAATACTAGTTATGAAAGTAATGACTAGTTTATGGGGAGAATCAATTAAGAAACTAATAATGAAATGAATCTATATAAAAGATAGTAAAGGTTAGTTAATAAAGTATCAGGTCTTGAACTAAAAATCTTATTTAGACTTACAGATATATATACATGTCAAATGTATAAGCCAAGAAATGAAAAGAAGTTATGTCGTGAAATTAGTTTAAGACTTTCAAAGAAGACAAATGAAAGTTTTAAAGAAAAAGATATAGTAATATAAATTAAGCTGGTATTAAATATATGATTGACTGATATGGCATGAATGTACACTTAATTTGTGTAGGAACATTGCAGAGCAGATAAACTATAATATTAGACAGCGCTCCAGGCAAGTCTTCCAGTTTCTTTGTGATTTTATGAATTGGTTATTATATGAGATCTTTAAGAATATGTTGAATTACATGTTACTTGCCATAAACTGTGAAAGTCAATATATGACTAAGCTGATTGAGTTATGGAACTCAATATATATGTGATATATGATATGAACATATATTGTTTAAAGTGATGATGCATGAATGTTATAAAGGATTATAAGATATATGTTGAGCATGAAACAACGTGTTATATGAAGCATGAAAACTGTTAGATTTGCTGGGCTGTCGAGCTCAGTCTTGCAAAAATATAATTTTTACAGGTATGATGTACAACACGATGTCTTGCGATCCGAATGGTAAAGAATAGAAGCCTGTGTGCAGGAAAGCTGTTTCCTTTAAGTAGGAACTATATTACATCGAAATGACGACTTTTGGTATGTGTAAATGAGAATGGTAGAAATAGTGAGTTATTCGATAACTAAAGAATGTTGTGTGAAGATAAAAATGCAGTTTGACAATTACTTTAAGAAGTAATGTCTTATAAAAATGATATTGTATAAGACAGGATATGAGTTAAGAAATTTATTAAATGTATTTATATCTTACTCTGATAAAGTAAATCATATAATAAATATGATTTCAGTATAAAAAAAAATTTGTGAAGGTTGCGATTTAGGGAACAATGTATGGCAGGAAAAAAAAAATTATTCCGCATTTTTAGTTATTTTAACATTAAATAATGTTTTAAAGGTAGAATAAGATAGTATTAACGCACAAGATCGGGAAGGAAAATAGTCCCGGTTTTGGGGTCGTTACACCTTGATTATATCTTTTTCCCTCGGATCATAAAGAAAGATTAGTTAAAAATGATTAACTAATATATTAAAAATAAATTAATTAAAAATAATTTTAATATATTAAAAATTATTTTAAATGATATTAAAATGTTAAAAAATATTTGAAGTTATAATAAATGACTTTTAATATTTTGAGATAAATTTCATTAATAATTTAATATTAATGATAATAAATTTATTTAATAATAATATTAAATAAATTAGTTAAAAATGGTTTTAATATTTTAAAAATGATATTAAAGTTTTAAAAAGTATTTTAAGTTATAATAAATAACTTATAATATTTTTATAAGAATTTCATTAATATTTTAATATTAATGATAATACATTTATTTAATAATTATATTAAATAAATTATTTAAAAATGATTTTAATATCTTAAAAATCATTTAAAGGTAATATTAAGGTTTTAAAAATATTTTCAGGTTATAATAAATAACATTTAAAGTGTTGACATGAAGTTCATTAATATTTTAAAGTATTTAAATATTAATGATAATGAAATTATTTAACAATTAAATCATTAAAAATGATATAAGTGTTTGAAAAATCATTATAAATGATTATAATGTTTGGAAAAATATTATAAATGATAATTAAATTATCTATTATAATATTTAAGTTCTTGAACAAAGTTTCATTAAAAATAAATTCGTTAATTATCCGATAATGCAATCGGGATGCCGAAACGATACTGAACTCAAACCAAATCGACTTAGTTTGACGAGGTATACGTCCGTACGTGTTGTAATGGCTGACATGAATATGTGACAACATGTTTAAGTAGTACTATGTGTTAAGTTGTATTATTCTAATTAAAAGAATAATTCTATTGATGATAGAACTTCATATTAAAGATAAAAGCGTAAGCTATACTACGTAGCAGTAATCAGCTATCAAGGCAAGTTTTTTATCTCAATTTCTTATTGAGCATGTATCTCTACTCATTGCATTTACTTTATACGATAAATTCCAGTAAGCGAAAAGCAGGTTCATGAATAATTATTGTCAATTATTCATATCCATAATGATACCCATGATACGTTTATGAAAATTATTCTTATATTGTAAAAATGTTATTCAATTCAGTTATTATTTATTAATATCTCATTATTGTCTGTTATCATACAAGTGTTCCCACTTGTATGAACTTTTGTATTCCTAAAAGAACTCTTGAACTTGAAATTCTTTGATATGACAAATTCTGTTACATACAATTAAGCTTCAGTAGGTATTTATGACTGTCTAAGCTATTTGACTCAGCTAGACATAGTTCGAATTGTACTGTAGAATAGTATTGGTTATTATAAGGTCATCCAACTGAATTGTTTAGTTAGGATTCCAGACTGAGTATGAACAACCCTTAATGGGAAAATTGTTTATGTGCCCAAGGCGAACAGAGTGAACGAATTTATCATTCAAACAGATAGTATTGATCAATACAGAACATAACGGGGCTGATCACCCTACATGTCCGTAAGACCAGAGCGGTTTGTAGATGAATTTCTATTTAAATTTTTTTGAAAATGAAAAATAAAAGTTTATGGTCCATTGACCACTCAGCATTTATAGTCACTACGTCGTTTTAAAATTTTAAACGATTTGATATGTTATTAAGATATATTTCGAAAGACTTCACAACTATTGATTCGTTGTAGAAGTATACCTCAAAGAAAATATTTACTCCTCTCAGCTAAAGTTTATTAACTGCTATTACTTGTTGGGCAATTGAATGCTCATTCTTACTTTAAATTAAATATTTTTAGCTAAGCGTGATCAACTAGAAGGCTCTGGCAAAAACAAAGGGAAAGAAAAGATGCAAGAATAAGTTTTATGGTATTTTGTATAATAGTTAGACTTTATTAAGACGATAATATTTACTATTTATCATGTAATGAATGTTTTAAAGGTCGTGTACCTGGGATTAGACAACTCTGATATGTATATTAAGTTTGTTATTTATATTATTCTGCTTAAAGAAATGATATCGTGTAGCACCAAGTTCAGGTTTCAAGTACCTGAATTTGGGGGCGTCATAGGTTTGGTTTGGGGCTGGTAAAGGACAGACCTTCGGTTACAACCAACAAAGGTGTGGTTTTGATGATGAGGGAATTAGTGGAAGTTTGGCTGGTTCCTTCTAAGTTGATGTCTTCGGGGTTGTCCCTTTTAGGAGATGTTGGTCTGATAAGGGATACTACAAACAACAAACTATTCAGAGTCAACAACGTCAAGTTTTATGCAAGGAAGGGAAGAGATTCGAGACTTACATTTATAGTAGAATAGCCATTTTGGCTTGGTCAGAAGGTTGAAGTTCATCATCAATTTTTCAATCAGTTTCACTATTTCGACAACTCTGGCTGGAGAGGTTTCTCCAATTGTAACGTTCGGGAGGCCATATGTTGCCCAGTCAGGGATTTGGTGGGTATAGGCCCTCGAATAAAGAACTAGTGAGTGTGTCATCTTTTGTTAATTGAAGGGGAGCTCATTATGGTTCATTTTTCGATACGTTGGTTTGTCTTTGGTTGTTATTTACTTAGGGCCCTAAACCCTGTTCCTCGGGATTTTCCCAAAGAAAACAAAAAAAGAAGAAATCGATTGTTGGGGGACGCCGAGTACATGGCAAAACAGCTATGAAGGAGACGATGTTAATGTAAAAATTTGGCACTAGTTGGGCAAAACCGGTGCCGATAAACCCTAATAGGGTGAGGATGAAGGCATGAAGGGGTAATCGAACTCCTTTATTTAGCAGGGTAAGAGGCATTGCGGTCCAACCGTCGGTTCGATGGTACATCCGGTCGGATCCCGAATGAGTTTTGAGTTGATGGGTCTTTGGGATGTGGTAACGGTCTCAGATTTTGACGAGATTGTTCTCGATGATGGTGGATTTGGTGTTGGCGTGGGGAAACATTTTTTCATCTGAGTATTATCTGATCATTTTTTAAAACTCCAGCTCTGCCTTAGATAGGGTTGGTGTTTGGGGAGAAGAACTGGTGGTAATCGTGGTGGATTCAGTGGTGGTTGGTATGGGGTTGTTGGTGCTGGTGGCGGGGGTGCTTATAGGAAGAGGTGGAATGGAGGAAATGGGGATCGCGTCGATTGGTTTAGTATTGACTGGGATGGTAGAGGTGGGAGTGCTTGTGGAAGCCATTGATGGTGGGTTTGAGATGTTCTTGCCGAAAAATGAGTACTGCAATATAAATGAGAAACAGAGAAAATTTTGGGGATTTCAAAAGTGGGAAGTGGATCAGTCTGGTTTGGGGAAAGAGTTTTTAAAATGAATTATCTTTTCAACTTCGCGTCCTTCTCGGAGAACGGCTATTAAATGCTTGTTATGATTACAAACGTGGGAAGAGTGACGGTGGATCTTTACTTTATGTGTTGGACAAGTTTCCAAGGAGTCGAATTTGCAGCATTTATTATTTATTATTGGGCTTCAATTAGAGTACTCTTCTATTAAATGTCTCATTTAACAAAAGACTGGGGGCAATGTTGGGGCATGAATATTAGGGCCCGATTTAGATGGTGGTCCAAAAGTCCACGTGAAGGTATTTTACCCTATGTAGGAATCTTTTTTGGCAGTTAAATATTTTAAGAAATCAAATATTCCTAATTGCATGTAATTTCCAATTCCTAAGGAAAGTGTCAGGATATTATCCGACTTTCTTTCTTTAAGGAGATTTAGTTCAATCCCATTAAGGAATCATACCTAATGAGGAATCCTATTTTCATACGGGGAAGGAGGTATGATCACTAAAAATACAAGGCTATACCCTAATTCTCAGGTACACACAATTCATTATTATAACACTATTGCATAAGCCTTCATTGTTAAACCTTATTCAACCTGTACTTATTCTGACACTGAAGTTATTTCCCGGCGGCCCAAGCCGTCAAGCTTTGTGTGTGACTTCGTTTTTGTGCAGGATTGGACGCGCTTTTGGTGATTAAGGCGCATGGAAGAATCTTGGCGTTAACATTTTGGCACTTATAAGTACCTAATGACTTGAACTTTTGTGTTAAGTTGGGTTCCAAATATGTGTGTGTTAGTGCTTTATGTACATGTACAAGACATGCAAGCTTCCCGGTTCTTCCCCAACAATATATGATGTATATCTAAGGTTTATTTAATAAATAGTGATTATAAAAATTTGTATATTATTACATCTTACATCATTTAGTGTAAGATTACATAGTCATGGAAGACAACCTAATTTCGACGAATTGAATTCCCTTGAAATTATGTTATTTCCGACAGAATATTCCCTCGAAAATAATTCCAGCGAAAATAATTTAATCTCGACAGAATTTCATCAAAATAAGTAATAATCAAATGCGCGAACACTTCCCGCCCGTGCGCACCATAAGATCAACGTAAATAGTAATAATTATGTTGAAAGTTTTGTTAAAATTACCTTATTTCCTAGAGAATTAATTTCGACAGAGTTCCGTCAGAAATAATCCAACTTATAACCCTGAATTCGCTACTCCCTTCCCCGCCGCACTAAACATTTCTCTCTTTCGCTCAAGCTCTCAGCCACCTCCATCCCGTCGCTACCCACCTCCTTCCCATTGTCTCGAACTCATCCTCCTCCCCCTTTTTTCGGCGATCTCGCATCCTCTATCCTGTCGTCTTGAACTCCTCCTCCCTCTTCTGTCGTCGTGTGTTTTTAAATGGCAGCGTGCGTGCTTGGGTGTTCCTGTTCCAATAGCGACGTCGACATCGTGGTGCCCCTCTTTACTATTAGCAGTTATCTTAAGGCTTAAAGGTTAGCACATCTATTTTGCCCTAATTTCCCCTATTTTTGTTCCTAAATTTGAATAATAACTTAAGACAAATTTGATTTTGTTATATTTCCTTATGAATCTCAGATTTTGTTATTGATTTTGTCATATATAATTTTGCTAATTAATGAAAAGTTATGTATTATGAATTGGGACTGCTTTATGAATTGGGACTGTCAGATTTTAGGACTGATGATTCTGTGTTTTATCGGTCTATTGATATCATGATATTTTATTGATGATGAGGTTTCATTTCATTATGATTCATTGATATTATTTAGCTCAATTGGGACTGATTTTGGGACTGCCTTAATGATCTTGGAATTGCCTTAGTTTTGTTGTGATATGGATTCTTCTTGTATTTTTTGTCTTCATCTTGCCTTATGATTCTTACTGTTCATTGGAAGGTTTTGTTGATATATTGTCGAATTGGTTGTGATTTTATTTTCTATGAAATTTTTCTTGGGAACTACAAAACAAATAAATCAATGTTGAACCAATTAAGTTATTTAATACTAGTCTAAATATACTAACCAAACTAAAATTATACAAAATATATAACAAATAAAAATAAATAAATAAATAAATTCGAACATAATTGTCACTATTATATATAATAAACTAATTAAGTATCATTTACTTAGTTTGTCACAACTAAATTAAAATATAATAACATAATAGTTTATTATAATATAGCTTAAAATAAAATTTGATAAAGTAAAATTAATTAAGTAGCATTTACTTTTTTTTAACTATTAAATAAATTTAATATAATGTGATATATATATATATAATATAACTTATATAATAAACTAAGTAGCATTTACTTAGTTTTCCACTACTAAAATCAACTAGTTAAGTAGCTTTTACTTAATTAGTTTCTCACTTCTAAATAAAAAATATAATAATATAATATAATATGATAAATTATAATTAAATAAATTAATATAATATTTTATAATAATTTAAAATAAATTAAAATATTTTGAAGTAGTATAATATAATATAATAAATTAAAATAAAATAAAATAAAATAATAAAACGGCATTGTTATAATATAATAAAATAATTTAAAATAAAGCAAACCAAAGAGGAAGCCGATGTGCTCGTATATGATGTCGTTGACGTACCCAATGATGAGAAAGTCGAAAAAGACGTGGTCGTCAATGACTATGTCGTCATTGAAAATGATAACGACGAAAAAACTAATAATGAAGAGGAAGGGACAGAATCAGAGCTTGACAATGATGTTGATTTTGACGGGTTTGCTAACGTAGTTTAGAATATCTTCTCATATCAATGTAGTAAGTGTAAACTTATTTTTGTATTATTTATAATTCGTACTATTAGCAACAGTTATTTAATTTTGTAATTATAATTAATTATATAGCTAGACATAGCAGTGGTGGTCGTCGTATATGCTCGGTTGAAGGTAGTCAGGGCGAGTCATCATCTAGTAAGTTTATTTTACATTAATTATATTTCTTTTTATTTACATTTTTATTTATGTAAATGTTATATTTATACAACGTATGTATTATACTTACATATACTGGTCGTTGACGTCACCGAGGGACTAACCTCGGTTTATTTGGTCGTCCGCCGGCTGTTCCACTCACTTACCTTGTAGATGTCGACTCTACTCAGTACGTGTTATTAATATAATGTTAAATTTGTTAATTTATTTAATGACCCAATGTATAACACAAGGGTTTTATTTTTATTGTAGTATATTGGATTATGTGACTAAGTCGACCATCCATGCCATCTCCTTGACACACCTTCTGTAAGACCTCGACTTTTATGAAATAAAAGTATTCAATTTTTTTTATAATTATTATTATAATCAATAAATGGTTAAATTGATAAAAATGTTAAAGTTAATGGTGATATGTGTAAATGATAAAAGTATGTCGAGAAATATTCGTTCTTTCGACGAATATTCATTTTTTCGGGAATATTAGGTAAAAGTATGACGGCGCCGAAATAGCTAATCATTGGTGGGCCCCACAAAAGAAATATTTTTGGATGCAGAAAACTACATAAATAACCTTTTTAATAAAGAAATTGTCAACGGTACTATCATTTTTAACTGTTGAAATACCCGGTGATAAATGTACAGCAGCACGCTGTATTCTATAGTGACACAAGACATTCCACAGTATCACACGGTATTGCACATTACTTCATATTATTGATTCAATAATTGTTACAGTAACAACTGCATAATATTACATAATTGTCACAGTAGCAAATGCACAGTATTTCATCTTATTATATCAATAATTGACACTACACAATAACTCATATTATTTGATATGATATTATTAGGCCAGTAAACATTATTGACAATGTCTAAAAAGTTCTGTCAAGGAAAGAGGTTATTTAATTGTTCGTCGTTTATACGAAAGGCCCCATTTTTCCTGGGAACGATCTGATTGTCAATATTGTAAGTCTATAATAATTATCCTCAGAAGAAATTAGTGAGCATCAGTCCACTATAGCAAACACATGGATTTAGGGATGTCACAATAATTGCCACAACATCTCATATTATTGAACTAATAATTGACATCGTAGCAAGGGTAGTAATGGAAAGTTGCATAAATGGAAGTCAGGGGTTTTAAATAGTTAGGTCGACTCATTATTTGAAGAACAGTAATATCCGTGATATTAATACATTAAGTCAATAATGTAGAAGACGGATAATATAATGATAATGGAATGATCTTTTTGATAATGGATTTATCTTTTAATGATAATGGAATAATTTTTTTGATAATGGATTTATCTTTTTGAAAAAATATTGATACTAGATTATTCTTTTTGAATAAATAAAGATAATGGATGAAAATGGGTAATCATTATGTTTAAAGTAATGATAATGGATGAAAATGGGTAATTGTTATTTTTAAAGTAAAGATATAGATGAAAATGGGTAATCATTATGTTTAAAGATAATGATAATGGATGAATAATATATTTATAAAATGTGGAATATTTTGGCTATAAATAGGAAGGCTTAACATAAGGAAATTCATAACTTCCTTGGTTATACTTCCTTCCACTCTCTAAAAATTTCTTAGTGTAAGTTCTCTCTAAGTGTGCTAGGCTATCTTGAGTATTTGTGAAGATTAGTAAGAGTACATGTATTGTTCAAGTAAGTATTTTCAATAAAAGTTGGTCAAGCACTCACACACATCACATGGTGTTTAATTCTTCCTTTAGAAAAGTTGTTTTGGAAAAAACTTCATTTGGAAGATTTTATTTTGAAATATTATTTTGAAAGCTTATTCTGTACACTACACAAATTGATACTATATAGTCACTTTTGATAATTTCATAATATACGAGTTAGTGTACACCATATGTGATAGTTACTAATTAAATTATAAATATATTTAGGTTGATAAACTTAATAGAAAGCAGCATCCAATCACTTGTTAATTGAGGTAAGGAATATTATTTTCTTTCATACTCCTAAATCTAAACTTACTATGGTAAGTATTGCTTCTATAATTCCTGAAATGATTAGAAGTTCCTTTGAGGTTTGCACTTCATCTAATATCATTTCACTTGAACTTTTTATTTACATGAACCTTCGTATTAAATTTTAAATAGTTATCTTTGAAAAATGAATCTTAAATATCATTCTTGAATTTGGCTCCACATTTTGGTCATCATGTTGGCAATTTGGACATTATTAGACTCTTGACAAATTAAACGTCAAATATCAAATTTTTATTCTTTTATCTTATTATTTTTATAACTTTCGTTCATCCTTTTTTATTATTGTTATTAAAATCAAGTTATTGTGAATCAAGTTATTGTGAATATCACTAGCCTGGGTCCAAAGATAATATGATTGGTGAATGTCTTTGGCCTGGGTGCGAAGTCAATATAATTGTTGAGTGTCTTTGGTCTGTATGGCAAGGACATGTGGTGAAAAGTTCTCTTTGACCAGTAGTGCAAAGATGGATTGTTGATTGACATGATTATGACCATTGGTGTTACAATTGAATATATTTGGCCTGTAGTGCAAAGATGAACTGTTGATTTGCATGATTATGGTCAGGAACTATTGATTGGTGTTAGAGAGATAAAATATTGATGGTGAACTTATTGAAGAAGATTGTGAACATCGTGATCTATTTTACTGTCCTAATTAATTGTTATTTCCACTACAGTTGTTGATCTAAAATTTATTGTCCTTATATTCTATCAGATTTTTCACTGTTGAAGGCTAAGGATAATCTATTCTTCATTATCTTAGTCATGATATTCTTTATTGGGCTATTTTAGCTCACTCTTTTTCTTTTTATTCCATTGTTCTTCTCAGGAAATGAAAGTGTAGCTAGGATTAGTCGGGGTGTGGAGTGATGGCCCGAGATGGTTACTATAGTAGTTTTGATCACCATGTTGTAAAATAGTGTGGCAGTAATCATGTTAAGGACTGGTAATATGTGTTGTCGTATCTCATACGACATTGTACTAATTTGTGTGTGGATATTGTCGTATTATCTAAGACATTGTAATCAGAGAATGTGTGGTTATGGTATGTATTTTGGCAATCCAAATTAGGTTGTGTGGACCCTATTTTGGGAGTGTCACACATTCTCACTAGTTGCATGCGCTATAGCCAGTATACGTAGTATGATGCCTCTTTTATGGAGAATATGTTGTGCAAATATCACGTAGTTAAATTTACATAAGTTAAATCATATACGTAAATAGTAATTACATAATGTTCTAATTTTTTCTAATATGTTATTATTTTTGTATAGACTTAGTAGAGATATGAGGAGGGCATATCTCAAACAGCCAGCAACTGTCACTACAGCTCATGTCGCGAATAATTAAGCTGGTTGGTTGTACGAGATCAAACAAAGGGTTGCACAGGCGGTTGAGGACCAGCCCTGTAGTACTATACGCGATCATCAACCCCAGATTGTATCTAATGCAACACGGGAGGTTATGTGTACTTACTGGGATGTCGATAATTTCAAGAAGAATTCTAAGCAGATGAAGAAGAATCGTAGCAAGCTCCGAGTAGTACATTCTACTGGCTCGTAATCATTTAAGGAGTTAAAGTCAGTATGTATGTGTGTTTAGTTGTTTATTTTAATATCGTCATAAGCATACTATGTAAATGTTATATTAATGTATTTATTAGGTCATGCAAACGAGCTAGGGTTGACCTCCTACCATGGTCAAGTTTTGTGATAGAGCTCATACGTCGAAAGACTTTATTATGTCTCCCGCAACATTAGCTATACAGGTAACAATTATAATTTTCATAAATAATTTTAAATATTAGGTAGTTAATAAAATGATTTTTTAACTAACATATATATAATAAATTAAAGGACCGATTTTAAAAGCTCCGGGACTAGCGTGTAACTAAGTTAAAGGTTGTTAGGTGAGATTTTGAGCCATTAAATTCCACCATCCCTCTACCCAAGATTATCTTATCTCAAGGTGTGGAGATGGCTCTTTGAATCGAGTCTCATGATCCCCTAATAGAACTACCTGCAGATATCGAGTGCTAGGTCAGCCAAGGGTGCCAACATATATATACACTACTTGGATGTATTCATTTTATTATGTTTCTCGTTATTTTATAATTTATATCGCTTCATAAATTATTAGTAAATATATTTTTATTTTTCGCAAGCTCTAGCCAGCATCAGCGTCCGAGAGCGTATGTTAGACCATCTCGTACAGGCGTTGGCTTGTACGAAGAGCTATTCAAAGGGTTATGACGCAGGTGTCGGAGACGTTTGGTACAAATCCGATATTTCTTCGGTAGGAGTACTTGCCTAGCCATGCTCGCCTGCATCAGTTTGTTTAAGACATTGAAGCAGGGGTCAATCCCTCCGGAGCAGTTCGCTGTGATATGCGACGAGTTGGTATGGATGGTGGTTACCCTACTATTGGAAGCTTTTGGGCCGATGCTGAGTCAGCCCTCAACTACTCAGGTATTTTATTCATTTTAAGTTGTATATTCTGCATGTTACTTAATTATCATTTAGTTGTTTCTTTAATTCTCATTTATTTTTACTAATAGTTTATATTTTTAATTGTAACACAAGGTGGCGATGACGAGCGGGGTGACAATGATGAGCAGGGGATAATGGAGATGATTTTTAAACACCGTCGACCACCGCCCGATGATAGCGATATATGGTTGTAGTTATACTTAATTATATTGTCAATTATAGTTAAACTTACTTTACGTTGTACATCATTGCTGATTACAGCTTTTGTTTAACTTATACTTGTTATACATTATAATTTAGTTTATATTTGTCTCTTTCTTAGCTTAACTACTGTTATTGAAATATATATTTTATGTGTTGTTTGGAAGATTAGCCATTTTCAGGTGTAAAAAGGTAGTTACATTTATATGTATGTGTTATTTTTTAGAATTATTTGGAGGATTGGTCATTTTGACGTGTATGTTGGTCATTGCGATTTATCATGTGTATGTTATTGTTGGGAAAAACTAGATGAAAACAGGTACATGTACAAATTTTGGTTTAAAAACCTGATAATTGTAAAAACAAAAAATAATATTTTAAAAAATAATATTTTTGACATAATAAGCTAATTCCGATAGAATTTTCGTTCAAAATAATATTTCACTACAAGGAAAAGCCTTAGTTCCGACAGACTTATTTCGATGAATTTATTCGCTCGGAATTATGTTACGTTCGACAGATTATTCTGTCGGTGATAATTCCCTCGAAACTAATATTGGTCCGACGGAATTCCGTTGGAGATATGAGCCAGCCCTTGGCGCGAACCTTCCCGCCAGCGCCAACTCTACATTCGACGAAAACGCATTTACAGTCGACGGAATATCCGTCGAAAATATATTAATTTCGAGGGATTTAAGTTCGACGAAACTTCCGTCAGAAATAACATAAGACCTAAAATGAACGGACGCCTCTATAGACCTCTCATTTTCCTCCCTCTTCTCTCATTTTCTTCCGTCTTCTATCATTCCCCCCTCTACTCTCATTTTCCCCTATGTTATTTCTCTCTCACGTACACCACCTCCCTACCTTCTTCTCTCTCCTGCTCACACGCCGGCCACCGCTCCAGTTTTTGCCACCTCTTTAGACGCCGTCGCCGGTCACACGCCGTCGCTATTCAGACGTTGTCGCCTCCTCGCCCTCTTCTGTCTCCTGCTCACACGTCGGCCACCTCTCCAGACGCCGCCACCGCTCCAAACTCTGTCGCCGGTCACCCGCCGTCGCCAGTCACAAGCAGCCTCCGACCTCCTTCTCCTCCTTTAGCTGGATTGAAAACTAAGTCTGAGCAAGTTTGGGTTTATTTGTATATTTAGGATTATTTTGCATATTGGTGAATATTGGTGAAATGTGTTTGAAATTTAGGTTTGGGTTTATTTGTATATTTAATTTCTTGCCCTATATATTGTGCATATTGGTGAAATGTGTTTGAAATTACTTCTACTATATATCTATTGTTGGTGAAATTGGTGAAATCCGAATTTACTTTGAACTGTTGATGAAATTGAGACTTGGGTTGAAGACTGTTAATGAATTTGGCCTAATTTATGTTCTGCCAATTTGGGGTTAATATTATTAATTATTTTTAAGGTTATTAATTGGGATTATTCATGTTACTGATATTTCATAGGGTTAAGTATTGTTGTATATTGATATTGCTGAAATTTGAATAATTTTTGGCTTATTCATGTTACTGAAATTGTTGCAAATTGAGATGAAGTATTGTTGTGCAATTTGGGATTAAAATTATTGTATTGATAATTATTGAGTACAGTATTTCTGCAATTACAGTACGGGATAACAGTGTATTAAGGAATGTCATATTTGATATTTCCTATGGAATTTCCCACGGAGATTCTATCAGAATTCTTCAGTTGCTAAATTTGTGGGCCCTGCAATTATATTTATGTATTATTTAATTAGTTTCCCATTATTAAAATATAAACTAAGTAGCATTTACTTAGTTTTTTACTACTAAAATGAAATAATAATAAATGATAAATAATAAATAATAAATAATAAATAATAAATAATAAAATAATTAATTAAAGAGATAAATAATAAATAAAATAAAATAAATATTAAATATTAAATAAATGATAAATGATAAATAATAAATTAAAAGAGATAAATAATAAATAATAAATAATAAATAATAAATTAAATACAATACAATACAATGAAATGAAATTAAATTAAATTAAATAAATTAAATTAAATATAATTACATACAATACAATGATACAATGAAATAAAATAAACTAAGTAGCACTTACTTTGTTTTTCATTGGCAAAATAAACTAAGTAGCATTTGCTTAGTTTGCCGCAATATTCAATAAACTCAATAAGTACTATATGTATATATATACATATATGTACTATACTTTGAAACGTAAAAACTCGTGAGACGCATAAGAGTGAAGGTCGAATAGTAGTCCCCATATATATTCCAAATAACAGTTCTCATAAACTAAGTAGCACTTACTTAGTTTTTATTGGTAAAATAAACTAAGTAGCATTTGCGCGCTTAGTTTGCCGCAATATTCAATAAACTCAATATGACTCTCTCTTCGATCTTCAATACACTCAATTACAACTATACATTTTATAGTACAAATATCATTCCATTAACCATCAAGTATGTAGACCGCCTTAATTGAACTGGCTTGAGGTATGCTGATGACAATAGTTGCAAGGTGTAGGAACAACATAGGATGGCATCAGCATGGTATCATGCAACATTAAAACTTAAAGTCAATGTGAATAAATCATTACGCTGTGTTGGCTTTCGTCACAATCCTTCCCCGCAATCACATTTTGGGACATTTATAAGTTTTCCTTCCCCACTTAAGATTCCTACTTAATAGTATTACATCTCTTTTCCTTTTAAAACAAAAAAAGCATAAATTGCAATGAACTATATATGAATGAACAAAGCAGAACAACTAATTAACCGATCAGTTGTAGAATTTGCGATTAGTATTCTTGAAATTTTCGAGGTCTTTAGTGGACAACCAATACCACAACGAGTGCATCGAAAGTAAGGTGGAAAATACTCTAACTCGTCGCCACATTTTATGGGTTGCATGCAACTCTTTATGTGACGCGACAGGCTTTAGAGTATTCTCCACCTTCCATTTGTTACCCCCGTTGCGGTATTAGTTGTCCCCTAAAGACCTTTGAAGCTTCTAACTATCCTAATCTCATGTTCTAGAATTAACCGTTTAGTTAGTTGCTCAACTTTGCTCATTCTTATATAGTTCATTGCAATTTATGCATTTTCCGTTTTAAAAGGAGAACATTTGTAATACGTTTAAGTCGGAAGATTAAGTGGATAAAAAGAAGTTATAAATGTCCCAACAAGCAGTTGCGGAGACGGATTGTGAAGAAAGCCAACATAGCGCAATGATTTATTCACATTGACTTTGAGTGTTAATGTTGCATAATACCATGCAGATGCCAACTTAAGTTGTTTATGTGCTTTACAACTATTTGTCTAACTTAACTATTTGTCAGCTCAAATAAGGCAGTTAACATGCTTGATGGTTAATGGAAGAATTATTTATGAACTATACTTTGGAACTTAGAAACCCGTTTGACATTCACTCAATAGAAGTGAATGTCGAATAGTCCCCAGTTTGGGACTGTTACTAGATGTTATGTCTTTCACTTAGGACGGTTGTAACTGATCAGGGATTTTCAAGTTTCATTATTAATTAAATAAAGAATTTAATTTCTAATGAATTAATTTTGTGTGGTTTAATTTAAAATTTTGTGACATATAGTGAATAAATATGTTAAGGAGAATTAAATAGATGGCTATGTAACCTAATTATACATTAGGTTAGTAAGTAAATAACCTAAGAGTTATAGCAATGAAGAATGTTAGTATGTATGATTATAATATTTTAAGGGATAATTTTTATTATCTCAAGTGACTAATTATTTTAAACCTAAATAAGACAAGTCTAATTGGGTTATAAAATTTAATCATTTTAAATTCCAAATGGAATGGAATGGAAACTCTAAGTAACTAATGAGGATAAAATAAAATTTAGGTTTTGGGTCATGTTAATTTACATAGCCCAAACAATGAAATTAGAAGCCCAAAAGAATTAAATGAGTGGCCCAAACCTAACCCAATTAAAGAAGGGCATTGTGGTCATTTGATTAAGCATTATTTGACATGAAAGAAAAAAAAAGGGAGGATATAGCTTGAAGAATCCGGCCCCCTTGGAGGGTAGAAAGGGAAGAAAAATTTCATTTTAGCTAGCTTAACTAAGTTTGTGGAGAAAATCTACCAAACCTCACCAACTCATCCAAGTGTCACATGATAAACTCATCCAACACTTTTGTTTAGTGTAGCAAGCAAGCATGTGGTGAATGTATCTAATAATTACATACATTAATTAGTAAAACAAAACACCAAATTACTACACTTACTCATTTACACTCACAAGTTTAAAGTTGCTATAGAACAAAACATAGAGAGAGAGAGAGAGAGAAGCCTTGCTATTTTCGGCAGCTAGGAGAGCAACAAGGGAGTGAAATATTTCATGCATCTTAAGTTCCTAAACTATTTTGGAAAAAAGAGAAGGTGTGCAAGAAGATCAAGGTATGTATCTAAGAAGATTTTGCAAGTCTAGTACACTTTATTTGGCTTAATCTTGAGGAAACAAGGAGCTTAGTGTTTGACCTTTGTAAACCCTTGTTTTGTATGTGTATAAGTGATTTGTATGAGGATCTAAGTATTTTTCATGTTGATAGTTGGAACCAAAGAGAGAAAATCATGCTTTGTTCCATTTTGTTCAAGAAAAATGTTTTTATGGTATACCCTAAGTATTTTTATGTTAGATCCTTGGGGTTTATATGGTAAATGTTTAAAATCACATTATTATACTAGATTTTGAGTTTAGTATGTGATTATGATGGATTTGCATGATTTAGTATGGTAAAATTTGGAAGAAATGAAGTTAGAATGATTTTTATGAAAAGTTTGGTTTATTAGTGTAATAAAGCATGTTAATCTTGAAATCTATAAGTGCTATTTGAGATTTGTTTTTTTTGTATGTTAGATATACGAGTTAAGGACTAAATCCCTTTTGAATCACTTAAAAATGTTAAGAAATGATCAAGTTATGATTTATGTTCCGAGCTATGCAATCTGTCAAATAAACCAAACGGAACAGTCACTTCTGACCCAATTTTCGAACTCAAAACAGAACCAAATTAAATGTTTGATAAATGAAAACTGTAGTTTAAGAAGTTACGAATCCAACGCCTCTTAATTCCGAGTTGTACATTTCGTTTTACAAGCGTTTCCGTAAGGGACGTCAAATCTGGAAATTTTGGGCGTGGATGGCATTATCGTAATTAAGTGAAAGTGAATAATTATTGAATAATAATTCTTAAAACCATTAAATGGTTAGAAAATTAATTATATAAAATATTAAATGTAGTTAACTATTTAATTATTATTTAAGTGATATTAAATGATAATTAAATAAAGATTAGTGTTAATAAAGTAACTAGTTATTATTTAATTGTAATTAAATAAATAATTAGATATTAACAAATAGATTAATTATTATTTAATTAATATTAATTAATGATTAAAGAATGTTTAAGTAAGATTATGTAATAATAATATAATTACTTAATTACATTAACATAAAAGGTTATAATTATTTATTATTTAATTAAATATTAAATAATAAATAAAGACAAGTAATAATTAATTATTTTTAACTTTAATAAGAAAGAATAATTAAAGATTTATGAGATGAATTAATTATTTATTATTTAATTAATATTAAATAATAGACAAGGATAAATGATAATTAATTATTCTTTAATTAATAAAAAGGAATAATTAAAGATTAATAAGGTAAATAAATCAATTATTTACTATTCAAGGATAACGAATTAATTAATTATTATTTAATAATTAAAGACTAATAAAGTTAATACGTTAATTATTTATTATTTAATTAATATTAAATAATAAATAAAGATAAATATTAATTAATTATTATTTAATTTGTGTTAAATAATAATTAAAGACTAATAAGGTTAATAATATTAGATAATTAAAATATTATTAAATAATTAATAATATTATATTATTAGAGGACTAATAATAATAGATTCTTAAAATATTATTAAAAGATTAATAATATTAGAGAGAGATTAAAATATTATTAAATAATTAATAATATTAGGAAGCGAATAGAATATTATTACAAGGTTAATAATATTGTTCAAGCGTTAAGATACTTACTTAATAATAATATTATCAAGGGACGATAATATTATTAAGGATTTAATGTAATATCTAATATTTAATTGTGTGATTAATGTTAGATAATATATGAGATTAATAATGTTATGAATAATTATATGTTATACTAATTGAAGGATTCATGATAGGTCTTTTCAAAGAGGATAAGTTAAATTCATTAAGCAGATTATAGAATTGCGTAGCAGTAGTTCGCAAACAAGGCAAGTCTCCTAACTAAATCTCGAAGTATTATTTTCAAAGAATGTTGGTGGATAATTATTGTTATTTATTTCACCTCTTTAATGATTATTGATACTCGCACTTTGTGCAATTAAACTCATGTTCTTCTATTATTGAATTGTGAATAGATTAAAGTTCTTTTATTCAGGAACTGTTATTAAAATGGGTCTATGCTAGTTGTATCGGCTAGATCAAGCACGTTTAAAATTTGTTAACTCAAATTCATTTTTAAAAAAAACTGTTCTTAATCAATTGACTTGATAAGGACTCTTGACTGAGAAAAGAATATTTTATTAAAGCATTATATTGGAAAACAATTGTTGCTAGTCTATTAAGTGTTTATGCATAATACACCGGGTATGAAAGGCTGATCTCCTTGATTACCAAAACTTACTAAAAGGACCAGTTTAAATACTGGAAACCTTAGCAGATGTTCATGGTCACTCTAGACCACTCAGTATCCATTATTCAAATATTCGAATAATAAATCATTGAAATGTAATTCATGTTCTTCTACAATCAAATTCCATTGTTGAACATTGAACGATAAATTTCTTTCTAATCATGATATATCTCCCTTGTAATTAAACTTGCTAAGCAAATTAGTTGCTTACTCTTGCTATATCATGACATTTATTTCAGCTAAGCTAGAGGCATCAAATAAGAAAGATAAAGGCAAGGGCAAGGTTCAGGAACAGTAGTTGTTAAAGATGTTTAATTATTATCTAATATAATGTAATTAATTATGTAAACCTTTTGTAATAGTAAAGGTAAGTTTAAGTTAAGGTTAAGAAGACTTTGGGATTATTGTTGTAAGACTTTATATTAATGAACGATGTACGTTTATTATTCCGCAATAGTTATAGAATGTTTATGATGATGATGTATCGTGAGCATCAAACTCGAGGCTAGAGAACCCGAATTTGGGGGCGTCACAGGTTGGTATCAAAGCTGTAGGTTATAAACATTAGGAATGCGAAACCTAGATTATAACCTTAAAAGAAAACTCGTATAGAGTATGCTAAGTGATGGATTATGGAAATTCATCGAGTATGTGTTGTACTTAATAAAATATTGTTTCATTTTATTAATGAATATATTTTATTGTAGTACTGATGTTGTATCCTTATTTTATTATAGGATGCCTGGAGATAGTCAGGGAGCCATTCCGTAGACCAGAAGGAGGCTGTGCCAGAGGAGGTGAGGGATACCTCACAGGATGAGGTGATCGGTGACCTGCTAGCAAAGAACTATGCTCTGGAGCAAAGGATTGTAGAGTTGGAGGCACAGAACATGACTCATCAATACGTTAAAAAGCAGTATAAAGATGCTGCTAGTCAGGCACTGATTGAGTTAGCAGAAGCGCCAGTACAGCTGGAGCATGAGAAGGGAAAGTTTGGAGCACTGAGTGTAGAGCATCTGGCGATGCGGGGTGAGTTTGACTTAGAGATTGCAGATAAGATACGCGTGGATGAAGCATTTTATGAGTCAGCCAAGCGGGTGGACCAATTAGAGACAGCACTGCAGGCCATGGAGGTCAGGGTCGAGACCTTGGGACTGGCGCTAGACGCAGCATATGAAGGCCAGCGCAGTGGGACTAGGAGGGCACATATCGAGATAGGGGAGTCGATTCGATTAGTTTGACGTAGAGTTATGGAAGGGGTTGTTTCCCTAGGAGCTTGTTCAGGTGACCCAGCAGGGCCACCAGTGATGTTATGATATGGACCAGTTGTAGATAGATGCATTAATACCATTTTTGGTTATTAGGGTTATATGATGTAAACCTCAGAAGGTGTGAGGTAATATGTAAATATGATTTATCCCCACTTTATGTGCATAGGGGAGTATATCGTTTGGTAGATCCCATCTTTTGGATGTTTAAAATGGGATAGTAGCATTTATAGAAATATGCCAGGCATGTAAGTATGTAACACTAAGATTTGGTATATGAATATAAATGCAGTTATATGGTTATGTGTATGATTAAGTAAATAAGTATGAGACTTAAGATAGTATATTGTCTATCTGATAATATGTTAATTCAGTAAGCTGAATTTTAAAATCCAATGTGTTAATTATATAATGGTTAGATTTTAAAATTATATGTTATAAATTAAACACTAATAAGTTATGGCATACCAGGAAACTCAAAGTAATAATTTAAGGTTTTATTCAATCAAGAAAATGCCACCAAGATGGAGAGGAAGAGGAATACCGAGATTACAGCGAAATGTAAATGAAGGAGCAGAAACTGAAAATGAAAATAGGGAAAGGGAACAAGCAAACCCACCAAACCCAATGTAAGATTTTGTGAATATGTTGACAGAGGCTATGCAGAATAGAGCACCAGCCGCAGCAAATCCGCCAGGGAATCAATTGGCAAATTTTAAAGATTTTAAAGCAGTAGGTCCTCCAAAATTTCAAGGAACAACAGACCCCATAGAAGCCCAAATTTGGGTAAAGGAAATTGAAAAGGCCTTTATCATTGCAAGGGTTGCGGAGGAGCAAAAGACAGCTTTTGCAACGTATTTGATGAAAGGAGAGGCGAATTACTGGTGGGAATCCAATCAAACTCGGGCTAGAGAAGGTATAGTAACCTGGACTAGATTTAAGGAATTGTTTCTTGAAAATTATTTCTCAGAGGCCATGCAAGCCAGAATGGAAGTGCAGTTTCTTGAATTAAAGCAAGAAAATATGACAGTTGCTGAATATGCAGCAAAATTCAATGAGCTAGCCAGATTCGCACCTCATCAAGTGGATACAGAAGTACGAAAGGCGCGTAGGTTTGAGAATGGACTGAAGCCGTGGATACACAGCAAAGTCGCAGTACTACAAATTGCTACATTTTCAGCACTGTTAGAAAAAGCTATCATTGCAGAAGGTAATAGTGAGGTAATATCTAAATACAATCGGGAGAAGAACAAGAAGAAGATTGAAGGGGGACATCAGGGTGCCAACAGTGGTGGCAGTAACAGTAAAAAACGCAAGTGGAACAGTGGTAATGACTCGGGAACTCAATAAGGAAGTACACCACAGAAGAAGTCAACATGCAGTAAGTGTGGAAAGAATCACTCTGGGGAGTGTATGAAGGGGAAGAATGTATGTTATAACTGCGGCCAGGAAGGACATATCTCACCAAATTGTCCTAAACCAAAGAAGGGAGGTTGCTTTTCTTGTGGAGGAACGGGACATCGATTTAAGGATTGCCCACTTAAGAAGAATACTGACGGAGGAAGTGGAAAAAGAAGCAGTACCCCAAAGTTAACAATTGGAGGGCCAACGCAGCAGAGCAAGCCGACAGCCTGAACTTTCAACATGACTGTGCAAGACTCAGTTGCATCAAAGGAGGTGGTGTCAGGTATAATTCTGATCAATAATGTAAATGCATATGTATTGTTTGATTCGGGAGCTACCTGTTCATTTGTGTCTGAGGAATTTGCTAGAAGATTAAAATTACCCTGTGAAAAGTTAAAAAACCCTATGAACATAGAAGTTTAAACAAAGAAGTGATCTCTGTAGAGATTATCCATAGCAATTGTGGTGTGGAAATAAGGGGACATAAGTTAAGCGTGAATTTGATTTCGATACGCTTAGGGGAATTTGATGTTATCCTAGGAATGGATTGGTTGTTTAACCATGAGGCAGTTATAGATTGCCAGAAGAAGAGTATACGCCTTAAGACACCAAATAAGTCTAAGGTTATATTTTATGTTGTCTGACGATGATGCAGGCCAGGAGGATGTTACGAAAAGGATGTGAAGGTTATTTGGCTCATGTAGTGGATACACGAGTTGTGAATTAAGACTATGGGGCAGATACCTTTAGTTAATGAGTTTGGGGATGTCTTTCCAGAAGAACTTCCGGGACTTCCTTCAGACAGAGAGATAGAGTTTGTGATTGATTTAGTACCGGGGACAGCACCGATATCGAAAGCACCATATAGAAAGGCTCGGTAGAAATGAAAGAGTTGATGATCCAGCTACAAGAGTTGTTGGACAAGAAGTACATTCAACCTAGCGTATCTCCGTGGGGAGCACCGGTGTTGTTTGTGAAGAAGAAGGATGGTTCGATGAGGTTGTGTATGGATTATAGAGAGTTGAATAAAGTAACAATCAAGAACAAATATCCATTACTAAGAATAGATGATCTGTTTGATCAACTTAAAGGAGCGACATATTTTTCGAAGATTGACTTAAGGACTGGTTACCATCAATTAAAGGTGAGAACGGAGGATGTACCAAAGACAGCATTTAGAACTCGTTACGGCCATTATGAGTTCCTGGTAATGTCGTTTGGACTGACGAACGCACCAGCTGCTTTTATGGACTTGATGAACAGAATATTTAAACCGTACTTGGATAAGTTTGTGGTTGTGTTCATTGACGATATTCTGGTGTATTCAAAGACTGAAGAGGAACATGCCGAACATCTAAGAATAGTATTGGAGATATTAAGAAAGGAGAAGTTATATGAGAAACTTTCAATGTGTGAATTCTGGTTGAAGAGAGTTCAGTTTTTGGGGCATGTTATCGACAACGAGGGAATTTCGGTTGATCCAGCGAAAGTAGAAGCGGTGAAAAATTGGGGACAACCGAAGACACCGACAGAGGTCAGAAGTTTTTTGGGATTGGCTGGATATTACAGAAGGTTCATTCAAGATTTCTCGAAGATAGCAACGCCGTTAACGAATTTGACCAGAAAGACTGTGAAGTATGTATGGACAGACAAATGTGAGCCAATGTTTTCAAGAACTGAAGAAGCGATTAAGTGAAGCACCTGTATTATCATTGCCAGATAGTACTGGTATAGCGATGCGTCACACAAGGGACTAGGTTGCGTGTTGATGCAGAATGGTAAAGTCATTGCGTATGCATCACGACAATTAAAGGACTATGAGAAGGGATATCCTACCCATGACCTGGAATTGGCAGCGGTAGTATTTGCCCTTAAGATTTGGAGACATTATCTCTACGGAGAAAAGTGTGGGATATACACAGATCACAAGAGTCTGAAGTATATCTTTACACAGAAGGAGTTGAACATGAGGCAAATGAGATGGTTAGAATTGATCAAGGATTATGATTGTGAGATTCTATATCATCCAGGAAAAGCTAACATGGTAGCAGATGCTTTAAGCAGGAAAAGCAGAGAAAAGTTGTTCGTATTGACAGAACAGGAAAAATTAATAAAAGAAATGGAGAAAATGGTGTTGGACATGAAAAATCCGAAGAATTCGGACAAAGTGATAGAAATGGAAGCAAATCCGACTTTACTCGACAAGGTGAAGAAGGCACAAGAAAATGATGAAGAATGCGGTAACATCAAGAAACGATTGGTTGAAGGCGAAGAGTTGAAGTATAAAATCGATGGCACCGAATTGCTAAGATTTGAAGGAAGAACTTGGGTACCTGCAGTACCAAAGTTAAAAGAGGAAATTTTACAAGAGGTTCATAGTACTAGATACTCGATACACCCAGGAAGCACGAAGATGTATCAAGGTCTGCGTCAACACTATTGGTGGCCGAATATGAAGAGAGAGGTTGCAGAATGTGTCAGCCGATGCTTAACTTGCCAAAGAGTCAAGGCAGAACATCAACTGACCAAGTGGACTGTTGCAGCCATTAGAGATTTTAGAATGGAAATGGGAGCACGTCACAATGGATTTTGTGGTAGGACTTCCAACAACGCAGAAAGGATATGACGCCATATGGGTGATAGTGGATCGTCTTACGAAGTCAGCGCACTTTTTGCCGATCAGGATCAAGTATAATTTGGATCAGTTAGCCAAATTATATATCAAGGAAATTATTTCAAGACATGGAGTGCCAATATCAATTGTATCGGATAGAGATCCACGCTTCACGTCTAACTTTTGGAGGAGTCTTCAAGAAAGAATGGGGACACAGCTAAGGTTGAGTACCGCGTATCATCCACAAACCTAATGGGCAAAGCGAGAGAACAATTCAAACCTTAGAAGATATGCTCAGAGCCTGTGTGATGGACTTCAAGGGAAGTTGGGAAGATCATCTTCCGTTAGTAGAGTTTGCATATAACAATAGTTATCATGCAAGCATTGGAATGCCGCCATATGAAGCACTGTATGGAAGGAAATGCAGAACACCCTTATGTTGGGATGAAGTAGGTGAACGGACGACTGTTGGGGCCAGAATTGGTGCAGCAGACCGTAGCGATTATCAAGGTAATAAAAGCTCGACTAGTAGCAGCTCAAGATCGTCAAAAGAAATATGCCGATCTTCATCGCAAGAAAAGAGACTTCGAAGTGGGAAGTTATGCATTTTTGAAAGTATCTCCCTGAAAGGGAAAAATAAGATTTGGGAAGAAAGGTAAATTGAGTCCGAGATTTATTGGACCGTTCGAGATATTGAAGAAAATAGGTGAAGTAGCGTACGAGGTAGCTCTACCTCCTGAACTGGAACATATTCATAATGTGTTTCATGTGTCAGTGTTAAGACCATATAAACCTGATTATAAGCATGTGATATCGTACGAGCCAATCCAAGTCGAGAGGGACTTATCGTATGAAGAAATTCCTATAGAAATTTTAGATAGGAAAGAGCAGAAGTTAAGGAATAAGGTTATACATTCTGTCAAAGTTCTGTGGAGAAACCACAACACTGAAGAAGCTACATAGGAGCTTGAGGAAAAGATGAGAGCGAATTATCTGCATCTTTTTGAGTGACCTTATGTTGAAATTCGGGGACGGAATTCTTGTAAGGGGGGAGAATGTAATGATCAGGGATTTTCAAGTTTCATTATTAATTAAATAAAGAATTTAATTTCTAATGAATTAATTTTATGCGGTTTAATTTAAAATTTTGTGACATATAGTGAATAAATATGTTATTATTTATGTGGAAAGTATATGTATTCTCTATATGGTCATATATTGAATTATTGTAAGGAGAATTAAATAGATGGCTATGTAACCTAATTATACATTAGGTTAGTAAGTAAATAACCTAAGAGTTATAGTAATGAAGAATGTTATTATGTATGATTATAATATTTTAAGGGATAATTTTTATTATCTCAAGTGACTAATTATTTTAAACCTAAATAAGACAAGTCTAATTGGGTTATAAAATTTAATCATTTTAAATTCCAAATGGAATGGAATGGAAACTCTAAGTAACTAATGAGGATAAAATAAAATTTAGGTTTTGGGTCATGTTAATTTACATAGCCCAAACAATAAAATTGGAAGCCCAAAAGAATTAAATGAGTGGCCCAAACCTAACCCAAAGAGGGGCATTGTGGTCATTTGATTAAGCATTATTTGACATGAAAGAAAAAAAAAGGGAGGATATAGCTTGAAGAATCCGGCCCCCTTGGAGGGTATAAAGGGAAGAAAAATTTCATTTTAGCTAGCTTAACCAAGTTTGTGGAGAAAATCTACCAAACCTCACCAACTCATCCAAGTGTCACATGATAAACTCATCCAACACTTTTGTTTAGTGTAGCAAGCAAGCATGTGGTGAATGTATCTAATAATTACATACATTAATTAGTAAAACTAAACACCAAATTACTACACTTACTCATTTACACTCATAAGCTTCAAGTTGCTATAGAACAAAACATAGAGAGAGAGAGAGAGAAGCCTTGCTATTTTCGAAAGCTAGGAGAGCAACAAGGGAGTGAAATATTTCATGCATCCTAAGTTCCTAAACTATTTTGGAAAGAAGAGAAGGTGTGCAAGAAGATCAAGGTATGTATCTAAGAAGATTTTACAAGTTTAGTACACTTTATTTGGCTTAATCTTGAGGAAACAAGGAGCTTAGTGTTTGACCTTTGTAGACCCTTGTTTTGTATGTGTATAAGTGATTTGTATAAGGATCTATGTATTTTTCATGTTGATAGTTGGAACCAAAGAGAGAAAACCATGCTTTGTTCCATTTTGTTTAAGAAAAATATTTTTATGGTATACCCTAAGTATTTTTATGTTAGATCCTTGGGGTTTATATGGTAAATGTTTAAAATCACATTATTATACTAGATTTTGAGTTTAGTATGTGATTATGATGGATTTGCATGATTTAGTATGGTAAAATTTGGAAGAAATGAAGTTAGAATGATTTTTATGAAAAGTTTGGTTTATTAGTGTAATAAAACATGTTAATCTTGAAATCTATAAGTGCTATTGAGATTTGTTTTTTTTGTATGTTAGATATACGAGTTAAGGACTAAATCCCTTTTGAATCACTTAAAAATGTTAAGAAATGATCAAGTTATGATTTTTGTTCCAAGCTATACAATCTGTCAAATAAACCAAACGGAACAGTCACTTCTGACCCAATTTTCGAACTCAAAACAGAACCAAATTAAATGTTTGATAAATGAAAACTGTAGTTTAAGAAGTTACAAATCCAACGCCTCTTATTTTCGAGTTGTACATTTCGTTTTACAAGCGTTTCGGTAAGGGACGTCAAATCTGGAAATTTTGGGCGTGGATGGCATTATCGTAATTAAGTGAAAGTGAATAATTATTGAATAATAATTCTTAAAACCATTAAATGGTTAGAAAATTAATTATATAAAATATTAAATGTAATTAACTATTTAATTATTATTTAAGTGATATTAAATGATAATTAAATAAAGATTAGTGTTAATAAAGTAACTAGTTATTATTTAATTATAATTAAATAAATAATTAGAGATTAACAAATGGATTAATTATTATTTAATTGATATTAATTAATGATTAAAGAATGTTTAAGTAAGATTATGTAATAATAATGTAATTACTTAATTACATTAACATAAAAGGTTATAATTATTTATTATTTAATTAAATATTAAATAATAAATAAAGACAAGTAATAATTAATTATTTTTAACTTTAATAAGAAAGAATAATTAAAGATTTATGAGATGAACTAATTATTTATTATTTAATTAATATTAAATAATAGATAAAGGATAAATGATAATTAATTATTCTTTAATTAATAAAAAGGAATAATTAAAGACTAATAAGGTAAATAAATCAATTATTTACTATTCAAGGATAAGAATTAATTAATTATTATTAATAATTAATAATAATTAAAGACTAATAAAGTTAATACGTTAATTATTTATTATTTAATTAATATTAAATAATAAATAAAGACAAATATTAATTAATTATTATTTAATTAGTGTTAAATAATAATTAAAGACTAATAAGGTTAATAATATTAGATAATTAAAATATTATTAAATAATTAATAATATTATATTATTAGAGGACTAATAATAATAGATTCTTAAAATATTATTAAAAGATTAATAATATTAGAGAGAGATTAAAATATTATTAAATAATTAATAATATTAGGAAGCGAATAGAATATTATTACAAGGTTAATAATATTGTTCAAGCGTTAAGATACTTACTTAATAATAATATTATCAAGGGACGATAATATTATTAAGGATTTAATGTGATATCTAATATTTAATTATGTGATTAATGCTAGATAATATATGAGATTAATAATGTTATGAATAATTATATGTTATACTAATTGAAGGATCCATGATAGGTCTTTTCAAAGATAATAAGTTAAATTCATTAAGCGAATTATAGAATTGCGTAGCAGTAGTCCGCAAACAAGGCAAGTCTCCTAACTAAATCTCGAAGTATTATTTTCAAAGAATGTTGGTGGATAATTATTGTTATTTATTTCACCTCTTTAATGATTATTGATACTCGCACTTTGTGCAATTAAACTCATGTTCTTCTATTATTGAATTGTGAATAGATTAAAGTTCTTTTATTCAGGAACTGTTATTGAAATGGGTCTATGCTAGTTGTATCAGCTAGATCAAGCACGTTTAAAATTTGTTAACTCAAATTCGTTTTAAAAAAAAACTGTTCTTAATCAATTGACTTGATAAGGACTCTTGACTGAGAAAAGAATATTTTATTAAAGCATTATATTGGAAAACAATTGTTGCTAGTCTATTAAGTGTTTATGCATAATACACCGGGTATGAAAGGCTGATCTCCTTGATTACCAAAACTTACTAAAAGGAACAGTTTAAATACTGGCAACCTTAGCAGATGTTCATGATCACTCTAGACCACTCAGTATCCATTATTCAAATATTCGAGTAATAAATTATTGAAATATAATTCATGTTCTTCTACAATCAAATTCCATTGTTGAACATTGAACGATAAATTTCTTTCTAATCATGATATATCTCCCGTGTAATTAAACTTGCTAAGCAAATTAGTTGCTTACTCTTGCTATATCATGACGTTTATTTCAGCTAAGCCAGAGGCATCAAATAAGAAAGATAAAGGCAAGGGCAAGGTTCAGGAACAGTAGTTGTTAAAGATGTTTAATTATTATCTAATATAATGTAATTAATTATGTAAACCTTTTGTAATAGTAAAGGTAAGTTTAAGTTAAGGTTAAGAAGACCTTGGGATTATTGTTGTAAGACTTTATATTAATGAACGATGTACGTTTATTATTCGCAATAGTTATAGAATGTTTATGATGATGATGTATCGTGAGCATCAAACTCGAGGTTAGAGAACCCGGATTTGGGGGCGTCACATCGGTGCCAATACGAAACGACACATTTTTGTTGTTTTAAGGATTTTTCGGCTGTTATCTCTACATTTTCTCCTGAGTACATACTTAGATTAAGTTATCTTAATCTATTTCGTGTACTTGGAGACCATGGGGAGGTGCTGTCGAAATTTTCTTAAAACTGTAGAAACGTGCGAAACGTGTTGGCACTAATGAAGAGACACATCCAGGAACGGGATAAAAGCCTGAATTACGCCTTTCCTATAGAGCTGTCGTAATAGGAAAATGCTCTAATTCATGCACGGACCACATGCATGAACATCCCTGTACTGAAATCCGTTTGACATTTATTCATGCATGGACCACATACATGAACATCCCTGTACTGAATGCGTGGTCTGTGCAGTTAAAGATGTCAGCCGACCGGAGTTGGATGTATCGTAGGATATGCAGTGATGGGAGAGGATTAGTCTCAGCTTATCGTGATGGGGTGTCAAATTTCTTGAACAAAGCAATAGAGCATGTTGATGATCCGAACGAAAAGATGCGATGCCCGTGTGTCAAGTGTAAAAACCTGATCTGGAGGAAAGTCGACGAGATTAAATTCGACTTATTTTCCCGTGGATTTGTGGAGGGGTACTTCATATGGATTCATCAAGGGGAATCAGCTGAGCGGAGACAAGTGGTCGACAGTACTATGGAGGATGATATTCTACAGGATTCATACGCCAAAAACTATGATCTGGTGGAGATGTTGGTAGATGCTTATGGCCCTACTAATATTGACTGGGCTAAAAATGAGCCTTCTTCAAGCAGTGCTAAGCAAGTGCCAAATGATACAGCTGCTGCCTTTTACAAGTTGCTATCTGAATCTGGGGTCTCGTTGTATCTGGGAAATGATACGGACACCAAGCTTTCTGTAGTGACGATGCTCTTACACTTCAAGAATGAGCACAATGGTAGTGAGAGAGGTTTCAACTATTTGCTTGTTATAGTTGGACGATGTTGTCTCAACGAAGCACAATCGTTTAAGTAGGAATGAGATCGTTGGTCCATTGTCTCATACTGATGATGAGTTAGCTGTATTCACATATCCGGCTAAGCCATTTGGCCATGAGACGCAGACTTAATTAAGCGACAAAGAGTTGCAGATTGTATCTACATACGTGCTTCTAAATATGCCTGAAGTATCATCATACATCAGGTATGAATAATTATTTGCGGTATTTAGTGCAATTTATAAGTGTAGTCATCTATATGTTAAAGACATTTTACTATTTTTGCAGTTCATTCGAAGAGGAAGCGTATGCTTCTAACCCAGCTTTTACTGCAGCAGAGTTGGAAACATTCAGTAATGCTAATTTCCAACATTGGTTTAAGAAAAGGGTTGAAGAAGAGAACATTTCTGAGCGTTTTATAGATGTCATTCGAGGACCTTACAAAGTTGTTAGTTCTTTTCCCAGATGCATCGTGCATGGGTACAAATTTAGGGTCGATGACTTGAATGAACTCACATCAGTCAATTCTGGGGTTGTGGTGTTGGGAATCTGCTACCAAGATTCTGAGTCCAATTACTATGGCCGTTTACAGGATGTGGTTGTGCACAATTATCACGGGGGCAAAAAGGTAGTTACATTTAAGTGTAGCTGGTTTGATACTGAAAAGGGGGTTAAAGTTTATCGTAATAGAATCACAACCGTAGATATCAAGTCGATGTTAAAGTCTGATGACGTGCTCGTGTTAGCAAGTCAAGCGACTCAAGTGTATTACGCTTCTAATGTTGTAAATACTCGAAGCCCCTGGTACACAGTAGTCACAACTAAAACACATTCATTTGATGCTGAGAACATGTTTGGTATAGATGAGGCATTGCAAGAAGATGTTAGCAACCCTTTGGCCGTAGTGTTCAATGCTGAAGATGTGGTGGGTACTGATGTCATTGACGTACCTGACAATGAGGATGTCGAGGAAAAACGTCGTTGTGAATGGTTATGTAGTCGTCGAGGATGATAACGATGACGAAACTGATCTTGAAACTGAGGATGAGGAAGATACCGAATTCGAGACTGATATACATGTTGATTCTGATGGGTTTGATGACGTACGTAATTGAAAATTAGCATTCATATTACTAAATACCACATTGTTAAACCTTACATATTTATAATTTACCAATTTGGTTATTGCAGTAGGATATTCATGGTTAGACATAGCGGTGGAGGTCGTCGAGGTGGTGGGCTATCCGGTATGGGAGACGGTAGCCACGATGGAGGCTCGTCTTCAGGAGCTAGTAAGTTGTCTTAACTAGGATTTAAATATATCTCAAACTGCATTAGTTTATGTTTATTGACTTAGTTAAATAAAATTATTACGGATGCACCTCATCGACGACACTGAGGGACGAACCTCGGTATCTTCGGTCATCCGTCCGGCAGTTCCACTTATAGTACCGGTGGATGTCGCTTCTGGACAGTAAGTGTTAATATATTGTTAACATTTCTGTCAGTTATTGCAAAACACAATTCACATAACACATATTGTTATATTTTTTCCGTAGTATACTAGACCCGGTGGCTAAGCTCACCCTACACGCGATCTGTTTGACGCACCTCCCGAGAGGGTGTATGCGGTTCAGCCAGTATGCGCGGTACGATGCCACCTTTATGCAGACTGTCTTGCGGGAGTTTCATGTAAGTTAAGCATATTATATTAATTACTACATAGTTGTATTAGGATGACGAAATCAATTGTTCCTCATTTTTAAACTTTTGTTATAGGTTTATTATAAATTTGACCCGAGTATCTCTCAAACAGCTGGCGACGATGTAATTATATCACATGTCGCTAAGAATTACTCTAGATGGCTGTATGAGATGCGACAGAGGGCAGCCCGAGCAGTTGAGGACCAGCCCAGGACCACCATCAGATCTCACTAGCCCCGCATAGTCTCCGATTTAGCCTGAGAGGCTATGTGTGCACACTGGGATGCTGATGACTTCAAGAAAAAGTCTGAGCAGGCGAAGAAGAACCGTGGTCAGCTCCGCATAGTACACGCCACTGGTTCTCAATCGTTCGAGGAGGCGAAAACGGTAAGTGCGCTGTATTTAGTTGTTTAGTTATCAAGTTCTTACATAAATACTTAATACCTGTTTTATGAATGTTTTTATTAGGCCTTGAGGAGGGCATTGGGCCGAGATCCCACCATTCTAGAGTTTTGGGATAGAGCCCACACGCCTAAGGACGAGCGTGCTTTGTCTCAGGCAGCTGTAGCTATACGGGTAAAACTCATCTTACTATTTAGCTTTTAGTAATATTCAATCATAAATAAAATGATATAATTAACACACTTATAAAAAATAAATTACAGGACCGATTTCAAAGTCTTCGGGACGCTCGTATTGCTGAGCTGGAGGCTATTAGGAGGGGTTCTGAGCCGTCAGACTCCGCCACTCCCCTTCCCGATATTGTATTAGATCGGGATGAGGAGCTAAGACTATGGGTTACGTCTCAGGATCCCACTACTAGTAGTACCAGCAGATATCGAGTGTTGGGTCTGCCGAGGATACCCGCATATACACTCCCTGGAGGTAATAATATTTTTTATGTTTCACACAATTATCAGAATTTATCACATTATATAAATTATTATTAGTAATGAAATTTGTCTCTTTTTGTAGGCTCCAGCCAGCGCCAGCGTTCGAATGCACATGTCGAACCATCTGATACGGGCGCTGGCTTGGATGACGAGATCTTCCAGAGGCTGATAGGGGCCGTGTCGCATAGGTTCTGAACCGATCCGGCCTTTCGCAGTCAGCAGTTGCCTAGCAGTTCTCGTCTTCACCAGGTTGCTAGGTTGCTTAGAAGGTTATTGCAGGGGCCTTCGCAGAGAGTACGGGATTACCGCGGGAGCAGTTCGACGCTTTTAGAGGCGAGATGCTCGTCGAACTGCTCCGGATGGTGATTACCCTCTTGGAGGAGGCTTTTCGTCCTTCCCCGCCTACTCAGGTATTCTTATTGTTTATGTTATTTTTAATTAAAGCTAGCTTATTAATTCTCACATATATACGGACTAATGATTTTTATTTATAATTCTTTCAACAGGGTGGCGATGACGAGCGGACTGGCGATAGCCAGCGATCTGACGATGACGACCAGGAGGACGACGGAGATTTTCATACACCAAACGGGCGTCGTCCACCTCCACCCGATGATGGTACTACTAGATTATAGTTCATTTTATGTTATTCATTCTAGTTCATTAGTACGTATTTATGTTATTCATTTGTAGAACATTTGTACATATTGTACGTAGTTTATATAGTTGCGTTTGTATAATGAGATTACGTTGTATTCATAACTTTGTAGAACATTTGTATTCATAACTTTGTAGAACATTTATAGCTTATATATTATTTATCGTTATTGAAGCTTATTTGTTTTCAGTTAGTCGATTACGTTTGTTGTTGCAAAGTGGTACAGGTTTTTAGAATTACGTTGAATACAAAAATGAGATTACGTTTGTTGTTGAATGTGAAATATATTGTTGTCTGGGTGTATTGGAATAAAACAGGTTACAGGTACATATATAGGTTTAAATACCTGGATATTGCATTTTCAAAAAAATTATTAAAAAAAAATTCTTAATTTCGACGGAATAAGCTATTTCCGACTGATATTCCGTCGGATTTATGAGCCCAGATTAATTTCTAAATTAATTATTATTTTTTATTTTTCATCGAAATTACCTTATTTCAGAGGAAATATTCCGTCAAGAAAGGGGATTAATTATATTTATTGGAATTTATTTTTTCGTCGAAGGTAAGCTATATCCGAGAGAAAATTCCGTCGAAAATAACTTGGAATTATCCTCGACGGAAGTGGTCCCTCGTAAGTACTCAGTCGAAGATAGGTTATGTTCGACGGACTTGTTCCCTCGAAATTAGTGCGTCGAAGTTAGCCTAAATCCGACGGAATTCGTTAATAATATTTTCGTCGAAGATAAGATACAGTCGACGAAATTTACGACGGAGCCTATTTCTGACGCGTGTATATACGACTGAATGTTCGACGGAATATTCCCTCAGAAATAATATAGTTTCTACGGAATAGTCTTAATTCCGAGGGAATATTTCGTCGAACATAGGGCTTTTTCTTGTAGTGTTTCCAGATTCAATTAAAAACAAACACGCAAGATATTTCCGACAAAAAATTCGGTCGAAATTAATTTCCATCGAAACTGTTGTATTGTCTACGGAAATTTCATCGAGCATCCTCCGTCGAGAATAAGTATTTTTGACGGAATTTTCAACAGACTTATCTCCGACCGATATATATATATATATATTCGACTGAATTTTTAACAAATATTCCGTCAGAAATAATCGTATTACGATAGATCAAGATTTTTTTTGAAAAAAATATTTTATCAAAAATAAGTCTTTTTTTTATAGTGGTACAATTAATTAGTCATGCATGCATCAAAACTTATGAAATACTTTAATATGTATATAATAATTATTATTAATATACTAACTTCAATCACAACCTCTTACTTGAGTCTGATAAATTAAGATGATTCACACCATATATATATATATATTGGGGAAATGGTTAGCATAAAATTTATTTTTGAATAAATTGATTAATTAATTAATAAAATATCATAAAAATAAATTTCATGCTAACCGGTTTCCATATATTGGCTTACAGTGATTTGATTGAAAATTTGAACCGAGATTTTACATATGTAGAGCACATATATAAAGAGATTCTTTTTTATTATCCCTACTTCTTGGGGGATTACAAGGTAAAGCTGAAAGTATGTGTGTTTTGCAGTACCACTAGTAATTCAAGGAAAACTTTTTGCGCCAATAATTCAAGCACACCAGAGTCTAAGAGGCCAGGTCATTCATTCATTACTAATATATAACCCCAAGAGAAGCCAAAGTTGACAGGGCTCAAAGCAAGACGTAGGTAGCTAGCTAGATGCTATGTATACATAGGCTATACTATACTATGCAGAATGGTACATAGTCAGTTAAAGTGAGTACTGGCCAGAGAGCATATATGTCTGTATATAATCTGTATGTATCTATCGAAGTTTGGAATTAATATTTTAGGAGAGAGAAAAAAGAAGAAGAAGAAAGTTTCAGGAAGGAGAAGAAGAAGTGAAATTAGTGACGTCGGCACAACAGGCTTTAAAATCCTATCACGTAGTTCGATGTTTGCTTTACCTTATTCTACTGCATTATATATCTGATGAAAAAAACAGGAGTTTTTAGGTTTAGGAGTAGAAAAATGATTATGGAAGAGAGAAGGGTTGGACAAATTGGAAAGAAGACGCTCAAATTTCTTTTATGTTACTGTATATATTATAATTCTATACTTATCACTTGGTTTTTGTGTACTGAAAATCGATGAGGAGGATAGAATATTTTACTACTAGTTTCATTACCAAACTGACCCTCCTTTTACCAAAAATTTTAATTTTGGGTGTTATTAGATGTGGTGATAAATTTATATTAATATTATTAAATAATAAGGTATGTGAATATGTGAGATATAAAAGAATAAAAAAAGAAATTCACGTATCATAATTTTATTTTATTTTATTGTTTAGAGTCGTACGTTAATTGCAGTTCAAGCAAATTCGTGATGAATTAGTCACATATAAATTATTTTCCTTATAATTTTTATAAAAATTTAAAAAAATTGTCAGTTATGAAGTAAAAATATTTACGAGTTAGTACATGAGGTTGGATTAGTTGTTCTATTTCCTTTAGGATTGGTTTATTTATTTAAATTTAATTAAAAAAAAGTTTATTGCTCATATAAAGAAAAAAATTGGTTGGGCGAGGGAGATGGGTTTCATTATTCCCCTACTTAATTGATCTGTATAGATGGCATGAGAGCGGCAACGAGCATCTGAAGTTCACACATCCTGAGAATTGTTACATTAGACTGATTTGATTGAAGTTGACGAGAAATCTCAGAGATTACAGTGGGAGAGATTGTGATAACTCAGTCCTACAAAATATTTTCCAATGCAAACTTTGAGAATATATTTATTACTCCAATCCATTGTTCTCAAAAAAAGATTATTAAAAAAAAAAATTGTCCACGGATAAATGAGTTGAAGTACATAAAGTGAAGAATAAAAATATCATTTAATAGAGTCCACTAATATACAAAAATAAAATTACTCGTCATTTTATGTAATTTTGTGGGGCTTCTCTAAAGATTAATTTGATTTTTTTTATTTTTTTCCTCTACTTTATACTCTTTTACATTAAAAATGTACTTTGTTCATCTTTTTGAGGAGGAGGAAGTATTTTTCATATTTACCTCCAAATAAAGTAAATTATTAATTTTAATAATAATGACATGATAATAAAATTATAATAAAATTTTGAGAAAAATATTTTAAAAATATGACTATTTCTAGAATAGATAGAATAACATTTTTTTTTATTGACTTACATGCATGTTAAATACAAAATACAAAGTCTCCCAAAGCCATACAAAATATAAAAATTCAATAAAACGGTTCGTTAAATAATAAGTATGAGTGATGAGTGATCAATGACAAGAAAAAAGAAAAGAGATTCTATTTAGAATAAATATATAATAAAACAAAACAAAAGGTTGATTCTTTTGATGAGCAAAAAGAAATGACAAGTAAATAGAGCAGTAGAGATTTTTCCCAAAAAGAGAACAAAAAGGGTAGAAAGGGTGGCACATTCAATTCCCTCTTATGTATGATTCGGAGTGGGTGTGCGCGGCCAAAATCAAAGTTTTAGAGAGAAATCTAGAGAGAAAAGAGTGTCACGGGTATGTCTTGAAAAAAATTTATGCTAAGTTTGGATTGGAGTAATTAATGTGAAAATGAAATGATTCATTCTTATAGTATAAAAAAAATTATGATTGGTTGCGATTGGAATAAAAAAAATTATGCTTGGTTCTTTTGGAGAGGAAGAGCATATGGAATAACTCATTCTAACTATAATGGAATGAATCATTCCACTCTTTATTTCATTTCTTCACTCCAAAGGTAGCATTAATAATTTCATAGTCCTAGACATACAGACACATATTCCCCTCTATTTTCTCTCTCTAAAAAACCCAAATTTCAAAGTTAATATAAAAATCAAAAACCCCACCCCCAATTTCACCCTAACTAATAATATACCCTCTTCATTTCAAATAAGTAAGAAGGAGAAAACAAGTGGTACTTCTAGCTAGCTAGTCCTTTGTGCTTGATCTTCTTCATCTTCTTCTTTAATGGCACTAATGCTGGAAAATTGTGAAGGCATATTATTGTCATTAGAGTCTCATAAATCAGTGCCGGCGCCATTTCTCACCAAGACGTACCAACTCGTCGACGATCCGGCCACCGATCATATCGTCTCTTGGGGTGAAGACGACTCCACCTTCGTCGTTTGGCGGCCTCCTGAATTCGCCCGTGATCTTCTTCCTAATTACTTCAAGCATAACAACTTTTCCAGCTTCGTTCGCCAACTGAATACCTATGTATGTCTACATACATACGATATATAAAACTAACTTTATTTATATTATAAGATTCATAGCCAAAGTTCGTCAAACAGTTGCCTCAATGGTTAAACTATGTCTATTTATAGAAAAAGATCATAATCAAAGTTAGTTCCATTTGTTTGACATACTGTACGTATTTCATGCTCTAATAGTTTGTCAAACTGTTTGACAAACTAGTCTATAGCACTCAGTTCAAATAATTGGTACCGTGGTTATGGAATGTAAAAATAATAGTTAAAATTAATTTTATTTAGAGAAAAAGATTCACAGTCAACGTTAGTTACATCTCTTTGTAGAATCTTAGTTCGTCAAACAGTTGACTGTGGTTATGGAATGTATATAACAATGGATTACTGATTTGGGTTTTTTGTGATTATATTAGGGTTTTAGAAAGATTGTACCAGACAGGTGGGAATTTGCGAACGAGTTCTTTAAAAAAGGAGAGAAACATTTACTCTGTGAGATCCACCGGAGAAAAACATCTCAGACCCAAGTAGCCCTCAACCACCACCACCATTCTCAAATGGGTATCCACAACCCGGGTTTCTTTCCATACTCCAACCGAGTCAGCATCTCGCCGCCAGACTCAGACGACCAAGCCAATAATTGGTCTTGCGACTCACCGCCGCATCTCTCTTCTTCCCCAACCGGTGGCACCGCCAACATCTACAAGAGCTCGGTGACGGCGCTGTCGGAGGATAACGACAGACTCCGGCGGAGCAATAATATGCTGATATCAGAGCTAGCCCACATGAGGAAGCTATATAATGACATTATATATTTTGTTCAGAATCATGTCAAGCCTGTGGCGCCTAGTAATTCTTACCCTTCTTCAATTATTTTATCAAACACCTTACCTGCAACAACTACTGTTACTGGTAATCATGGTTCAATGGTGCAGCAAAAGCCTGTAAATGGTCAGCAATTTATTGGGTATCAAAATCATCATCAGGGTAATAACCCTAAACAATGTAATGAAGGAACAAAGTTATTTGGGGTTCCCATTCAGTGCTCTAAGAAAAGAGTAAACCCTATGGAGATCATAAGTACTACCAAGGCAAGATTGGTGCTGGAAAATGATGATCTTGGGTTGAATCTTATGCCCCCTTCTCAGTGTTAGTTTCCTTTTTCTTTTTATTATACCCATTTAAGAAATCCGAGTTTTTTTATTAAAAAAAATTAATGGCTTTTATTTTCTTATTTTTGTTGTTGATTTGTGAGTGTTTGTGAGTTTATGTAGTGTGTAAATATAAGTTTAGAGCTGAGAAATGCAGGAGGGTTTTGGTTAAAGAGAAGATCAAACCACAAGTTTAAATTAACAATATTCTCTCTTTCTCTTTCTGATCTTTTTTTGTTCTTTCTTTCTGGTCATTGTATGTGAATGTTTCAGTTGCATTCATTAATGAGGAAGAAAGAGATTTCTTTCCCGTTGTATATGGGAGGAAACTCACAAGGGGTTAATTGTTTCAGCGCACTGCTGGTTTCATGACAAGTTTTTTCTGGGTTATTTACAAATCAATGCATTAAGGGCTTTGATACCTATAGACCGGAAATGACGGCCGGTCTAGTGATCGGTTTTTTTTTTACTCACAAACAATTTATAATATTTATTGGAACTGAAATTTTTATAGAATCTAGTGATTTATGTATATTTAAATACATATAAAATATAAAAAACAGAGTTGTACAGTCTGTACAACCCTATATTTTATATGTATTCAAATGACACCTAAATAACTGAATTCTGTAAAAATTCAAGTTCCAATAAATATTATAAATTATTTGGGAGTCAAAAAAAATTGACCGGTCGCTAGATCTGTCGTCACTTCCCGATCCCTCTAGACTTTTTGTAAATAATATAGTCCCTGTACATTTATTTGTAAAGATGATGAATGAGATATGACTATTTATATTAATTTCTTATAATTATAGATTATTTTATTTCATGATTAATTTATTTTTAATTTTATTAATTATATTTTTGATCTAAATAGAAAGATGATATTATATAATCAATCTCTTTTCAATGTATCGAATGACTTTGAAAATGATAATAAATTGTCCATAAGATTAAATTATTTGTATACTAAGTTAACACCTGTAGTGACTATATATTTTATTCTATTATAGCCAAAAGAAAGATAGTAACAGCTGACACCAACTGATTTTTCTTTGTTTCCTCAAATATACAAATAACAATGTCATTATTTTTGAAATTATCACCGTTATTTTGAAGAAGAAAAAGGGAAAAGGAAGGGCATCATTACATTACAGCTAGTGAGCAAGGTTATGATCTCAATATTCATTTGAACAATAATATTCTTTTCGTTATTTAATATAAATCGTTTCAGAGTTATGCATAAATATTAAAAAAATATATATAATATTAATTATTTATATTGTTTTGTATTAGAAAAAAGATAGTGTTATTTATTAGGACCAAAAATAATGAGAGAATCAAAGTTATATTTATTATTTAGGATAATATTAGAAATTAAACAATTAATATTTACTTGAAATTATAAAACGTCTTATATTAAAAAATAAAAATATTTATTTAAAACGTCTTATATAAAGTACAGAGTGAGTATTCAGTTGTCACGCAAAGTCGAGAAAAAGACAAACAGATGAAGACAAAAGACAAGTAAAAGAATACTGAAAAACAAGGTTGGTTGTTCCATGGAAAGCGAAATGTGGTAGAATAGTAGATCTAGTAGGCTAGAGAGTAGTGGAAGAAGAAGAAAGAAAGAAAATATTCCGACTGAAAAATGTGGATTGTGTAAAGAAACGTTTCTATCAAGGCTCTACTTCTAAGAAAACCAAACCTTTGCCTTTTCTAAATTAAGTATCTGATCAATATCTACTAGAGATAAGTTATGTTTGTTTATAAAAAATTATGTTTGAAATTAGATTATATATATATTTTTAATTTAATATTACTTAATTTGAACTATTTAATCCGTTTACAAGAGATTATTAGTTTCATAAAGTCGTTTGATAATCTAAAATTGGGGATTATTAATCTCACATTAATTCATGATTGATCAAATTATATAATCTCTCATAAATAGTATTAGAAATGATAAAAAAAATATATAGTCTATAGGACTATTTAAAGGATTATCAGTCCCCCCTATCATGGATTAAATAGTTCGAATAGTTCGAAGTGGTTTTAAATTAAAATAAATAATCTAATCTTAAACCTATTTTTTTTGTAAATAAATATGACCTAGTACGTAGTTTATACGAGCATGCAACACTTTTGTCAATAGATACTTATTTTCGTGTGGGGAGTTACTAAATGGTTTAGTGTTTGATACTTTTTATATTCAGTTAGTTGTTACACGTTAACCGCATGCAAGTTCATAATTTTACTTACATTTTTATAACAAATTTTCCATGTTTGCCCAGAAATGAACCATATATGATAAAAATAGCTGATACAACTTTTACTACAACAAATACAATTAATGAACTTATAAATAATTAAGAGTATGACAACTTAATCAAATCCAAAATACTATAAACCCATCTACTTTTATTGCTTTACTTGTTCCTTTAATTGATCTATTATCCCCTTACAAGTAAAGTTCTACATAAAATTTGACTATTCACTTTTCCACTATGTGGCTTTTCCCTTTTTAGTGCTTTTATGAAAGTGTGGCGTATTGAAAACCTAGATGGAACAAGAGAAGCAAAGTTTATATTGTTATAATTGGCCGCGGCCAGATAATTTTTGTGTGTGCTGATCACAGGTAGGAGTTGTGATCAAAAGAAATGTTTAAAATACTCTCATTTTAAATAGTTTTTTGCTGGCCGCAACTGTGACGCCCCTAAATCCGGATTCTCTAACCTTCAGATTCAGTGCTCACGGTACATCATCATCATAAGCATTCTATATACTATTGCGAAATAATAAACATACATTGTTCATTATAATAAAATCTTATACAATATCCTAAGGTCTATTACCTTAACATAAACATACCTTACTTAAGTTATATAAAGTAACACAAAAGGTTTACAAAAACATCAAACATAGTATCTCATGATACTTAAACATTTATATTAACTATTCTTGGACTTTTCCTTTGCCCTTGTCCTTCTTACTCGAACTTTTGGGCTTAGCAGAAATAATTGTCATGATATAGCAAGAGTAAGCAACTAATTTGCTTAGCAAGTTTAAATATGAAGGAGATATATCATGATTAGAAAAGATTTTAACTTTTAAAGTTCAATCAGATAAAGGGATAGTGAAAGAACATGAATTAATCACTATAACTGAATAACAGATGCTGAGTGGTTTGAAATAACCATAAACATATACTAAGGTTGTCAGTATTTAAACTGGTCGTTTTAATAAAGTTTGGTAATCAAGGAGATCAGCCTTTCATACCCTGTGAAATATGCATAATCACTCAATATACTAGTAACAATTGTTTTCCAATAATGCTTTAGTAAAATTGTTCTTTTTCTCAGTCAAGAGTCTTTACCATTTCAATTGGTTAGGTACCGCTTTAAAAACATATTTGATTTAACAAATTTAAACATGTTTGATCTAGCTGATACAACTAGCATAGATCCATCTCATAAACAGTTCATGAACGAAAGAACTTTAAACAATTCACAATCCAATAATAGTAGAATAGGAATTCAATTGCACAAAGTGCGATTTAACAATAATCAATAAGGATGTGAATAATCATCAATAACTATTCACTAACATGCTTTGAAATATAACTCAAGTTTGAGTTAGAGAACTTGCCTCAATCGCGGTCTACTGTTAAGCAATTTACTTTAACTTATTTAGAGAAAAGACCTATAATTGATCTTTCGATTAGTCATAGCATAACTCACTTATAATCTTATCATCTTATATTAAAGTGTCTAACATTTAATCATATAGTTAAGTATTAGACATTATATTAAAGTCTTAGTGTTATTGTTATACTTTGATAATCTTTTAATAATATCATAACTTATAATTATAAGTTTTCCCTTTATATGCTATCTTAGTAAACTAGATAACATGTCAGTAAATTAAAATACCATTTCAGTGAACCAAAATATATTTCAGCATCCTGAAATCATAATTTCAGCAGACCAAAATCAAACTAAGTAAACCGAAATCATTTCAGCAACCCTGAATCCATTTCAGTACCCTGACTTCTCATTTCAATCTACTACCATCATAATATAGTCCATTGCATACCAATTTCAACGACTTATAATTAAAATAAAGTAATTTCTCAATTTTAGTCTTCCGTTTAATATTATTAATTAAATAATAATATTTCAAACTAATGTTATCTACTTTTAATAACATTTAAGTCTAATATTATCAATAATATTTTAATCTAATATCATTAGTCATATAAAGATATTTTAAATCATTTATTGAATTAATATACAATTTATTTAATTACTTTTTCTTTTATTAATTAATTTATTAAATCTTCTAAAATACCATACACATAACTACTATTCACCACTGACCGAAATCCTCACCACAAATCTGTATCAACCATTTTTAAGGATCTCAAGTCATGAAACCATATTTTTCACATTTTTGACATCATATATTTAATTAAATTCATTTAACCATATAACATCATTTATATGAAAAATAGCAAAACAACTCAAAAACCCTTTCTTTTCTGGTCAGTAGCTACATATAATCCTCTCATGAAAATATATTTTTATGGAAATTTTTAAAATTCATTTACTATATTTAAATAGTGCATAATGGCCAAATATTGTCAGATTTTTCATAACTCAAAATTAACTCCAAAAATTCTAAAATTTCCAGGGTAGGCTCCTGTTATATATATGAACTTCCAGTAAAACTTTCATAATTTTTGGATCAATACACAGAGAGTTATTCGGTTAGAGTTTTAAAAGTAGTCATCGGCCGTAAAATGCATAACTCTCAAACCGTATGGCCAAAAATTCTCAAATTTTTACAGGACCTACCTAACCTCTGATATTACCTCTCCAAATTTTCCTAAAAGTTTTAAAGCAAACAAAGTGGACGAAACTGCCTTCGTGGCAGACTGATCAGAGAGCTTTTTAAAGCTTTTTGTCCACTACGTGGACTGTTTTGACCAAAACGCATACCACGACTGTTAGACACGGGATTTTCAAGTTCTACCACTTGGGTTAACTAGTCAACACATATATATAGCACCCCTCTTCGACGGATCATGAAAAGGAGGTGTAGATTTAACATATCATTTGTTCAAAGGGAGGGAGCGAAAGCTAGGATTTTCTAAATTTCTAGAAACCTAGTTTCATTTCTCTCCTTTTGATCCACTTTTTAATACTTGTACAAGTTAGATCCACACATGAATCTTCATAAAACACATAAATAAAAGGGTCCTATACTTCCAAATTACAAAACCCCTTGATCCATCAAATCCATAAAAGAAAAGAAATATAGTCTAAAGATTAGTTTATACCTTGTCTTTTTGGCTTCTCTTATTCTCCACCCGTGCTCCCTCTGTTGCTCTCTCTATTTTCCTTACTTCCTTCTCTCTCTCTTTCTTACGTTGTGGAAAAAATAAAGTGAAAACCAATATAGATATTAAGCTTGCTAGCACAAACAAATAATTAGATACATAGCATATCTATCCATATCTTACTTTTCTCTCTCTCATCATGCAAGAGGTAACTTGCAAGAATGTCCAAATGTGTTGGCCCATTAGGAAGATATCAACTAAAAAGTGAATTACCTACTAAAGTAACACTAATTATTACAAACATCCCCCTTGTTCATCTCCTTCAAAAACCGGTCACATGGCCTTATTTTTCCTTTCATATTTGTTTTATTATATGCTTTATTTATTGACTATAATGCCCTTCCCAAATGGGCTAAGCCTTGGGCTTAAATTAAATACAAATTGGGCTTGCACTTTTACTATTTTGCTTACTTACAAAATTAAATTTGGGCTTTTCTAATTAATTTAATTGGTCCACTATTAAATTATCTTATAAATGATATATTGAGCCAATTTAATAATTTAATTGTCCTTAAATCAATTTATCTACAAGTCCCACACTAAAAATTATAATTGGGCTTGTTTAATTTATTTACTCTTCTTAATTTATTTTCTCTTGAGCTAATGCTCATTATTATTGGTATTTCTATATTATTATCCATCAATAATATTAATTCACTTACATAACCCAATTAGATTTGTCGTATTCAAGTTTATTGAGTATTTAATTAGGGTTTAACACCTTAAATCTATTTTTTGGGTTATTAAAATACTTAGGTTAGTTCACTAACTTATTTAACTTATTAGTGAACTTCCTTTAAATATTATAGCATATTATTCACATAATCACTTAATCATCCATAATATATCATAAATTATTTAATATATTTATTTACAATGCAAACAGAAATCCTTGATTATTACATTCTCCCCTCCTTATAAGAATTCCGTCCCCGAATTCCATTAAGGTTACTCAAAAAGATTCGAATAATTCTTCCTCATCTTTTCCTCAAGCTTCCACGTAGCTTCCTCAGCATTGTGGTTTCTCCATAGAATTTTGACTGAATGTATAACCTTATTTCTCAATTTCTGCTCTTTCATATCCAAAATTTCTATAGAAACCTCCTCGTACGATAAGTCCTTCTCAACTTGAATCGGCTCGTAGGATATCATATGCTTGTAATCCGTCTTGTACGGACGCAACACTGACACATGAAACACATTGTGAATATGTTCCAGTTCAGGAGGTAGAGCTACCTCGTACGCCACTTCCCCTATTTTCTTCAATATCTCAAACGGTCCAATAAATCTTGGACTCAATTTACCTTTCTTCCCAAATTTTATCTTCCCCTTCCAGGGAGATACCTTCAGAAATGTTTAGCTTCCCACTTCAAAGTCTCTTTTCTACCGATGAATATCTGCGTACTTCTTTTGTTGATCCTGAGCTGCTACCAATCGAGCTCTTATCACTTTGATGATCTCCACGGTCTGCTGCACTAATTCTAGGCCCCAACAGTCTTCGTTCACCTACTTCGTCCCAACATAAGGCGTTCTGCATTTCTTCCATACAGGGCTTCATACGGTGGCATTCCAATGCTTTCATGATAACTATTATTATACGCAAACTCCACTAATGGAAGATGATCTTCCCAGCATCCTTTAAAGTCCATCACACAGGCTCTGAGCATGTCTTCAAGTGTGTGAATCATTCTCTCGCTCTGCCCATCTGTCTGTAGATGATACGATGTACTTAGCCTTAGCTTTGTCCCCATTCTTTCTTGAAGACTCCTCCAAAAGTTCGACGTGAAGCGCAGATCTCTATCAGACACAATTGATACTGGCACTCCATGTCTCGAAATTATTTCCTTGATATACAATTTGGCTAATTGATCCAAAATATACCTGATCTTGATCGGTAAAAAATGTGATGATTTTGTAAGACGATCGACAATCACCCATATAGCGTCATAACCCTTCTGTGTCGTTGGAAGTCCTACCACAAAATCCATCGTGACGTGCTCCCATTTCCATTCCGGAATTTCCAACGGCTGTAATAGTCCACTTGGTCGTTGATGCTCTGCCTTAACTCTTTGACAAGTTAAACATCTACTGACACATTCCGCAACCTCTTTCTTCATGTTTGGCCACCAATAATGTTGACGTAAATCTTAATATATCTTCGTGCTTCCTGGGTGTATTGAGTATCTCATATTATGCATTTCTTACAAAATCTCATCTTTTAACTCTGGTACTGCAGGTACCCAAATTCTTCCTTCAAACCTCAGCAATCCAGTGCCGTCAATCTTATACTTTAACTTTTCAGCCTTCAGTCAACCGCTTCTTTATGTTACTGCATTCTTCATCATTCTCTTGTGTTTCTTTCACTTTAGTCTAATAAAGTCGGACTTGTTTCCATTTCTATCACTTTATCCGAATCCTTCGGATTTTCACCTCCAACTCCATTTTCTCCATTTCACTTACTAATTCTTCTTGGTCTGTCAATATAAATAACTTTTCTCTGCTCTTCCTGCTTAAAGCATCTGCCACTACATTGGCCTTCTCTGGATGATATAGAATATCACAATCATAATCCTTAATCAATTCTAACCATCTCATCTGCCTTATGTTTAACTCCTTTTGTGTAAAGATATACTTCAGACTTTTGTTGTCTGTGTATATCTCACACCTTTCTCCGTAGAGATAATGTCTCCAAATCTTAAGGGCAAATACTACCGCTGCCAATTCCAGGCCATGGGTAGGATATCCCTTCTCATAGTCCTTTAATTGTCGTGACGCGTACGCAATGACTTTACCATTCTGCATTAACATGCATCCCAGTCCCTTGTGTGACGCATCACTATACACTATAAAATCTCCCGTACTATCTGGTAAAGACAACACAGGTGCTTCACTTAATTTTTTCTTCAATTCCTGAAAACTCTGTTCACACTTTTCGTCCACACGTACTTAACAGTCTTCCTCATCATATTAGTCAATGGTGTCTCTATCTTCGAGAAATCCTGAATAAACCTCCGATAATATCCTAGCCAATCCCAAGAAACTTCTGATCTCTGTTGGTGTCATTCGGTTGTCCCCAATTCTTCACCGCTTCTACTTTTGCTGGATTAACAGAAACTCCCTCGTTGTCGATGACATAGTCCCAAACACTGAACCCTCTTCAACCAGAACTCACACTTTGAGAATTTCGCATACAACTTCTCTTCTCTTAAGGTTTCCAATACAATTCGAAGATGTTCAGCATGTTCCTCTTCAGTCTTCGAATACACCAAAATGTCGTCAATGAACACAACTACAAACTTATCCAAATACGGATTAAATACTCTAGTTCATCAAGTCCATAAAAGCAGCTGGTGTGTTCGTCAATCCAAACGACATCACTAGGAACTCATAGTGACCGTAACGAGTTCTAAATGTTGTCTTAGGTACATCCTCTGTCCTCACTTTCAACTGATGGTAACCAGTCTTTAAGTCAATCTTAGAAAAACTATCTCGCTCCTCTAAGTTGATCAAACAGATCGTCTATTCTCGGATAACGGATATTTGTTCTTGATTGTCACCTTATTCAACTCTCTATAATCCATACACAACCTCATCGAACCATCTTTCTTCTTTACAAACAACACCTGGGGCTCCCCACGGAGATACGCTAGGTTAGATGTACTTCTTGGCCAACAACTCTTGTAGCTGGATCATCAACTCTTTCATTTCTACCGGAGCCATTCGATATGGTGCTTTCGATATTGGCGCTGTCCTCGGTACTAAATCAATCACAAACTCTATCTCTCTGTCTGGCGGAAGTCCGCGAAGTTCTTCTGGAAAGACATCCCCAAACTCATTAACTATAGGTATCTGCCCCATGTCCGAATTCACAACCCGTGTATCCACTACATGAGCCAAATAACCTTCACATCCTTTTCGTAACATCCTCCTGACCTGCATCATCGTCAGACAACTCAGTTTGTCTTGGCGACTTGCTACCGTAAAATACCACCTTAGACTTATTTGGTGTATTAAGGTGTATAATCTTCTTCTGGCAATCTATAACTGCCTCATGGTTAAACAACCAATCCATTCCTAAGATAACATCAAATTCTCCTAAGCGTATCGGAATTAAATTCACGCTAAACTTATGTCCCTTTATTTCCACACCACAATTGTTATGGATAAACTCTACAGGGATCACTTCTTTGTTTGCAACTTCTATATTCATTAGGTTCTTTAACTTTTCACATGGTAAGTTTAATACATATGCATTTATATTATTGATCAGAATTATACCTGACACCACCTCCTTTGATGCAACTGCGTCTTGCACAGTCATGTTGAAAGTCCGGGCTGTCGGCTTGCTTTGCTGCGTTGGCCCTCCAATGGTTAACTTTGGGGTACTGCTCTTGTTTTCACTTCCTCCGTCAGTATTCTTCTTGAATGGACAATCTTTAAATCGATGCCCCGTTCCTCCACACGAAAACAACCTTCCCTTCTTTGGTTTAGGACAATTAGGTGAGATATGTCCTTCTTGGCCGCAGTTATAACATATATTTTCCCCTTCATACACTCCCAAGAGTGATTCTTTCCACACTTTACACATACTGGCTTCTTCTGTGGTGTACTCCCTTGTTGAGTTCCCGATTCATTACCACTGTTCCACTTGCATTTCTTAGTGTTACTGCCACCACTGCTGGCACCCTGATGTCCACCTTAATTTTTTTCTTGTTCTTTTCTCGGTTGTATGTGGACACTGCTTCACTACTACCTTCGCAATGATAGCTTTTTCTAACAGTACTGAAAACGTAGCAATTTGTAGTACTACAACTTTGCTGTGTATCCATGGCTTCAACCCATTTTCAAACCAACACGCCTTTCGTACTTCTGTATCCACCTGATGAGGTGCGAATCTGGCTAACTCATTGAATTTTGATGCATATTCGGCAACTGTCATGATTTCTTGCTTCAATTCAAGAAACTACACTTCCATTCTGGCTTTCATGGCCTCCGAGAAATAGCTTTCTAAGAACAACTCCTTAAACTTGGTCCATGTTACTACTTCTATTCCGACTCTAGCTTGGTTCATCTCCCACTAGTAATTAGCCTCACCTTTCATCAGGTAGGTAGCAAAAGCCGTCTTTTGCTCTTCGGCTACCCTAGCAATGATAAAGGCCTTTTCCATCTCTTTCACTCATGTCTGAGCTGCTATGGGGTCCGTGGTCCACTGAATTCTGGCGGTCCTACAGCTTTAAAATCTTTAAAATTTGCCAATTGATTCCCTGGCAGATTTATTGCGGCTGGTGCTCTATTCTGCATAGCCTCTGTCAACATATTCACAAAATCTTACATTGGGTTTGGTGGGTTTGGTTGTTCCCTTTCCCTATTTTCATTTTCAGTTTCTGCTCCTTCATTTACATTTCTCTGTAATCTCGGTATTCCTATTCCTCTCCATCTTGGTGGCATTTTCTGGTTTTAACAAAATCTTACATTATCACTTCGAGTTTCATTATATGTTATAAGTATTTAAAATACAACATGTAATTTAAACTTTAATCATCACATTATCTTCGTGTTCAACTTACTGAACTTTCCATTTCAGCTTGCTGAAATATTCTTTTTAGCTTGCTGAAATACCCTTTTCAGATTTCTGAAATACCCTTTTCAGCTTGCTGAAATACCCTTTTTAGCTTGCTGAAATAACCTTTTCAGCTTAATAAAACTTTCAATTATCACAAAGATAACTTACTATCTTCTTTCTCAAAACTCATCTACTTAATCAAACATTTAGTCATAATACCGCATTTATATTCATATACCAAATTTTTAGTGTCGTACACATACCTGGCATATTTCTATAAATGCTAACTATCCCATTCTAAACCTCCAGAGATGGGATCTATCAAAAGGCATACTCCCCTATACACATAAATAGGGATACATCAAATAAACATACTACCTCACACAGTCTGAGGTTTACATCAAACATAAAACCCTAATAAATAAAAAGGGTTCTACTTCATCTATATACAATAGAAAACTACTAAACTATCACTGCGCGTCTGGAGGGGGTGTGCTTGCATGCTCCTGATTTGGTGGAATGAGTCCATCTATAAGTCGATGTCTAACAGATCGACTCGACTCGCCTATCTCGAAGGATCTCCTCACTCCTATCCGCTGACCCATGTAAGCGGCATCCAAGGATCATCCCAAAGTATCCACTCGAACCTCACTAGCCTCCAGCTTCTCCTCAAGCTGATCCACCATATTGGATGCTCTAATCCATGCTTGCTCAATTCTAATCTTATCGACGATATCTAAATCGAACTCAAATAGCATGGCCTCATGCTCAACTCTTAACACTCCTAACTTTATCTCCTCTTGTTCTAGTCTCTCTCTTAGCTCAGCATTCATGGCAACCATCTGTGTAGCCAATGTTGTCTGCACCTGCAACTGTATCTTCATCTCAGCAAGATCGTTCTGAGCTTGATATGCCAATTCTTTGTACTAAGTCTCAGTGAATTGATGAGTAGCATTCTCCTGTCTTAAATGTGTCACTCTATTCTCCAGCGCCATGTTTCTCTTCGAACAGGTCTTCCATCATATCCTCGTCATTCCCATCACTATCCTCTCGATCCTCTATCGGATCCACCGGCTCCTGTTCGACTATATGGCTACCTTGTCCTTCCTCAGGCTCAGGCATCCTACAACCAAACAAACACAACATCAGTATCACAATAAAATATATTCATTGATAAAATGAAACAATATTTTATTATGTACAATCTATACTAGATGAATCTCTCCAATCCATCTTCTAGTATACTCTGTACGAGTTTTCTTCTAAGGTTATAACCTAGGTTTCGCATCCTAATGTTCATAACCTACAGCTTTGATACCAACCTGTGACGCCCCCAAATCCGTGTTCTCTAACCTCAGATTCAGTGCTCACGGTACATCATCATCATAAGCATTCTATATACTATTGCGGAATAATTAACATACATTGTTAATTATAATAAAGTCTTATACAATATCCCAAGGTCTATTACCTTAACATAAACATACCTTACTTAAGTTACATAAAGTAACACAAAAGGTTTACAAAAACATCAAACATAGTATCTCATGATACTTAAACATTTATATTAACTATTCTTGGACCTTTCCTTTGCCCTTGTCCTTCTTACTCGAACTTTCGGGCTTAGTTGAAATAATTGTCATGATATAGCAAGAGTAAGCAACCAATTTGCTTAGCAAGTTTAAATATAAAGGAGGTATATCATGATTAGAAAAGATTTTAACTTTCAAAGTTCAATCAGATAAAGGGATAGTGAAAGAACATGAATTAATCTCTATAACTGAATAACAGATGCTGAGTGGTTTGAAATAACCATGAACATATTCTAAGGTTGTCAGTATTTAAACTGGTCCTTTTAATAAAGTTTGGTAATCAATGAGTGATATCAGCCTTTCATACCCTGTGAAATATGCATAATCATTCAATATACTAGCAACAATTATTTTTCAATAATGCTTTAGTAAAATTATTCTTTTTCTCAGTCAAGAGTCCTTACCATTTCAATTGGTTAGGCACCGCTTTAAAAACATATTTGATTTAACAAATTTAAACATGTTTGATCTAGCTGATACAACTAGCATAGATCCATGTCATAAACAGTTCATGAATGAAAGAACTTTAAACAATTCACAGTCCAATAATAGTAGAACAAGAATTCAATTGCACAAAGTGCGATTTAACAATAATCAATAAGGATGTGAATAATCATCAATAACTATTCACTAACATGCTTTGAAATATAACTCAAGTTTGAGTTAGAGAACTTGCCTCAATAGCGGTCTACTGCTAAGCAATTTACTTTAACTTCTTTAGAGAAAAGACCTATAATTGATCTTTCGATTAGTCATAGCATAACTCACTTATAATCTTATCATCTTATATTAAAGTGTCTAACATTTAATCATATAGTTAAGTATTAGACATTATATTAAAGTCTTAGTGTTATTGTTATACTTTGATAATCATTTAATCATATCATAACTTATAATTATAAGTTTTCCTTTATATGTTATCTTAGTAAACTAGATAACATGTCAGTAAACTAAAATACCATTTTAGTGAACCAAAATATATTTCAGCATCCTGAAATCATAATTTCAGCAGACCAAAATCAAACTCAGTAAACCGAAATCATTTCAGCAACCCTGAATCCATTTCAGTATCCCTGACTTATCATTTCAATCTACTACCATCATAATATAGTCCATTGCATACCAATTTCAACGACTTATAATTAAAATAAAGTAATTTCTCAATTTTAGTCTCCCGTTTAATATTATTAATTAAATAATAATATTTCAAACTATTGTTATCTACTTTTAATAATATTTAAGTCTAATATTACCAATAATATTTTAATCTAATATCATTAGTCATATAAAGATATTTTAAATCATTTATTGAATTAATAAATAATTTATTTAATTACTTTTTCTTTCATTAATTAATTTATTTAAATCTTCTAAAACACCATACACATAACCATTATTCACCCCTGATCGAAATCCTCACCACAAATCTGCATCAACCATGTTTAAGGATTTCAAGTCATGAAACCATATTTTTCACATTTTTGACATCATATATTTAATTAAATTCATTTAATCATATAACATTATTTATATGAAAAATAGCAAAACAACTCAAAAACCATTTCTTTTCTATACAATAGCTACATATAATCCCTTCATGAAAATATATTTTTATGGGAATTTTTAAAATTGGTTTACTATATTTAAATAGTCCATAATGGCCAAATAGTGTCAAATTTTTCATAAATCGAAATTAACTCCAACAATTCTAATATTTACAAGGTAGGCTCCTGTTATATATATGAATTTCCAGTAAAAAATTCATAATTTTTGGATCAATACACAGAGAGTTATTTGGTTAGAGTTTTAAAAGTAGTCCTCGGCCGTAAAATGCATAACTATCAAACCGTATGGTCAAAAATTCTCAAATTTTTACAGGACCTACCTAACCTCTGATATTACCTTTCCAAATTTTCCTAAAAGTTTTAAAGCATATGAATTGGACGAAACTGCCCTCGTGGCAGACTAATCAGAGAGCTTTTTAAAGCTTTTTGTCCACTACGTGGACTGTTTTGATCAAAACGCATACCACGATTATTAGACACGTGATTTTCAAGTTTAACCACTTGGGTTAACTAGTCAACACATATATCTAGCACCCCTCTTCGACGGATCATGAAAAGGAGGTGTAGATTTAACATATCATTTGTTCAAAGGGAGGGAGCGAAAGCTAGGATTTTCTAAATTTCTAGAAACCTAGTTTCATTTCTCTCCTTTTGATCCACTTTTTAATACTTGTACAAGTTAGATCCACACATGAATCTTCATAAAACACATAAATAAAAGGGTCCTATACTTCCAAATTACAAAACCCCTTAATCCATCAAATCCATAAAAGAAAAGAAATATAGTCTAAAGATTAGTTTATACCTTGTCTTTTTGGCTTCTCTTATTCTCCACCCGTGCTCCCTCTCTTGCTCTCTCTATTTTCCTTACTTCCTTCTCTCTCTCTTTCTTACGTTGGGGAAAAAATAAAGTGAAAGCTAATATAGATATTAAGCTTGCTAGCACAAAAAAATAATTAAATACATAGCATATCTATTCATATCTTACTTTTCTCTCTCTCACCATCCAAGAGGTAACTTGCAAAAATGTCCAAATGTGTTGGCCCATTAGGAAGATAGCAACTAAAAAGTGAATTACCTACTAAAGTAACACTAATTATTACAAACATCCCCCTTGTTCATCTCCTTCAAAAACCGGCCACATGGCCTTATTTTGCCTTCCATATTTGTTTTATTATATGCTTTATTTATTGACTATAATGCCCTTCCCAAATGGGCTAAGCCTTGGGCTTAAATTAAATGCAAATTGGGCTTGTACTTTTACTATTTTGCTTACTTACAAAATTAAACTTGGGCTTTTCTAATTAATTTAATTGGGCCACTATTAAATTATCTTATAAATGATATATTGAGCCAATTTAATACTTTAATTGCCCTTAAATCAATTTATCTACAAGTCCCACACTAAAAATTATAATTGGGCTTGTTTAATTTATTTACTCTTCTTAATTTATTATCTCTTGAGCTAATGCTCATTATTATTGATATTTCTATATTATTATCTATCAATAATATTAATTCACTTACATAACTCAATTAGATTTGTCGTATTCAAGTTTATTGAGTATTTAATTAGGGTTTAATACCTTAAATCCATTTTCTAGGTTATTAAAATACTTAGGTTAGTTCACTAACTTATTTAACTTATTAGTGAGACTTCCTTTAAATATTTTAGCATATTATTCACATAATCACTTAATCATCCATAATATATCATAAATTATTTAATATATTTATTTACAATGTACACAGAAATCCTTGGTTATTACAGCAAATTTTAGTAGCGATAACATAAATTTTTTTTGCTGGCCACAGGTAAGAGTTGTGACTAGGAGAAATATGTCTAAAATACTCACACCTTAGTTAGATTTAAATAGTTTCAATGTATAAAATATTTGTATAAATAATTTCTTAACTAATAAAAATTAACATTGTCAACTATATATATTGTATCTATTTTTATAAATAATTTTTTAAGAAATAAAATTTAAAATTATGAATTATATTCAATGTATTTATTTGTATGAATAATTTATTAAGTAATAAAATTTAATATTGTTCAACTATATTTAATGTATTTATTTGTATAAATAATTTCTTATGTAATATAACTTAACATTGTCAATTATTATGACAATTTGATTATTTAAAACTTTAACTCCATATTAATTGTAATACAACTTGGAATTATTCATACATTCATATTTGAAATTATTTATACAAAATATACAATATGGAGTTTCTCCTAGCCACAACTCTTACCTGTGGCCAACTAAAAAAAAATTATTTGACCGCTACTAAGAGTTGCAATCAGCAAAAACTATTTAAAGTGATGGTTTTTAGACATTTTTCTTGGCTACAACTTCTACTTGTGGCCAGAAAAAAAAAATTCTGAAGCCACCTTTCTTCATACTGAAGAAGGGCCTTCTCCATCCCCCGGATCCGCTTTTCTTTTTCTAGAAGCGTCCGACTCCCCTTCTAGATTTGACGCACTTTCTCCTAGAGGGACGAGCTCCAATCAAGGCCGGTCCAATAGTTAAGCCATTTAAACAATGGCTTGAGGCTCCAAAATTGAGAAGACCCCAAAATTTTAATAATCCATATATGTTAGAGCCCATTAAAAAAACTCAATTTTTTTTCCAAGCAAATCAGTAGTTACAAGTACAATCATACAAGAAAAAAAAATCCCCAATTTAAGATTTAACTTGAGGCTCCCAAAAAGTTTGGACCTATCCTGGCTTCAATGGATTCTTGTGCGCTAATGCCAGTGTCGATTGTTTTTTCCAAAGTGGTTTGTTCGTCGTCGTCTCCGTTGTCACAAAAGTTAAGCGGAACACCAAAAAAATACATTAATATCAGAGAAATACAAAATTGCTCTAACTACTCATAAAAAAATTGAATGACCTGAACAAATGGCTTTTTAATTAGTAAATTAATTATAGTTTCTCTTTAGGATATTGGATCTCTAGATTAACGGTGTAAGATGTATTTGTTGAAATAAACATTTATATATATATATATATATACGGTCCGGATCTTAAGCTTACCCATTATTCAACATACCTTGCTTATCCCTTTAGTGACGAACCTGGCGACGGTTCGGTCCGTCACTATATATACAACCGTCGTCTATATGTTGTCCGTCGCTATATGTTGTTATCCGTCGTTAAAAGCTAAGACGACGATTGTATATATAGCAACGGTCCGAACCGTCGTCCGGTCCGTCGCTAAAGGGGAGTAAGCAAGGTATGTTGGATAAAGGGTATGTTGGATAAAGGGTATGTAAGCTTAAGATCCGGACCGTATATATATATCCTAGTTATGTCCTGTGCCTCCGGCACTATATCGACGGTGGAATTTATCCCAAATTTTGGACGGCCCAGATGATTTATTTGGTGAGCGGAAAATTCAAAATCATTTGTATTTTGTTAGATAGATATTAGATAGAGATAGGAAGAGAGAAAAAATGGGAGAGAGAGAGAGAGAGTAGCTACTAGCTAGGTTCCTAGTGTATATATATATATATATATATATATATATATATATATATATATATATATATATATATATATGGAATTTCTTAACATATGCCCTTAGGGCACATTCTAAGCACACATTTCAAGAGAATATCCCTTTGAATTGTGTGCATATTCTCTTGAACTTGGTGCAAATGCAGAAATCAAAGAAATATGCACACAGTTCAAGAGAATATTCTCTTAAACTGTGTGCTTAACATGTGCCCTAAGAGCACATGTTAAGAGGACCCTATATATATATATTACTCCCTCCGTTCCTTAATATAGGTCGTTTTAGACATGTGCACAAGAATTAAGGAAATGATTGAAAAGCATTAACTATACTATCAATTATTTATAATACCCTTCACCTCACTTATCTCATACTCTCTCTTCAATAATAAATTAACAGTTTCATATATACATTTACTCCTAAAAAACTCAATGGTCTCATTTACTCTTACTCCATTTCTTTCTTTCTCTTTCTCTTCTCTCTCCCTATAAAACACCTTAATTAGGTAGAGTAATAAGGGGTAATTTAGAAAAAATAATTATCAATTCTCCTAGATAATCACAAATGACAAATAATTAGGAATATCAAAAAAAAGTCTAAAACGACTTACATATAGGAATCGGAGGGAGTAGATAGAGATAGGAAGAGAGAGAAAAAATGGGAGAGAGAGAGTAGCTACTAGCTAGGTTCCTAGTGTAGGAATTAATGAAAAATCTTGGTTGTGCAATGATTTGGTTTCATACGAGAAACCCTAAAAAACCCTAAAACATTATCTTTTTTTATTATTTATGGTTCATACAAATATAAATTAAAATGGCCAAATCTATGATACCTAAGCCCTCTTTTTGTCTTCTTTCTGGGATGTGGCACGTGAAAGATACACGTGCAGTATAATAGAAGACAGTAGTATACATCTCGTCCAAGAGAAGGAAATAAGAAAAGTGATAGTATGCGGATCATCCGGTAAAAAGATGCCTTTGGGTTTGGGGGAGTGTTGTCTATTTGTGCATGTGTGTTCAAACAAAAAGAAAATAAATCAATTTTACATAAGACTTAGTTTGCCTAGAGTTTGTCTTTTAAATTCACTTTATTGACATTTATATATACTGCAGTACACTTTCTTGACATAATTTGAACTTTATCCTAAAATAATCCATGGATGCATGGAAAAAGAATAATTAACTAATTTTCTTAAAGATAAAAAAGAAGCACCCCTACTTTATTATAAGGTATATGGAACTTTTTTATTTTCTTATTTTCAAACTTGACCCATTAAAAAATAATAAATCCTGACAGCATGAATGGATGTGGATTATATTCAATTAGAGGAGAAAATTTTAACGAAATTAAATTTGTCCATCTTAATTTAATTGCAATCGTAATTCGACAGAAAATGGAGAAAGGATTGTAGTATTGAATGCCACAATACCCATTCCTGTGATTTTATTTATTTTTAATATATAATAGTTGCTCTTAACATTTTTTTAAAACATTAATCTTTATAATTGGGCTATGCACATTGATGATTGTATAATTCAAGAACTACTAGTTGAGCAAAATTCATTACAATAGCTCAGGCCCAGTCCAATAAAACAAGTGGCTTGCATTTCTTAAACAAATAGGCACACTACATGTGTATTAAAGGGGGACAAATTGAATAAATGACCTATGTAAAGAAATTTAAAGTAAAATATGAAAGTAAAAAGGCTTCACAATTTTGTTTACACAAAATTAATTGCCAACCTTTTCCTCCCGCTTTATAATATAGATTACAGGTTCATTAGCCCGTGCGAATCACCGATTTTATTATTATATTATTGATATCATTAATCAAATTTTTTTTTTGAATTAATTCTATAATTTTATCATATGATTGGTTATTTTATTGTATTATATTGATATATTAATTATAATAATATGCTAATATTTTGTATGATGATCTTCATAAAAAAACATTGGCTTCATTGATTATATTATTTGACGAATAATATGATTTTATAGATAACTAGTTATTGCTGGAAAAATTAATTAAAACAATATAATATTCATCTTTAAATCAATGTTCATCTATTTAATTATATATCCATCTATTTGTCTAATAATAAATTTTTATTTAAACTAGAATAGTTATATTTATATATTTTAAACATAATAAAATGATTACATCATTAATTTTGGACAGTAAAAATGTGAATTGTAATAGAACACTATCATAATTGTGATAATTATGATAGTAAGAATACGAATAGAAAGAATTTGAAAGTTGAATGGATGTGGTAAAATAGCCGAGTAATTTTTTTTGCTAGCAATACAAATTTTTTTTGTAATTGTAATTGTATAATAGATTCTTAGGAACAAATAATATAATTTTATATATGAGTACTTTATACCTCGAATTCGGTGCTTCATGTTCTAATTCTAATATCATACTAAAATCACCAATAACGGAATAATAGAATAATTTACACTGTTATAACATAAATATTCTTGTCCCAAGGTCTCGTAACCGTTACTATAACAATACATAAATAAGTCTAAGACATAACTTAAAATATAATTTAATCATTCCTTATTACATCATAATAATAATATTTTTCTAATCTTAATGGACTAAAACTATTCTGTAGCCTTGCCCTTGCCTTTGTCATTCCCTGAGGTACTGCCTTGCTCTGCCTTAGCTGAAATGTATTTAAGGGAGTAAGAATGAGCAACAAATTTGCCAAGCAAGTAATATAGCAATAAGAGTGAACAAGTATAAAGTTTAAAATTTCAAGGGTATATCAGTAAATGATAGTTCAAAAATAACAAGAAGTATAATTGTTCTAAATCTGTTCTTTGAATTGAAATAAGAGTCACTATGGACTGAAAGTTATCAACAAGATCAAAAGGTTTAATCATTTTAAAACTTCAAGAATTGAACACTGAGCATTCACTATGGACCAGGAAATCCTGTTAGAATTGACATTATTTTACTGATAATCCAATAAAAACAAGTATAATAGGTGATCAGCCCAAAATACCCTACATTATACATAACATTTAAACATGTTGTTTGTGCGCACGTCGATTCTCCGGCAATATAAAATTTCCCCTTTCAATAAGGGTTGTTCATCTCAGTAGATTTATAAGAGCCCGCACCAAGACAATTGGTTTGGATAGTTTTCTAACACATGATATTAGTCTAGCCGAGTCAAATGGCTTAGACAATTTTTACAATGCATTTAGGAACAAAAAGTTCAATGCTTGTGACATGAATCAAGATATATAATCGGTTTCCGAGTATGAATAATAATAGATATTTGATTGATGTAAATATGGTCGATACAACAATAATTCGAACTTGCACAATATCCAAAGTTATGAGGATTAGGGAACTTGCCTTTAGCGTAGTTTACCGATCTATAACTTATCAATACTTCAAATTCCTATTGTATCATAGTTATGTAAATATACATGTTCATTAGTTACAAATACTTGCTATAAAAAGTAGTCATCCCACACACATATATAACACATACTTAAGTACATATATAAGACAAGTACGGATCCTATCTTTGTTATACAATTAGGTCACATATTAGCATACTACCACGCCAAGTAATTTCGAAATCAACATTTTCTTTATGTTTTGAAGACTTCCCTTATAAATCGTTTACAACTCTTGAAATCTTCATGTTATACGACTACTACACAATGTAAACACTCAAAACATCATTATGACTCTGTCTTATAACTTAAAATAGGAATGTAAGCAAGCTGCCAAGTTTATATCATAAATAAAATAGTCAGGCCAAACTGCAGGACGGCGCAGCTGCGCTGCTGTGTGGCCTGGGGATGGCGCAGCTGTGCAGCTTTTTGGCTTGGCCAGACTTGGCTTTTGATTTTTTTAGTTTTAGCTTCCTTTTTAGCATGCATAGGTGCTAACACACAACATGTACGTAGGTTAGGGGTCTTGGACTCTCCTAAGGTCTTTTCAAGTTCACCTTTACACATTATTATACTAATTGGAGTTTTAATAAAATTTAGGGCAATTAAATTTACGAAATAAAAGGCTAACAACATTAACCATTAACCATGCACGGATGTTATACAATCTGTAATATGCATGCTCACATGTATTCAATCCATTTACACATAGTTAGTATCGTTCGCCACTTGAAAACTTGTCTAAACTCACGCTTGAATAACTTACTTTGTGTATAACTCGATATGTAAACATAGAGGTTGTGTCTAGAAATATAAAGAATACTAGCATACAGTCCTATATATTCAGAATGTAATTACGCCATGTTTATAAAATTTAGTTTGTAAATGTCCGAGTTTGCCTTTAAAAATCGTTTTAAACCAAGTCAAACAATCTAGCACCTATGAAACAACTTTGAATCGCATTTCATGCGTAGTTAGGTCATGTGTTCAGGCTAACAAGGTTAGAGCTTAGCTACTATAATGTTTCATCAAAGTTTGTTTTCAAAGTTTCATGTTTCTTTTTCAAAACACATCTAACTTATGTCAAAACAATCCATCATAGGTAAGGAAACCTTAACCATGTATCATATCTATTATCATGCATATTTAAGTTAAACTAGCATACTAAACTTATCAGATTACAGCACAAATCAAAATTTCATACTAGTGCATGGTACAGCTGAGCCAGTTTGAACTACAGAAGGGGCGCAACTTGTGCCCTTCCTAGATAGAACCAAGAATGGTTCTACTTCTGCAGAACTCAAACCCATACACGAAAATCTTCATGCAACAAGCTTAGACTTCAGCCACATGGTTTCCTTATATGCATATTAACTCATATAACATGTGACACCCCCAAATCCGGGTTCACTAACCCCGATTCGGTCGTCACGATACAATACAAACATTCACCTCTAAACAACATACAATAACTAAATGCGGAATATAATAAACGTATATCGTTCATTCAAAAGGTGTTACAAGTCCAAAGATTCAATAACCTTAATACAATCATACAAACATATCCCTAGAATAGTCATTAGGGTTCATATTACATAACAGTAATTAAACTAATCATAAGACAAAGTATGATCCTTGCAAACTATTTCTACATCTTTCCTTTACCCTTGTCCTTCCCTAAAGTCTCGGGCTTAACTGCAATAGAAGTCATGATATAGCAAGAATGAGCAATAAGTTAGCTCAGCAAGTTTAAATACAACAATAAAGGATATATCATGATGAATGGAATATATCTGACAAGGAATTCAACAATATGAATAACAGAAGCAAGGATAATTAGAATATCTGATAATCAAGTAGACTTTGAACTATAAAACTCCAATGGAATCAATAGCTGATTGACCCTTTGGTTACTAGCTATAGAATAAGTACTTGAGGAGATCAGCCTCGCGTACGCCATGTATATGCATAACATTCAACTCTGCTACTTGTATCTTATATTAGATACCTAGGGTACTCCCCTATAATATCAAGGGTTTTCTCTTCAGTCTAAGAATCCCTACCATCAATTGGTCTAGATAGCTTTTATAAAAATTTCATACAATTGTCTGACCGAACAAGGGTTCAGACTCTATCTGACGCAGTTCAAGAATTATAGAACTTTAAATGATGTACAAGTCCAAGACTGTACGAACTCAAGTGCACCAAGTGCGAATATCAATAAGATCGATGTGGAATAATTGTAAAGTAATTAAACCACATAAAGCATGCTTGGAAATAAAGTTCAAGCTTAAATAAATAACTTTCAATACAATAATAACCTGCTCAATACAATATAAGAAGGTTAGGAAACTTGCACAATAAATAGTGAAGTTCAAAAAAACTTGCACAAATAAGGAGTGTAAGTCAGGGAACTTGCATTCAATATAACAATCAAATGAAGTTAGAAAACTTGCTTATAAGATTCATTGAATAAAGTAGTGCAAGAATTTAGGATACTTGCTTGTTTGCTCAGCTACAAATAGTCTAGCTTTAATTAAATTGCGTTGAAACGACCTAACATTAACAAGTCGAACTTTCAATTAGTATGTGTAAACTAATATGAGTCTACACTTACAAGAATCTAATCATCATATAGGTCTATCACATAGTTCATGTAAGTCAATTTACTATGCTTGAGTCCATAAACATATAATCCTGTCTTAGATTTAATAACTATAGATTATCTAGTCTCTATGCATCAACATAGACTTGAACATATAGCATTTCAATTTAAGCACGCAATACAGTTTAAGATACACATATTGCAAGGTTCTATCCATAACTCAAGGTTATAAGGTTCAATGCCGGTCATTCTTACACTTTAAGCAAATCAAGTTCATGCTTCAAGGGTCCATTACTAAAGTCATAATACCACATAGCGAGGCTAAACAATGCTAGTTAGTCATGCTTGTGCGTATACTACTCATGTATACTTTAATCACATAGTTCATATTTGAAATTCATTTCTTGAATACGTGTGCATAGGTGATATCCATGTTTAAACAAATGATGTTCATGTTAATATGTCTATAGGCATAATGAAATCTTAATACTCATGCTTGCTTGCTCATAATGTAGCTCTCAAAACAATTGATGATATTAGTTCTTAAAATCTAAGTTTTCTCTGAAAATTTCACTAAGTCAACTTAGTACATGCAAGGCACCTCAACATATAATTCATATGCATTTGAAACACATATCTAAACCACATAAACGTTCTCATATGGTCAGAATTTAAAAGACATAAGTCTTGTCAAGTTCCTTTCAAAAAGTCTTTAAGTTTTTCTTTGAAAACCTCTTATTCTTCAACCATGTATGCTAGTGTGTGCTCACACTTTAGACTTAGTTCTCATGTCAAAATAGACCATAAGATCATGATCATAAAATCAGAATGTATACATGATACGTTCATGACAAGGTTCACTTTAACTAATTTAGGTCCATTTTAAAACCATAAGGTTTCCTTCCATAACATATACCAACATGGTCAAAATTATGTATGTAGCATCAAGAAACATGTAATATGAGTTAGTACCAGTTCTCAAGCTTGACCAAAGTGATATCACATGATAGCATATAACAGATTTGTAACAGAAAGGTAAAATCTGGTTCAGGGCCTAGCGCAACTGCGCCGCTGGCCAGTACAAAATTGGCGCAGCTGCGCAGGTGTCCGGCCAGAGATAGAAACTGCTCTGCTCGGCAGAACTGTAAACCTATCTCACAAATTCTTCAACAATTCGATTCTACACAAGTCATAATGTAGTTCTAACATATCTAGAAGTTTCTATAACACTTAACAAGTATCTCTCTAACCAATTAACATCCAATTCAAATGAAATCAAGAATGTATGAATTTCAAGAATAATGAACATGGACATAGGAATATACCTCTGCTGATATGAACTTGCTGCTAAATAATTTCTATAATGCTTCTATAATACTCTCCCTTAATTCAATATAAACTCTCAGCAATTGAAATGAGAAGAAGAGAAGCCTCATTTATAGAAGAATGGATACACAGACAATACTCTTATCCCCCAATTCAAACCAATAGAGAACAAGGTTGTATAATGGTTAACAAGAAGTTGGTGAATCCCATCATGAAACCCACTCCCCCCATAATCATTAGCTCTACAATGCTGAAATTGAGAAGGAATAGTAGTGTAGCTAACTCCATAGTGTTCACGTGGGAATAAATGAGAGGTGACTCTCACTTAGGGGCAAAGGAAAACTCAGCACTTGCAAATGTATATAATGTATGTCCAACACTTAGTTATAATAAATATACTTAGGTTATATAATATATATGCATATAGTATATACTTAGGTTGTACATCTAATTGGTGGCACAATGACATTTCAAATTAGCAACTAATAATACAATGTATCAAATAAGGGTACATATATATTAGCATATAATCCATGTATATTTTCAATTTATCTCATTTTACTATATGCTAATTGGGTATTATTATTACTCATTATCACAACGATTATTATTATAATCATAATAACTTATTGAAATCATTATCAATTATCAATTGTTTATTGATATTAATATAAGGTAATAGGGTATACATTAAGGTCTACCCACACACATCATATTACAAAAGCAATAATATTATGTAACTCACATAATGCAATTAATCTTACTATATAGTCTATATATAATATATAGACTATATATTATATATATAGCCACATTAATGTGTCACATTGCATTATATACAATATAGATAATTACCATATATTAAAGGTTTAATTATCTCATGCTTGCACAAAATAATTAATCAAGTAAATATATTCTTATTATATTTATTAATCCTTTGCTCATTAATTTTCTATTTATTCATAATATCAATTAATCAACACGTTTAAATCCCTTCACTATATTCAAGTAAATTGAATATTTAATTACTAACGCTTCTAACAATACTCTCATATAAAACCTTAGGGTTGGTCTGCTAATTTAAATAAACCATTAGTAACTCCCTTTAATTATTCCTAGCAATTATTCGCATAGGCAAAACTCACATAACCACATAACCACACAAGGTTTAAATAAGCTCACGAAACTAACTCATTAAAATTAAATCATATATTTAATTAATAATGGAGTTTAAAATTTTACGGTCATTACATCCCTCCCCCCTTATAAAAATTCCGTCCTCGAAATTGTAAAAATAAGGTTACTCAAATAAAAACGGATAATTCGCTTTCATCTTCTCTTCCACGTAGCTTCTTCGACTGCGTGATTCCTCCAAAGAATCTTGACGAAATGGATGATCTTATTCCTCAGTTTCTGTTCCTTCCTATCGAGTATCTGGATGGGAACTTTCTCGTACGATAAGTCTTTCTCGACTTGGATCGGTTCATAGGAGATAACGTGATTGTAGTCTGGTTTATACGGCCACAATACTGACACATGAAACACGTTGTGAATGTGCTCAAATTCAAGAGGTAACGCCACCTCATACGCCACTTCACTGACTCGCCTCAAAATCTCGAATGGTCCTATGAACCTAGGGCTCAACTTGCCCTTCTTCCCAAAATGAATCTTTCGTTTCCAGGGAGATACTTTCAAGAATGCATAGCTTCTTAATTCAAAATCTCTCTTCTTGCGATGCAAGTCCGCATATTTCTTCTGGCGATCTTGAGCTGCTACCAGTCGTGCTCTTATCACCTTAATGATCTCTACTGTCTGCTGCACCAATTCTTGTCCCAACAGTCAACGTTCTCCAACTTCGTCCCAACATAAGGGCGTTCTGCATTTTCTCCCATATAATGCTTCATACGGCGGCATTCCAATACTGGCATGATAACTATTGTTATACGCGAATTCTACTAATGGAAGGTGATCCTCCCAGCTACCCTTGAAGTCCATCACACAAGCTCAGAGCATGTCTTCAAGTGTTTGAATCTTTCTCTCGCTTTGCCCATCGGTCTGCGGATGATACGCGAAACTTATTCGTAGTTGTGTCCCCATTCTTTCTTGAAGACTCTTCCAGAAGTTTGACGTGAATCGCAGATCTCTATCCGATACAATAGATACCGGCACCCCATGTCTTGAGATAATTTCCTTAACATATAATTTTGCTAGCTGGTCCAAACTATACTTAATCTTAATTGGCAAAAAGTGAGCCGACTTGGTAAGACGATCTACAATCACCCATATGGCATCGTGCCCTTTTTGCGTTGTCGAAAGTCCCACCACAAAGTCCATTGTGATGTGCTCCCACTTCCATTCTTGAATCTCTAATGGTTGTAGTAACCCGCTTGGTCGTTGGTGCTCTACCTTGACTCTCTGACAAGTTAGACATCTGCTTATGCATTCTGCAACCTCTCTCTTCATGTTTGGACACCAGAAGTGGTGATGCAAATCTTGGTACATCTTCGTGCTTCCTGGGTGTATCGAGTATCTCGTACTGTGCGCTTCTTGCAAAATCTCCTCCCTTAGCTCTGGTACTGACGGTACCCAAATTCGTCCTTTGAATCTCAGCAGTCCAGTGCTATCAATCTTGTATTTCAATTCGTCACCTTCAGTCAATCGCTTCTTGATGTTATTGCAATCTTCGTCCATCTTTTGTGCCTCTTTAACCTTATCTAATAAAGTCGGGATCGCTGTCACTGTAAATAATTGTTCGTTGGTCTCCATCGGATACTTAACCTCCAAGTCTAGTCGTTCGAAATCTTTCACCAATTCTTCTTGAATGGTCAACTTCAATAACTTTTCTTTGCCTTTTCTGCTTAAGGCATCTGCCACTACATTTGTTTTGCCTGGATGGTACAGAATCTCACAATCATAATCTTTGATCAATTCTAGCCATCGACGCTGCCTCATGTTTAGCTCCTTATGCGTGAAGATATACTTCAGACTCTTGTGATCCGTATATATCTCACATTTCTCGCCATACAAATAATGCCTCCAAATCTTTAGGGCAAAAACTACCACTGCTAACCCCAGGTCATGAGTCGAATAACCCTTCTCATAATGTTTCAGTTGACGTGCAGCGTACGCAATGACTATGCCGTGCTGCATCAGTACACAACCAAGACCTTTGTGTGACGTATCACTATACACTACAAACCCTCCCGTGTTGTCCGATAAAGCCAACACAGGTGCTTGACAAAGCCTCTTCTTCAATTCTAGGAAACTCTCCTCACATTTCTCCGTCCAAACAAATTTAATCTCTTTTCTGGTAAGATTGGTCAATGGCGACGCTATCTTCAAAAAATCCTGAATAAATCTTCGATAGTATCCTACTAATCCTAAGAAACTTCTGATTTCTGTCAGGCGTCTTTGGCTGCTCCCAATTGATAACCGCTTTTACTTTTGTCGGATCCACCGAAACACCATCTTGTCGATAACGTGCCCTAAAAACTGCACTCTCTGCAACCAAAACTCACACTTGGAGAATTTTGCATACAGCTTCTCCCTCCTTAATGTCTCCAACACTATCCGAAGATGCTCGGCGTGTTCTTCTTCCATCTCTGAATACACCAGAATGTCATCGATGAATACGACAACGAACTTATCCAAATAGTGTTTGAACACTCTATTCATCAAGTCCATAAATGTTGCCGGCGCGTTCGTCAATCCGAATGACATTACCAGAAACTCAAAGTGTCCATACCGAGTTCTGAATGCAGTCTTTAGAATGTCCTCTGGCCTCACTTTCAGTTGGTGATAACCGGTCCTCAAGTTAATCTTTGAAAAGTTCTTTGCCCCCTTCAACTGATCAAACAGATCGTCGATCCTGGGTAACGGGTACTTGTTCTTAAAGGTGACCTTGTTCAACTCTCGGTAGTCGATACAAAGCCTTAATGACCCATCTTTCTTCTTTACGAATAAGACTGGTGCTCCCCACGGTGATACGCTAGGTCGAATGTATCCCTTATTTAACAACTCTTATAATTGAGCCATCAGTTCTTTCATTTCTACCGGAGCCATACGATACGGCGTTGTATACCGGTGCTGTCCCTGGTGCCAAATCAATAACAAACTCAATCTCTCTATCCTGTGGCAATCCTGAAATCTCGTCTGGGAAGACATCGGCGAATTCCCTTACAATAGGTATCTGACCCAGTTCACCCTCGACTCGTCGAGTATTAACCACGTGAGCCAAATAATCTATACAACCCTTCCTAAGCAATCTCTGTGCTTGCAACATCGTCAGACAATGAGATTGTCTCGGTGATTTACTACCATAAAATATCACCTTCGACTTATTCGAAGTCTTCAGGTGTACGCACTTCTTCTTACAGTCGATAACTGCTCCGTGAATCGATAACCAATCCATTCCAAGGATTACGTCGAACTCCCCCAAATGAATCGGTATCAAATCCACGTTGAGCTTAAATCCTCGCAATTCGGTATAGCAGTTCCTATGAATGTATTCTACGGGGATAATTTCCTTGTTTGCTACTTCTACGTTCATAGGGTGCTCTAATCTTTCATGGGGTAAGTCTAACCGTTTAGCAAATTATTCGAAAACAAAAGAGCAGGTAGCACCCGAATCCAATAACACGTAGGCATCTATATCGTTGATTGGGATGATACCTAACACCACGTCCTTGGACTTCACTGCATCTTGTACGGTCATGTTGAACGTGCGTGCCGCTGCTCTGTTGGCTTGACTGGCTGGCCCTCCGATGCTCAGCCCATTGTTGTTGCTGTTGTTACGATTGCCACTAGCTGCATCGCCCTTTCTCTTCGGGCAGTCCTTAATCTGGTGGTCTGGGGCTCCACACAAGAAACACCCTCCTTTCTGCTTGTTTGGACACTGAGGAGCCATGAGCCCCGGTTGTCCACAACGATAGCAAACGCTCTTCCCTTTCATGCATTCTCCCGAGTGATTCCTCCCACAGTTGTTGCACTTTTCATTTTTCTTGGCCTGTCCCCCGAACTTGTTGCCTCCAGAGGATTGGCTCTCCATAAATTTACGCTTGTTGGGGTTGCTACCTCTGCTGCTTCCCCCTTTTTGCCCTTCCTGACCGGTCTTCTTTTCTTATTTAAATCGCGCTATGGCTTTATTACCTCCTTCTGCAATGGTAGCCCTTTCCAGTAGATCAGAGTAACTCTTAATCTTCAACACAGCTACTGCTTTCTGTACCCATGGTTTTAATCCTAATTCAAACCTTTTTGCCTTCCTGGCCTCCGTGTTCACCTGATGTGAAGCGAATCGGGCCAACTCATTAAATTTTTTCGCGTACTCTGTGACTGTCATACTACCTTGTTTCAGTTCCAGAAACTTAACTTCCATATCCTGTTGCGTATTGTCCGAGAAGTAATTCTCGAGGAATAGCTCCTTAAATCTATCCCAAAGAATAACTCCTTCGCCTGCTCGTCCCTTATTGGCTTTCCACCAATAGTTAGCTTCGCCCTTCATCATGAAAGTGGCAAAACTCGTCTTCTGTGCTTCGGCCACCCGTGCGACCTCAAACACTTTCTCCATCTCTTCTACCCATGTGTGGGCTTCGATTGGGTCTAAGGTTCCTCGGAATTCCGGAGGTCCTACCAACTTAAAATCCTTTAAGCTAGCCAAGTGATGTCCTAGCTGCCCTGCCGCTGGCAAGGGTGTAATACCCGAGAATTTTTATATATTATTAAATAAATATATTAATGGAAATGAGAATTTATTTGAATATAAATGATTTTGTGTTATGAGAATGAATTAATTCAATTATATAAAAAAATTGAATAATTATAATAATTGAGAAATTGATGGAGTTTGCGATAAACTCATTGATAGCCTTGTGTGGCACAGTGATGAGGATTATTAATGATTATATTAATTAACGAATGAATTATTAAGTAAACAATTAATCTATATTAATTGTTAATTGCTATTGTAGAATATTAATTAATTGTTATCGTAGAATATTAATTAATTGTTGTGGAATATTAACTGTGATTGATTAATCATATGTGATTATTATTATTGCAAGAAATATAATAATAATAATGAGCAACGTGTTTATAAATATAATAAGATTTATATTAAAGTGATAATTAATCATATAAGGGTTAATTAAATTGTTATGGAGATTAACAATTATATTGATTGGTGAAGGATATGTGTATATTATTAATTAATATTTAATTTATAAGATGAGTAATTATATGTGCAAATTAATTGTACTACATTGCCATGTTAAAAGTACATTGTGACTTAAAAGTATATATTATATAATCTAAGAGGACTTGTATAATATAAGTATGTGTGTATAGTTTAAGTATATAAATAATTAATAAAGTTTCTTCATTCATTGAATAAGGCAAGATGTGTTGTGACATTAAAATAGCCTATGTGACAATATGTATGTAAGTATACATTAAAATAGTGTATCATGAATATAAATAATGATTGATGATTATTTATATAATGGAATAATAAAATTAATAAAGGAGATAATGTGATGTGATTATATCCGATATTAATAAATGTACATGGATAATATGTATGTTACATTGCCATATCACATCTACTACTTTGAAATATTAAGCATGTGACTTACATTATAATGATAATTATAATCTAAATATATAGTATGAATATATATGTAATAGCCTAAGTGTATGATATATGTATATATGGCCTTAGTGTTAATACACTTCATGTTGCAAAATGCTGGATACTTAGAAGCTTGGCCCATGCTGATAAACACAATCCTTATACACGTGAACAACTCAAGCTAGCCTACTCCCTATTTCTTCCTCAAACTCAGCATTGCATAGCTCATGATTATGGAGAGAATGGGATTCATGATGAATCCAACTACCATTTACCTACTACTCTTTAACCCCCATGAAATTCACAAATCTCGTTGGTTTAATTTGTTGTACAATTACATTGTCTGGGTCTTGGCTTGCTATTTATATGGCCCCTTCTCCTTCAATTTCATTTGCTGTGAGTTTGCATAAGTGTTGAGTTGAGAGAATACATTGATAGTATAGCAGCATTGTAAGTAGTAGTATAGCAGCAAGTTCAATTCACAAATTAACAGAGGTATAATTCCTCTCCTTGTTCTTCATTTTCATTTCCTGTTTCTGTTACTGCAATTTCTTAGATTCTTGACCATGCCAAATTAAAGTGTAATTGGGATATAGAATACTTGCCTAAGTGTTATATAACCATATAAGCATGTCCAAACTGTTATATGACTGATTTCATACGAATTGGTGAAGTAAATTGGCATTTGGCCTGGAAGTTGCCGTGTTCTGGAACTGTCTGCCGCTGGCTGGGAGCCGGCGCAGTTGCGCCAGCAGCCTGCAGCAGTTCCCTACTTCCTGCTTAAGTCTGCTAAGTGTTAGGTTGTTTACATGGCTTAGATGAGCATGCTAATGGGTCTAACATACTTATATCAGTATATGGAGATAGCGTAAACACGCTTTGGCTATGATTACATGCAAGAATTAGGAAACAACATATAGTGTTGAAGTAAACTTAAAGTTTCATGAACGAACGTTAACATATATGAAGTATGTTAATATTCTGAGTTTTGAGACATGTTTGTATGACCTAGAAAAACATGAAATACGTATTGACTTGCATACATAAGCTTCATGATGAAATGTGAGCATGCGAACTCCATCATTTAACATTTCTAACGAAAGCGTAGAGTTTGAAAATAAACTTTGATAAATTATATTCATGTTGATATTCTGACCGTACAAGCATGTTAATATGGTTTAAGAATGCACGAAAGGTATGTTAACTTGCTTAGACATGTTTCATAAGATAATATGAGCATGTGGACCGCGTTAAATGAACTTTACTAGTAAAAGTATAAGTTTTGAATGTAAATCTTGACATGTTATATCGAAGTCTAGATTCTGATTTTACGAGCATGTTAGAATGGTTTAGAAATGTATAAAAGACATGTGGTCTTATGTATATATGGTTCATAATATGGCAAGAGCATGTTAGACCTCACTATTGAACATTTCTAACAAAAATATAAGCTTTGATTGTGAACCTTAACATGTTATTGTAAGTTTTATATTCTGATATTTATGGACACATGTGATAGTACTCTTAGACTCATTCATGTGTCATGCATGTATATATACCATGATTAGTTGTCGTGATTCAAGTTTAGCGTAAACAAAGCATGTTTTCAAGATAATAACAATGCTAGCTACATATATGCGATACGAGTACTCATGAGCATGCCTAATACAAGTTAATATAAATACCTTAAGTGTTTTGAAAGCAAGCATGATAGGCTTTGTAAATTTCATAACCTTGAATGACCGCAAGTGTCGACCTAGAATCTATATCACATATGTTTTGAACAAGGGAAGGTTATACGAATATAAAAAGACTCTTTAACATGTATATATACTAGGTGATATATGTGAATCTGATTTTGACCGTTAACTTATGAGAATGCCATAACTTGCTAAAATGAAATATATTTTAGTATTGCTTGAAGTCTTATGTGATATTAATAATATGTGAGTATGTTTTCTAATTGTGGTAGTCTCACATGATAGTAATGATGTATAAATATGATCAAATTGAGAAAAGAGGATAGATAAGGATAGAAGTTATATTAATATAATACTATATAACTGTGTAGCTAGGTTAAAACTTAGCTTATGTGTTGATCGTATATTCGAAGATAAAATATGAAGTTTAATTATATGACTAATGAATATCATATATACATAACTATATTACGATAGGATTCGAAAAGTGTTGATTAATTTACAGGGATAAACTACGCTTAAGGCAAGTTTCCTAACTTACACTCTTTTACGGTGCAAGTATTCTATCCTTGTATATTGTGAACTAGTTTCCTAATTAATTGTTTGAATTGAATTAGCATACTTGAACTCTTATTTCATTAAAGCTATCATACATGTTGAACTTAGTATTGTTCTTGAATATTGTGAAAGTGTCTATGCCATTTGATTCGGCTAGACTTATATTATTGAAAAGCGACCCAAACTAATTGATTGGTGCGGGATCTTGTATTTGACTGAGAAGAACAACCTTCTTTGAAGGAAATATATAATTGTCGGAGAACCGACGTGCACACTTGAGTATGATTGATTGTTATGCATAACGATAGTACTTTAGGCTGATCACCTGTTGTACCTGTTTTTGTTGGATTTTCAGTTTATTACTGTTAATTCTAGTAGAAGTTCATAGTCCTTAGCGATTGCTCAGTATTCAGTTATCTTGAAATCTTGAACTGATTTGTTATTGAATCACATTGATATTATTCTGTCCTTAGCGACTGTTATTGAAAACTGTTGATATTCTTGTTATCCTTGAACTATCAAACTTTGTTATACCCTTTCGAGAATTAAGAATTATATCACTTACCCTTATAGTATATTACTTGCTGAGCAATTTGTGCTCATTCTTGCTTTCCCAAAAATATTTCAGTTAAGACAGAGCAGGGTGAACTTTCGGGCGTTGATAAGGGCAAGGGCAAGGCTACCAACTAGCTTGTCTCTTTTATGTTTTAAATATTTTAATATTGTATTAAGTTGATGTAGTAAGACTGGATTTGATTATGTTTAAGCTTAAGTTAGATTATGTAATAAGTCGTTAATTGATATTATTATGTAATCTATTAAGTACTGTAGGTTGCGAGACTTGGGAGAATAATTATAATAAATCATTGTAAATTATTCTAGAATAGATTTTTCGCTGTGATTGTGTGATATTTAGTTATTATTATTGTGATGTATTACCATGAGCACGTGATGAACCGAATTCGAGCGACCCCGTGACGGTCCTGGAATTTGGGGGCGTCACAGGGGGTCTATTTTGCATTGCTTCTGTTAACAGGTCAACGAAGTTCTGCATTGGATCTGCATTTCCCCCTCCGTTGTTAACGGATCCTTCCTCCCTCTGGTTTCGTGGTAGTCTCCTAGGTGGCATGATCTGAGGAAAGGAAGAAAACTTTAGGTTTTACATGATATGCTATTCATGTTAGCATTAAGAAGTTAGGACGTCTATCAATCATATTTGATTCCAATAAACAACTTCAGTATCACAATAAAACTCGATGGATCTCCTCAACCCATCACCTACATACTCTAATTGAGTTTTCCACTAAGGTTATAACCTAGGTTTCGTATTCCTAATGTTTATAACCTACAGCTTTGATACCAACCTGTGACACCCCTGAATCTGGGTTCTCTAACCCCGATTCGGTCGTCACGATACAATACAAATATTCACCTCTAAACAACATACAATAACTAAATGAGAAATATAATAAACGTATGTCGTTCATTCAAAAGGTGTTACTAGTCCTAAGATTCGATAACCTTAATAAAATCATACAAACATACCCTAGAATAGTCATTAGGGTTCATATTACATAACAGTAATTAAACTAATCATAAGATAAAGTCTGCTCCTTGCAAACTATTTCTACATCTTTCCTTTACCCTTGTCATTCCCTAAAGTCTCGGGCTTAACTGCAAAAGAAGTCATGATATAGCAAGAATGAGCAACAAGTTTGCTCAGCAAGTTTAAATACAACAATAAAGGATATATCATGATGAATGGAATATATCTGGCAAGGAATTCAACAATATGAATAACAGAAGCAAGGATAATAATTGCTTTTAGCATATCTAATAATCAAGTAGACTTTGAACTATAAAACTCCAATGGAATCAATAGTTGATTGACCCTTTGGTTACTGGCTACAGAATAAGTACTGGAGGGGATCAGCCTCGCGTACGCCATGTATATGTATAACATTTAACTCTGCTACTTGTATCTTATATTAGATACCTAGGGTACTCCCCTATAATATCAGGGGTGTTCTCTTCAGTCTAAGAATCCCTACCATCAATTGGTCTGGATAGCTTTTATAAAAATTTCATACAATTATCTGACCGAACAAGGGTTCAGACTCTATCTGACGCAGTTCAAGAATTATAGAACTTTAAATGATGTACAAGTCCAAGACTGTACGAACTCAAGTGCACCAAGTGCGAATATCAATAAGATCGATGTGGAATAATTGTAAAGTAATTAAGCCACCTAAAGTATGCTTGGAAATAAAGTTTAAGCTTAAATAAATAACTTTCAATACAGTAATAACCTGCTCAATACAATATGAGAAGGATAGGAAACTTGCACAATAAAGAGTGAAGTTCAGAAAACTTTCACAAATAAGGAGTGTAAGTCAGGGAACTTGCATTCAATATAACAATCAAATGAAGTTAGGAAACTTGCTTACAAGATTCATTGAATAAAGTAGTGCAAGAATTTAGGATACTTGCCTGTTTGCTCAGCTACAAATAGTCTAGCTTTAATTAAATTGCGTTGAAACGACCTAACATTAACAAGTCGGTCTATGAATTAGTATGTGTAAACTAATATGAGTTTACACTTACAAGAATCTAATCATCATATAGGTCTATCACATAGTTCATGTAAGTCAATTTACTATGCTTGAGTCCATAAACATATAATCCTGTCTTAGATTTAATAACTATAGATTATCTAGTCTCTATGCATCAACATAGACTTGAACATATAGCATTTCAATTTAAGCATGCAATACAGTTTAAGATACACATATTGCAAGGTTCTATCCATAACTCAAGGTTATAAGGTTCAATGCCGGTCATTCTTACACTTTAAGCAAATCAAGTTCATGCTTCAAGGGTCCATTACTAAAGTCATAATACCACATAGCGAGGCTAAACAATGCTAGTTAGTCATGCTTGTGCGTATACTACTCATGTATACTTTAATCACATAGTTCATATTTGAAATTCATTTCTTGAATACGTGTGCATAGGTGATATCCATGTTTAAACAAATGATGTTCATGTTAATATTTCTATAGGCATAATGAAATCTTAATACTTATGCTTGCATGCTCAGAATGTAGTTCACAAAACAATCGATGATATTAGTTCTTAAAATCGAAGTTTTCTTTGAAAATTTCACTAAGTCAACTTAGTATATGCAAGACACCTCATCATATAATTCATATGCATTTGAAACACATATCTAAACCACATAAACGTTCTCATATGGTCAGAATTTAAAAGACATAAGTCTTATCAAGTTCCTTTCAAAAAGTCTTTAAGTTTTTCTTTGAAAACCTCTTATTCTTTAACCATGTATGCTAGTGTGTGCTCACACTTTAGACTTAGTTCTCATGTCAAAATAGAAGATAAGATTATGATCATAAAATCAGAATGTATACATGATACGTTCATGACAAGGTTCACTTTAACTAGTTTAGGTCCATTTTAAAACCATAAGGTTTCCTTCCATAACATATACCAACGTGGTCAAAATTATATATGTAGCATTAAGAAACATGTAATATGAGTTAGTACCAGTTCTCAAGCTTGACTAAAGTGATATCACATGATAGCATATAACAGATTTGTAACAGAAAGGTAAAATCTGGTTCAGGGCCTGGCGCAGCTACGCCGCTGGCCAGTACAAATCTGGCGCAGCTGCGCAGGTATCTGGCCAGAGATAGAAACTACTCTGCTCAGCAGAACTGTAAACCCATCTCACAAATTCTTCAACAATTCGATTCTACACAAGTCATAATGTAGTTCTAACATAGCTAGAAGTTTGTATAACACTTAGCAAGTATCTCTCTAACCAATTAACATCCAATTCAAATGAAATCAAGAATGTATGAATTTCAAGAATAATGAACATGGACATGGGAATATACTTCTGCTGATATGAACTTGTTGCTAAACAATTTCTATAATGTTGCTATAATACTCTCCCTTAATTCAATATAAACTCTCAACAATTGAAATGAGAAGAAAAGAAACCTCATTTATAGAAGAATGGATACACAGACAATACTCTTATCCCCTAATTCAAACCAATAGAGAACAAGGTTGTATAATGGTTAACAAGAAGTTAGTGAATCCCATCATGAAACCCACTCCCCCTATAATCATTAGCTCTACAATGCTGAAATTGAGAAGGAAGAGTAGTGTAGCTAGCTCCGTAGTGTTCACATGGGAAGAAATGAGAGGTGACTCTCACTTAGGGGAAAAGGAAAACTCAGCACTTGCAAATGTATATAATGTATGTCCAACACTTAGTTATAATAAATATACTTAGGTTATATAATATATATATATATATATATATATATATATATATATAGTACATACTTAGGTTGTACATCTAATTGGTGGCATAATGACATTTCAAATTAGCAACTAATAATACAATGTATCAAATAAGGGTACATATATATTAGCATATAATCCATGTTTATTTTCAATTTATCTCATTTTACTATATGCTAATTGGGTATTATTATTACTCATTATCTCACAACGATTATTATTATAATCATAATAACTTATTGAAATCATTATCAATTATCAATTATTTATTGATATTAATATAAGTTAATAGGGTATATATTAAGGTCTACCCACACACATCATGTTACATAAGCAATAATATTATGTAACTCACATAATGCAATTAATCTTACTCTATAGTCTATATATATAATATATAGCCACATTAATGCGTCACACTGCATTATATACAATATAGATAACTACCATATATTAATGGTTTAATTATCTCATGCTTGCACAAAATAATTAATCAAGTAAATATAATCTTATTATATTTATTAATCATTTGCTCATTAATTTTCTATTTATTCATAATATCAATTAATCAACACGTTTAAATCCCTTCACTATATTCAAGTAAATTGAATATTTAATTACTAACGCTTCTAACAATACTCTGATATAAAATCTTAGGGTTGGTCTACTAATTTAAATAAACCATTAGTGACTCCCTTTAATTATTCCTAGCAATTATTCGCATATGCATAAACTCACATAACCACATAACCACACAAGGTTTAAATAAGCTCACAAAACTAACTCATTAAAATTAAATCACATATTTAATTAATAATGGAGTTTAAAATTTTACGGTCATTAAATAACACATTGGTATCAACTTTCAATCCAATTAACAAAAATTTCATGGAAATTCTAGCAATTTAATAACTTGAAATCAAGAACACATTTAAGAAATATTACCTCTGTTAGAGCTTTAAAAAGAAAATCCTTCCAATCTCAGATTCCTCTCCAACTCACAATTCTCACACACTAATTTTGAGCTTCACAGAGAACTAGCAGCTGGAAATGAGAAGAGAAGGACTGCCATTTATAGAGAAGCCATTGTCCAAATTTGGGTCTTGCACAATGAATCAAACCGATGGAATAAAGAAGAAGCCATTGGATTGAGGGAGTTTGGTGAAAAACATTTCACTGTTGCCATTCCAGCCACTCCCCATTTCATCATTTGAATGTAATGAGTCTTGCAAGGAATAGGCTTAGGCCAATGGCCTATACACGTGATTAAGGAAGTGATGGGACTATGAATATAGGACACTCCTTTAACACTCAGCATTAGCAAAATGGGGACTAATCAACATACTTAGGTTTGATTTAGTTATAGACATTTATACACATAACCATACCCCAATATACTCCAACATAAACATAAGTATACACATATATACTTATTATCATATAATCCATGTACATTGAGTTAATCAAAATAGTATTTAAATTAGGTTAGAATACAATTCAGTTTGGTACTATCGACCCATTATTTTCCATAAAACTTTATTATTTCCATTATACATAAATATTGAAATAAATATTTAATAGTAAATATTTATTTATTTAGATTTCTTTTCTCCCATATATTTAGAATACACATTAAATTGATTCTTCATGTCTCATCATGCCACATAAGACTTATTTATTCAAGTGCAGTAGAAATTCATAAGTTAAGATTATTATAATGTAGTCTCATGGAATAATGATTGTACTATAACATTATTCTTAGTATCACATTTAATTAATTCACCATACATCATAATGTCACATAAGCTCCTTTATTTAACTTGGTAAGTTATATAATTCAACTTACTTTTACCACATAGTATCATATAGCAATTATTCACATATTATAATATTATTCTTAACATCACATATTATATTTTATTCATGAAGTAACTTTATTACTCATTTATATGCAACAACAATTAATATAATATTAATTAATCTTTCCCCTTATTAAATCATTCCTTAAAATGAATTACTTTAACCTTCCATTATGCCACACTAAGCATATTACATAAACTCAAATTATGTTTTTCATCATTTCTACCACTTTACTTACTCATCACATATTTAACTCAATCTAATTGAATTATCACATCCCATGTCACAACAATATTTATTTATATTCAAATAAATATTCAAACCTTTATTAATTTAATTATAAATAGTATTCATAAAATTCACGGATATTACAGTAATTACTGAATCTCCAAAGTAAATGAGTATAAATACGTTTTGTAGCCCAATTCAAGATTTGGCTAGATGCTTATTTATTTCACTCTTTTGCTAATATTGCAAACTTTTTATATATTAAAGTTTAAGGAAATGATTTAAAAGGGACAATTTCAATAACATCCATCCTCCATAGGGGTGTCAATTGTGTCATATTAGGCTAATTCGCGTGGTGTCAGGTTATAAGTATTACATTAAAGGTTTTCATAACACATGCTAAGCACGAAATTCAAGGGATGGACATTGAATTCAAAAGATCGGGCCCATTGAAATGAATTAAAAAAATATATTTTAGTGGGGCCATATGCATTTAAAAATTATATTTCAATGGGTCTCATCCCTTGAATTCAGTGTCCATCCCTTGAATTTCGTGTCATGCTACGAAAACCCTACATTAAGTAGGTCAATACTAACAGTACCATTCGTTTAATTATTTGTGTCAAGATTCGCAACACTACCACTAACCTATTAATATGTTAAACATGTCGACCTATTTAACCTGTTTATTACATATATTAATTTAAAATTTTAAATATAAAAATAAATATCATTCACTTATTTATTAAATAATAATGTAATTTATTCTTCACAACACTACAAGTATTTGGTTCAAATGTAACATAATGTCGTTCGTAAAGGTGTAAATGAGTCAAATCGAAGCGAACAGCGAGCTGCTCGAATTCGACTCGAAATGATAAATTTGTACTCGAATTCGAATTGTATTTGAAAAATTCTACTCAGATTCGACTCGACTAGAATATTTACTACTCGAATTCGATCCGACTCAGCTCAAATTATAGTCAAACTACTTGATCGCGAGCTTCAAATTCAAGCTCGAATTCGAGTCTCCACATAATAACTAATTTTATAATAAATATAATTATAAATTGATTTTGTTATTTTACTTAGAAATAAGAAAATATATTTACTATTACACTTTACAAATATAAAATCATAATTAAAATTAAAAACAAAACAAAATAATAATAATTAATTATTCTAATTTGATTTAAATTTGTATATATTATAAGAGAATGTATCGAACATCTAATCGAATCTGTATCAATCGAGTATGTATCGAATCACAATCAAGAATTCAAGTAGTAGAATCGAGTATAACCTTGCTCAGATTCTACTCATATTTTTATTTGATAGGTCTCCAAGTTTTTAGTGTATTTTGATGATAACAATTATTGGTAATTAAATTAATTAATAAGGATAAAATCCTCTCCATAAGTTTTATAATTTATTTATTTACTTTTACATAAACTATAATTAATTTATTTATTTTAACCTAAATTATTATCTAAATTTTATTGAATTGATTTTTATTAACCTTGATAATATCAAGTGTTAAATAAATTGATTCATAAAATAAAATTTCTTAAGGCACGGAGATCCTATTTTCTTTCAAAATAAATTAAATAGGGGCAAAAAGATTTTTGCATGCACACACACACATATATATATGAATAATCAGTGTGGGCATATGTGCATTAAAAGAATTAAGGCTTAAAAGCCTTAAGCCGTGTATATGCTAGAGGTTTTATTGAGTCACTTATTTTGGGACAAACCGTGTACATGCTGGAAAGTATTTGATTTGAAATTAAGACATATGGTCAAATCATTTAATAACTTAAGATTAAAAAAAATTGACAGGCTAAACATCAGCCTTCCCATTTGGCAATCCGCGTGATTTAAAAGGCAAATTTCTCATCCAGATCATTGATTTTAAATCGGAGCAATCCTAGTCATTTATTTCAAAACAGATTTCTAAATTTACCATTTTGCTGCCAAACTCAAAAATCTATAAATATGGGAGTCTTTCATTCATTTTGCTTTACCAATTCACTTGAAAAGAAAAGCTTACTCTTTTTGCCTACATACTCTCTCTCTAAAGCTTTATATCTCTTCTTACCAAAGTTCTGATTATTTGAAGAGGAAATTGGTCTAAGTAATTGTGATAAGTTATTTGATTTAGCTTTTTTGAATTATCTCTTACTTATTTATATTTATAGATATACAAATATAAATTTTTATACATAACTATATATATATATATATATATATATATAATCTATTTATCGATCAAATAAAAAGTCATACTTAGACACCTAGGCTACGGAGATATTCCTCTTAAGTGAGGGAATCAGACCGTATGATTCCTTAAAGTACTAAGTGACCTTTTATTGATATTATTTATATAAATATCGTAGAGTAGATCTACACTTAATAGTTCAAAACGACACTGAGATATTCCCCTGAAAAGAGTGAATCATCTAAACCGGATTTGAAAATCTAAGTGGATCTATCGAAAATATTTAGATAAATATCAATTGTGAAGCTATAAATTTTGTCATACTTAGACACCTAAGTTACGGAGATATTCCTCTTAAGTGGGGGAATCGGACCGTACGATTCCTTAAAGTACTAAGTGACTTTATTATAACCAGTCACATAATAGATAAAATATCATTATATATTATCTGAGTTAAACAAATATATTTGTTATATCAAGTATTGTTTAACTAATTAAATTATTATATTTGATAATTATTGTTTAAATTGATTTATTCATTTAATCATAAGTATTTGAACATAATTTCATTCATACAATATTTGTTAGAAAATATCTGAAATTAAATTTGTTTAATTCCATAAAAACACATTCTTTATTATAAAGAATAAATAGTTCTTTAAATAATTGCATTAAATTACATATCTACTTATACATAAGCATTTTTGAGCTAAACTGAAATTGATATATTTGCTTAATCAAGAAGCATATTTAAACAATTATAAAAGTTACATAAACTTTTATAACTAAGTCAAAATTCATATCTGCTTATACAAGAAGCACATTTTTATTGAACTTATATTTGATCTTTAATTGCTATCTGCTTATTTGAGAAACATCAATCTGTACTAAATTTTATCTGCTTATTTAAGAAGCACATTGTTGAAAAATCTTTTGTAAAAAGAAAAAATGATAGAGTTAGTTTATTTTATGTACCTGTGAGAAAGATAAGTAATTCTTCGACCAAGACCATAGTCTTAGAGAGGTCAGTTGGGAGTTGAGTCTCTAGTGAACTTGTGAAGTGAGAAAGAGGCTGTTATTTCAATACCAGATCATATAATATAACTAAAACTCAAAAGAAGTACAACTAAGCTTGAGGAGGGAGCTGGGAGCTTGCTATCCAAGATAGATTAGTTGAGATTAGTTGAAAGTTTGTCTATAAAACTTTGTAAAGGCTTCTCCGCCTATTAAAGGAGTATTTATTACTGATAGTGATAGGATCTCAAGTCCTGTAGAGGAGCTTGAGACTGAACGTAGCAACATACCCGTGATGTATGTTATGAACCAGACAAATCTTTATGCATTGTGTGATTGAATTTTTATTGTCTTGCATATTAATTTAACACTGCAAATTTTAATTAACTAAAAATTCAAAAAGACCTAAGATAAATTTTTAAACAGTAATAATCTATTCAACCCCCCTTCTAGATTATTATTGGACTTTCATTATTCGAACTATTTTTAATGCTCAAATTTGGATCATATTACTAACGAATCCGAGTTTTGCTCGTATTTTTTCGAATCGAGCCCGAATCAAGCCTGAACTATTTGGCTCGTTTACAGCCTTAGTCGTTAGTATAGACCTTATTGGTGACAACAAAGCTGTCTATATTGGGGCCCATCGATAATGGATGTATAAGGCCATTAGATTTTTGGGCCCGACGGCCAGTCCGTCGACAAAAGTAACTGGACCACCGAGATTGGGCCTTTTAATTTGGCACCACAATTTCGCGCTCGAAGGAAATTAAGGGGCGACGGACAAAGCCTTAAATGACGTTGTTGCCATCAACACTAGGGTCATAAACGACGAAAACATTCTCGATGATGACAGGTCCGTCTAGATAGTTATGTATTGATCAGCTAGTTTTATGCATGTATTTTAGATGATTTTGTTTTGTACATGTTTGTGGTTGATTATATATATTTGGTGGTTGATGGTATGTGTTTGTGAAGTATTATTATTATTTGTGATTAATAACAAGTACAATTACGTATAATTAAAAAAATAAGGGTTTTAAAAAATTAAAAATATTTTATTTTTAAAAAGGGTCATTCTCGACAGACAAGGTCATAGCCACGACCAATCCGTTGAGAATGATTGTAATCATTAATTGAAAAAAATCCATAGCCGATGGATTGAGAGACCCATTAACGATAGATAGTCCATCGAGAATGAGTTTCACAAAATCGACGAACCGTGATATGTCGTTTATGACTAATTTTAATACATGACATAGGTGACAGACAGTCAATAAGTACTATTAACTCATTGCCGACAGACCGTCTGTTGCTATTGAGTTCATCACCTATGACCTTAATATTGATCGAAAGCGGTCGATGGGGCCTAGGGCAACAACACGACGGACGACAAAGGCGACAACAAGTTTCGTCGAGAATGGCCTCAATGTCGACGAACAATGGGTCATTCCCGATGGACCTGTCCATCGACTATGACCCTGTTTCTTGTAGTGAAATAGCATTTATTTAATCAAATGCAAGATAACTTGCTCGAAAAAGTAACTAAGAAAGTTAAATATTTAAGGTAAATTGTAACATTATATGCTATTTATTTTTAAATAATTTTAAATAAACGTGTCTAATCGTGTCAACTTATTGATTATACGTATTTGGCCCATTTAAATTTCATATTAAATGTGTTGACATGTTTATGACACGAATTATACTCAATACGAACCCTCTTATATTTTTATGTTGTGTTTGTGTCCGGTTATAACTGTGTCGTGTCAAAAATTGCCAGTACCCTGCTCCTCCACTCTTGATAAAGAGTTCAAAGTTATTAAAATTACGGCAAAACTAAGAAATATCCTATTGTAGTTGGCAAGCTGGTTTCAGTGAATTAATTATAAAAAAAAAAGGGAATTGATATTTCCACATGTAAAAATTGATATTTTCACAAGCTTCCTCTCATATGAGTGTGAGATCCATTATATTTGTTATTCATGTGAGAGGGAATTTGTAGAACTATCAATTTTACTTGTGAAAATATCAATTACCTAAAAAATGCAATTATCCAATTGAAATAATTAAAATTTTGCAATTACATCATTCAATTAAAAAATTGAACAGATGTTAAATTAGTTCAAATCTTTTCATATGTGAAAGTAAAAAAAATAAAATCAGTAACAAAAATATATTCTAGTGAGGCCATACATATTAATAATCAAATATTATATATATATATATATATATATATATACACACACACACACACACATAAATACAAACATACATAAGCTTCATAATATTCATTTTAAACAGTAAAAAATTAATATATATCTTTGAAGAAACTTCAATAATCTGATGCATCCATTTATAAATCCACAATTAATTAATCTATATCTTAAACCAAGCAGGACATCCCATGTCATTTTCTTTTTTGTTTTCCTTTTTTTTTAATTGTCACATATGAAAAAACTTAATCAATTTGAACATTTGATTATTTTAACAAAATGGTTCAATTTTAAATTTTTAAACAGTTCAATATTATGGTAATTATATACTTTTAAAAGTTTAATAAGACAATAAGTAAAATGTGACAAATAAAATGGGGTAATCCTTAGTTTTACATTAAAATTAGTGAGTGATTAAAGGATATTATGGTAAAACAGTTGAAAAATAAAAATGAAATGAATGGAACCAAAATGTTGTGCAAGAAGACATCCTTTCTATTTAATAAGTCCAATTTTCTATGGCTAATATCACTTTAGTCCGTCAAAGTTCTACCAATATTATAATAGAGCCCCTAATGTATTAATCATCTCGATTTAGATCCTTAATTAAGTACTGTTAAGGAAGAACGATGGATCCAATTGAAAATTAGGCATTTTTTAACCCAAAAATGATGACGTGACACAACTCTTCATATTAAAAATTAGACCAGAGTATCGATTTGGGTGTGTATCGATAACTTAACAGTACTTGAGAGTCCATATCGGGAGGATTGGTACTTTAGATGCTCATTTATAAAATAAGTAAAACTTCAAGCACTAAACTGCTATTAGCCCAATTTTCTGTTATAAATAACACTTATATCTTTTAGGGTCAAGTTTTCATTAGATCAATTTCGCTATCTCGCTCTCTTCACTCTTCAGAATCGTGAATTATATGAAGAATGACAATTATATTTATAGAGAATGAAGATCATGTTAGTGAAAATTTTCTTTGTCAAAGAAAAGCATTTTGTGGTAGATCTATCTTTATATATATATATATATATATATATAGGGAAAAATATAAGTACACAGCTGTGTAGTGCACTGTAGGCTATAGCGACGGTTTTCCAGGGTTATAGCGATGGTTTGTCTGTCGCTATAGACAGAATATCTATGGCGACAGACAAACCGTCGCTATAGTCCTAGAAAACCGTCGCTATAGCCTACTGTGTAGCTACACAGCTGTGTAGCTACATATAGCCCATATATATATATATAATAACAATATTTTCTAATTAATTTTATTAGATCACTTAAGCTTTTTGGATGCATGTTTTGAGTGTTAGAGTGTAGGTTGTAGATTATTCAAAAAGTAGAAACAATTTCGTAGTTGTTTATGATTTTATTTTTGTCCCTAATTTTGAAGAAAAAGATATTGTTTCTCCATAAATAAATGCAATTTATAATTTATAATTTTAGTGTACTTTTTTTATTAATATTATCATTGTTTAATATTACAACTTTTGGTTAGAGAAGAGATTGGTTGAATTTTCGTTTGTTACTAATAAGTAATAACAAAAGGGAGGAGGTGGAGATTGATGCATGGTGGTCATGGCTTGTCAATGTGGCCCTTCAATTTAGTTTTTTTAAATTGATCTTCCAAATAATAAATATTATTTAATTATAATTTTGGTTGGTATTCACCTATTTGATAGCCTAATTTATGTTAGAATTTGAGCTTCATTGAGGTTTTTAAACATATGTTTTTAAGCTAGAATTTAAGTGGGTTCTATTAATCATCGGAGATAAATCCACATATAAATGTGTTTTACTTTATGAGTATATTAAAATCAAATATTAGGAAACTCAAATCCATGGAGTAATAATTGAGAAATTTACTCCCAAAGATCACCCTTGAATATGATAATAAATGTTTTTGGGAAGTAAGAGTCTCACATCGATTGAGAACTAAACATCAAACGGGTATATATATATATATATATATATATACATATACGATAAGGATCTTAGGTTCACTCAACTAAAAACTCACCCAACTCACCCCCTTTAGCGACGGTCCGGGCGACGGGGGTCGTGAGTTGGGTGAGCTTAAGATCCGGACCGTATATATATATATATAAGAGAGGAGAAACTGTTGTAGTATTGTTATGATATATAGTTTTGTTGGTACTTTTTATTTATAAAGATTTTTTATTTTATAAAATATTTAATTTTTATTTATAAAAAATATAAACAATGGAAAAATTACTCTAAATAGTTAGTAAATTTTATTAATAATTTAAATGGTATGACTTGTATATTACTTTTTTTCTTTATTTATGTATAATTCTTTGTGTATAATTTTAACTTATTATTCAAGTCGTGATTGGTTTAAATTCATACTAATACAAATCATTTGATTAGAATTAATACAACTAAAATATTGTAAATCATTTAAATTAGTATTTTAGTACTATCCCCGTTCTAAAATTAGAGATACAATTAGAGTTCAAAAATTAAATTGTATTATATATTATATAACAAAAAACTATTAATGACAAAAATTATTTCATTCTAAATTTTAATGAGTCATACCAATTTTAAAGTTTAATATGCGATCGTTTGACCTTAAAAATCAAATTGTATCTCAAATTTTGAAACATAGATAGTATTTGGTAGAAAAATTTTCAGGCGATCGGTTTTACTGATGGGTCTGGAGACCGCTCCTTTTTTTTCGACTCCCAAAAAATTAATAATATTTATTTTAACTCAAATTATTAATTTGGATACATGTAAAAAAACAGAATTACATAGACTATATATTTGTAATTTAAATACATGTAAAAACTAGAATTTAAGGTTTAAGATTTAATGTTTTAGGGTTTAAGATTTAGTTTTTAGACTTTAAAATTTAAGATTTAGGAAGTTAAAAAAAAGAAAAAGGGGCCCAGTGGCTAGGATCGGTCGCCCAAGAAGGACTTTATTCCCTCCGTCCCTTGATATAAGTCGTTTTAGAGTTGTGCACAAGTATTAAGGAAATGATTGTATAGTACTCCCTCCGTTCCTAAAAGATTGTCGTTTTAGAAGAAAAAATTTGTTCCAAAATGTTTGTCGTTTACAACTTCTTAGAAGAATAAATTATTTACTTTCCTATATTACCCCTATCTTCTCTCATTATATTGTCCCAATAAATTCGCTCCCTTTTATTAATAGTTTTTAATTTCCCATAAAGGGGTAGTGATGGAATTTCAAACAAATTTTACTAGTATTAAATGACTTTCTTAATCCATGTGCCAAAACCTTAAACGACAATCTTTTAGGAACGGATGGAGTATTAAATATAATATCAATTGTCTATATTGTCCTTGTATTGAAAAAGGAGATTGAGAGAACCAAAGTTATATTTATTACTTGGAGTAATATTAGAAACTAAGCAATTAATGCTTACTTGGAATTATAAACCGTCTTATATTTAGAGACAAAAATATTTCTCTAAAACATCTTATATTAAGGGACGGAATGAATATTTGGTAAGGATCAACTAGATCAACATAAAAGTTGATATTTTTACACACACACACACACACATATATATATATATATATATATATATACGATAAGGATTTTAGGCTCACCCAACTAAAAGCTCACCTAAGCTCACCCCCCTTTCGCGACGGACCGGACGACGGTTTGGTCCGTCGCTATATATACAACTGTCGTCTATATGTTGTTCGTCGCTATATGTTGTCCGTCGCTAAAAGCTAAGACGACGATTGTATATATAGCGACGGACCAAACCGTCGCCCGGTCCGTCGCTAAAGGGGGTGAGCTTGGGTGAGCTTTTAGTTGGGTGAACCTAAGATCCGGACCGTATATATATATATATATATATATATATATATAGGATAAGGCTCTAGAACGAATAGTTCGTTTACGAACATATGTAGGGTCCAGTGTTGAATGTTGTTGATTGGCCAATTATGTACTATCATATATTCGTAATTAGTGTTAAATATTCTAATCAACAACTTTCAATACTGGACCCAACATATGTTCGGAAATAAACTGTTCGTTTCAGAGCCTTATCAATATATATATATATATATATATATATATATATATATGTTATTCGTAGATGATTATATTCACAAAGACTGTAAATAAAACTGTGACGAAATCTTATGTAAAAATAACATATTTTTTCATGCGAAAATATAAATTCCCAAAATAATTATTCTTCTAAACGGCGTTATTTTAATGTCGTTTTGGGTATACGTTATGGTACCAATTTTTGTCACACAAAACACAACCTTCTCCACCAGCAGCCAAAACGGAAATTGCCCCCCGCCTCCTAAACTGAAGAAAACAAACCTTTTTCCCATTAATCAAAATGGAAGACCAAGTGGTGATTGCTTCGTCTCCGACCGATGCAGGCATAAGTTGCTTTGACCTACATTCCGGCACCGAACACCTCCGGTACCGGTCATGCACCTCCCCTCCTCACGGCCTCATCTCCGTCGGTGGCCGCCACCTCGCCTCCTCTCAACTCCGTGACTCCGCCGCCCCCTCCGGTTCCGTTCTCTACTGGTCCTGGAACAAGGTAAATACAAGTATACAACCTTAAACATATCTGCAGAGTTTACTGATGTTAGGTGTTTGATGAATTGCTTCTGAAAAGCAAAAGGTGAAGTAGTTGCTTTTTAAGTTACTCGAATTCTTGTGTACAAGTTTAGGTAATCTAAGCATATAATAGACTTTGTTTTCAGTGAAAAATTGTTAAACTATATCCTATATTTTGTGCCTTACTTTTCTTAGAAGAGGCTGGAAGGAGAGTATTGGTAATATTTAGTTATATGTGTTATTTGATTTATCTCTACAGGTGTGTTTAATTGAATTTTGATCATGCATTGTGTAATAATTTTGAAAAAATGCAGCCTCAGGTAGAAGTGAAGTGCTTTCCTGCAGAACCTATAAATCCATTAGTCTCTAACCGTGAGGGAACTTATATAGTTGGTGGAGGTGTCTCTGGTGACATTTACTTATGGCAGGTGAGTGTCTATATTCATTGACAGGGTTTGGCCATGTTTATAGTAGTTTTTGGTGTTTTCAAAGCTTTCTGTGTTGATTATATACATATATGTGATCATATAGGTGGCAACTGGCAGATTGCTTAAGAAGTGGCATGCTCATTATAGGGCTGTTACTTGCTTAGTGTACTCTGAGGATGAGTCTCTTTTGATTTCTGGGGCAGAGGATGGGTCTGTTCGAGTGTGGTCACTTCTCATGTACTTAATTCTTATTTTCTTGTTGATTCTTTACAAGGTACTGCTTGATGGTTTATCATCGTACAAGCATTATGTAATTGTTCTCCGTTGATGAAATAGGATCTTTGATGATGTGAGAAGGGAGGAAGCAAAGCATCTATTTGAGTATAGCTTTTCTGAGCACACTTTGCGAGTAACTGATATTGTTACAGGGTATGGGGGATGTAATGCAATCATGGTATCTGCTTCTGAGGATCGGACTTGCAAGGTTTGCCATGCTCTTTACTTCATTATTATTAGATGTTAGATATATATCATAGTATCATGGCTGCCTATTTGATACGACATGCTATTTGGTTGAATTAGGGTGTTGCAATGATATACATAAAAGCTGACATTCTTGCTTCCGAACAAGGGGACTTTAATCTTAAGCATTGACTTGACCAACTCCTTTACTAGTTATTTTTCCCAAAAACTTATAGATGTGCTTGATGCACATAGCAACTGCTGTGTTAGTTCTGATTTTCCAGTTTTCATTTATAATAGAAAATCTCTCCTCTCTCTTATCACTTTAATGTCTCATTCCTTTCTTCTAGTTCATATTGGCCCCCGTTTTGTAAGCATATGTTACTTTGTGCATATCTACATGGCTTAGTCATTTGGCGTCTATCTCTGATCAATAACTCAAGAATTCCTAATTCTTGTAAGGTTTCTATAGTATAGTAGGACCTGATATCATAGTAAAGGTTATGGTTTCTTTGTGTATTTTTCAATTTATTTTTCACGTTATTCTTGGGATCATTATAGTGTTTCTGATGTTTAACTTGTGCTTGATCTACATTGTCTTAGGTGTGGAGCCTATCTAAGGGGAAACTACTGAGAAATATTGTGTTCCCATCAATAATTGATGCAATTGCATTGGACCCTGGTGAGCATGTCTTTTACGCTGGTGGTAGAGATGGAAAGATATATATTGCAGCACTGAATGCTCAACCTACCTCCACCAGCAGTTATGGACTACATATCATTGGTACATTATCCGATTACAGGTTTGTAAGTTTGATTATAACTTGAATGTTAAATTGTTTTGTATACTTTCATATGTTGATTACCAGCTTTTCGCCTTAACTATTTTCTTAAATTCAACATTGTCATGTAGAGGTTGCCTTAAAGTCTGGACTGTTGTTTGTTTGCCAATTTAATGGGGACTGAGAATTTATATGCTGAATGACTCGGTTATTCTATATGATGTGCAACTCAATAAATTTTGCTTTCTGTTTTCACCATATATATTTTCCGGAATCATAAAGTCTAACAGCTCTTAAAAAAAATTCATCTTTTTCTGGAACAGTAAGGCTGTTACTTGTTTGGCTTTTGCTGCGGAAGGGTTTCTTTTGGTTTCTGGAGCAGAGGATGGCATGATAAGAGTTTGGGACACTAAATCCCGTAACATCATTCGTATTCTTAAACATGGAAAAGGTATCATTATGGTTTTTTAAAATAATGCTTGCTTTGTTGCTGGATTCTTTCTAAATTTATTGCATTAGTCAGTTTTTGTCTTCACGATTTACTTTTCAATCATCCTCTACTTTTTTTCCTCCCCTACCATTTGAAGATAATGCGAGTCATAAATTGGCATTTTCTTACTTCATCATGCATGCGATAGTTATTTTGAAAATCAGTGTCTGTAATTTTTGGAATTAGTTTCATATATGGATTTTGTGAGATTTGAGATTATTGAGAATCTAGATTTTGATTTTTGTGTGCGAACATATATAATTGTCTGCAAGTATAGAAGGGTACTGCAATAATTTTTTTAGTAAATTGTTAAATTGATAAGGAGGTAGTAGATTATGGTACCATTCTTAGTATTGCTGGGTTTCTGTATCATGCAGGTCCTGTAAACAATATACTTGTTATTAGACGACCTTCCAGCCTATATCCTCGAACTTTAATGAATTCTCAGGTTTCCTCCATGAGAAGGCCCTTGTTGCCACCTCCACTAGAGAAATATACAAATTCCATGGGTGAAAATTCAGATGTTAAGGCTGTCTTCACCCCCCATGCTAATCCTGATAAACCCTTTGATGCTTCATACGTCAGTGTTTGCACAATGGATAGTCAAATCAATGAACTTCAGGTCCATATCTTCTTCTCTCTATTTTTTTGTTTAAAATTTGAAGTATTGTCTTGATGAATACTTTGTTACTCCCTCCATCCTCAAAGGTATGTCTAGAAACAAGTACACTAAAGTACACAAATCAAGTGTAAAATATGGTATAAAAACTAATTTACCCCGAAGTGAACATATCCTTGTACAAACACTCCACCATCAAGTTAATATGGTATTTGTGTAAGTCCTGGAACAAGGTTTATATTATCACCTCTAACTTGTCTATCTTGATTTGGGTGCTTGTTATATATTTAGACATCTTTTGAGGAGGGAGTATTTAAGATTTCACCATTATCCATGTCCTTTGCAAAATTCCAAATATCTATAGCTACACAAAAAAATCATCATAAAAGATTACGTTTGAAGATGTAGACTTTTATCAATAGCGGGCAATGTTATAACTTAATAAAATTAATACAATTAAATAAAACATTATTAGAATTAATAAAATCATCATATATATTTCAATCTAAATTACATAAAAGTAACTAAAAATAATTCTTGGAGACTTTGAGCGCACATGCAATTAAGATTCCCCCTTCCCCCCATTCTACAAAAAGAGTCATATTTGCAAAATAAAAAAAGAAAGAAGAAGAGATTCACAAAAGAGTCCTCTTTGTATTAATGGCAGTATAAAATAACACAATGTTCTCAAGTTGAAGTTTATCATCTTAATACCATTATTATGACACCTCTACTTAACTAAAAACTTATTATTCTTAGGGATAAACATGGAACAAAAGTACATCATTAATATTTGCAAATTTTATGAGTGAGACTTTTTGTGAAATGAATGGAGTAACTTTTTAATGGAAGGAGGGAAGTTTCATTTCATCCATTGGTTTGCTTTTTTACTTTTTGGATGTGTTTTTGTATGTATGTATATGGCTAGGTATATATTCTTTATATTTCACAAAAAGGTTCCCATTTACAAAATTTGCAAATATTAAGAATGTATATTTTTTTTTTCATGTTTACCCTTAAAAATAAAAAGTTTAATAGTGATGACATTATAATGAAATTATGAAACTTGAGTACATTGTGCCATTTTATACTACAATAGTAGTTTTTTGTTTAACAATAAAAATTTGACAGATGGAAACCTTTTTGTGGAATAGACCGAGTATAATTTTTTCAAGGGTGGGGACAATATTCTTCTTATTTATATCCCCAAGTTAACAATAACTTTCTAAAACGGGGGATTTTTTTTGTTTTTTTTTTTTTTTGGGGGGGGTGGGGTGGCAAGTGACCCCCCTGCCCGAACCTCCATCCACCCATGTCTTAAGCGTTACAAGTGTCCTATGCAAGCTTTAGTAGTAGTAAAAAGATAATATCTATAACTAACATTATATTATTAGGGACAGAATATGTGTTCCAAAAAGATATCTATGTTTTTTTTTCTGTATAAAAAGATAACTATGTGCGGTGCCATTTGCATCGTTCTCTAGATTCTTTTCTTTTCTTTATTATTATGCTATAATGTTCAGGTAATACTGTTCCATTTTGAAATGCAAGTTAATTGGTATATTTGTTTTTCTATTGCTTAAATTGAATTATTTGCCTGTCCTATCCAGAGATGGCTTATTAAATTGATTAATAATATTCTTGTATGGCATTATCACAGTTAGCGTAAATACTGGTCCCTTTCCCTAGATTAGAAATAATGCATTGAGAATCTAAATATGACTCCATACTTAGTTTAGCTACACTCCAGACATGCTAAAGGGCCCTGTTTACGGTATTTGATTTCTTATGTGGCATTGTTTTATTTAAGGGTGTAAACGAGTCGAATCGAAGCGAACAAAGAGCTACTCGGATTCGACTCGAAATGATAAATTCGTACTTGAATTTGACTCGAATTCGAATTGTATTTGAAAAATTCTACTCAGATTCGACTCGACTCGAATATTTACTACTCGAATTCGATCCGACTTGGCTCGAATTATAATCAAACTACTCGCGAGCTTCAAATTTAAGCTCGAATTCGAGTCTCTACATAATAATTAGTTTTATAATAAATATAATTATAAATTGAATTTGTTATTTTACTTAGAAATGAGAAAATATATTTACTATTACACTTTATAAATATAAAATCACAATTAAAATTAAATAATAATAATAATAATAATTAATTATTCTAATTTGATTTAAATTTGTATATATTATAAGAGAATGTATCGAGTATCTAATCGAATTTGTATCAATCGAGCATGTATCGAATCACAATCAAGAATTCGAGTAGTTTGAATCTTAAACGAGTCGAGTATAAGCTTGCTCAGATTCTACTCATATTTTTATTCGAACTATTTTTAATGCTCAGATTTCGATCATATTATTAACGAATTCGAGTCTCGCTCGTATTTTTTCGAGTCGAACCCGAATCGAGCCCGAACCGTTTGACTCGTTTACAGCTTTAGTTTTATTGTAATTATCTTCTTGTTGGAGTAGAACTTGGTAAAGAAAACATATGAAGTCAAATTATAATATATGTTTTCTGGTCTTGTACTCAGCAACAAGGGTCTACTGTAGCTGCTGAAATGGAGATAGAAAGACTTAAACTTGATTGGAGAAGATCTATGCAAATGGTTCAGCAATGGAAGAAAATGTATGAGAATTTAAATCAATTTTGTGTTAATGAGCTTTTGGATGGAGATCAAGCCAGAGGCCCTAATGGGCACTCCACCTGAGACTGCTCTTCTCCTGGCAACAGTTTCCAAATTTTGTTTGTGTAAGTCATATTACATGTAAATATTTTTCTCTTCGCATTATGTTCCTAATTTTTTTTAACTATTTATTTAAATCATTTGGTGTCTTATCTGTTTTTGCCATTTAGAATGTCTATTAGTAGATTGAATAGTTAAGGCTGCTATATACAATATTTGTGGTTTGGAACTTTTGTATTTATTTTTGATTGATCCATGAGATTGCAATTTGAGTGTATTGAGTCTGATCAATTGAAAACATAATTTTTCCACAACATAACCAAATTTTTTTTTGGGTTAGAGGTTTCCATTATGGTAGTTGCACCTACAAAGACGTGGGATGTCAATTCACTTTCCAAGGCATCATGCTGGTTTAGTTCATCCTATTGTCAACACATAAACATGTGTCTAGGTGGGGAAAAACCTCTTTTTGGGTACTGAGGTTTCCCAATTTGATCAAAAATAGGTCACCAGACTTGCAGGTGTTGCAATTGCCTATGTTACATGGAATCGGATATGTGACTCAGATGACAAATGTTTCAGTGTCTAGGTGGCAGACTTATCTATTCCTAAAATAAATAAGATACGGGGACATAACGTAAAAGGATCCAAATTTAAGATATGTACGGCAAGTAGTTGATGTAAGACGAAAATTGATGAACAAATAATTAATTGGAAGTGGTAAATCAATAAGAAAAATTAAAGAACTAGGGTGATCCAACCGCAAGAGAACCACTACCCCTAGGGTTTCTCAACCGTAGTAAGGAGGAAAAATATTGATCACAACTAATAATTAGGATAATTTTAATATCAAAGTGTGTCCAATAATCTGTCATGACTTACATATTTATAATAAAAAGAAATTTTAATAATTCTAAGCCCATTAACAATTGGGCCTCTAAATAAATAACCCAATATTGAAATAAACCAATAAATAACAAGTCTATGAACTAAATAAATAAATAGACATTGATTAATAAATAACTAAATAGCGAATCATCCACGACAACGTCTCATGGATCGATCCCTATCAACTCTCCCCGACTGTGAAAATGAAGTCTCTGACGAAGTGAAAACCTCTTATCTCTGAAAAATGTCTGGATCAAGCCGACAGAACTCCTCAACACTAAGCTATGTACCATCATCCGGAGGCCTGTTGCACTACACTAAAAACTGACGGTAACCACCCTGCTTGGTCGACACAATCCGCTCGTCAAACACATTCTCAATAACCTTTGTTGTACGCTATGTAAGAACAATAGGAGGTGCAGATAGAAGAGGTAAAGGAGGAACAAGTATAGTCTCATCAGAGTTAGCAAGTGTAGGCGAAAGTAGGAGAAGTGGAAGAGGGGTGAAATCATCAAAAGGCCCATGATAAGGAGTAAGGTCTTTCACATTGAATACAGGACCAATACCCATATCACTCAGATGATCCAACTCGTATGCAATATTAGCACTAACCTTCTTTCGAACTTGGAATGGACCAATCCTTTTAGCATACACTTTCTTCCATGTGCCTGGAGATAATCACTCAGCACGGTGTCGCAGCATCACTCAATCATTCTCATTAAACTCTTGATACACGCGATGAACATCTGCAACAGACTTATAATTTTTATTGCTCAAATTAATTTTCGTTCTTATCTCAACATGCAAATCATGAATGTGATGCGCAAAAGACTCTGCAGACTCACTAGCCGCCCTATATGCAATGAGAAGATGAGCAAAATCAACATGTTTCCTAGGCTGATAACTATTGTAAGCCTGAAAATGACTTGCTCCAGTCGAACGATTAACTGAGTTATTATATGCAAACTCAGCTATAGGTAAAACCTTATCCCATGTACACACATGATCACCCACAAGACAACGTATCAAATCGTCTAGACTTCTATTAACAACCTCAGTTTGACCTTCGGTCTGGGGATGCTACACAGTAGAAAACTTAAGTGTGGTGTTAAGTTTCTTCCAGAGAGTTTTTCAAAAACAACTCATAAATTTCGTATCTCTATGAGAAACTATAGTTAATGGTACCCCACGCAATCTCACTAACTCATTAAAAAAAATCATGGCAATATGTGAGGCATTATCAGTTTAGCTGTAAAGAATAAAATATGTCATCTTAGTGAAACGGTTCACTACAATAAAAACTGAATCATGACCCCTATGGGTACTCGGTAACCCCAAGACATAATCCAAGCTAAGATCTTCCCAAGGTGTTTGGGAATCCAGAAATTGTGTGTACAAACTCGTGTTCTGCTTCCTACCCTTAGCAGTCTGACATGTGCGGCATTCAGAAACAACACGAGCTACATCCCTCTTGAGGCTAAGCCAAAAGAACCTATCCTCAACAATGATAATGGTCTTATCTCGACCAAAGTGTTCAGCTAAACCTCCCTTATGTAACTCCCACAATAAATACTAATGTTTTGAAAGGCGATAAGCGGGCGGCAGGGGAGGGCCTAGCGCCTAGGGGGCCTAGGCGAGATTTTTTATTTTAAGCCAATTTTAATATTTTATCTTATATTTATCCAAACAAAACAATAATATAAAGCAAAACAATCTATATTAAAGATAATAAAGGTCTTTGCTTAAAGTTCAAACACATCCATATTGCCAATGTCAAAGTTCAAACACAAACATGCAATTGTTCAAAGTTCAAGCATATCTTTAACGTATTAGTTTTATTCATAAACAAGATTGCTATTAAATAATAAAATTTAAAATTTCAAGAATTCAATTCAATATTAAAACTTAAGAAACTAAACATAAATTTAACAATTATATTGAATTAAACTAAATATTACAAATGTATCATCATTTATATAATTTGAAATTGGTACAAGGTCAAAAAAATTACAACTATAATAAAATTATCCATTTTGACTTTATTTTGTTCACCTCTTGTTGTGATTTGATATGCTATAACTTGCATTATGAATATGGTAAATCATTAGAAAAATAAATATATCAAGATCTGGTTTGGGTAGTTATTAAAATTAAAAAAAAACTCTCTGCCTAGGCCTCGCCTTCCTAGAGGGTTTTTTTTGCAGCTTTGGGCCTAGGTGAGGCGCTAGGTGGGCATAGGGCCTAGGCGGGGCGCCTAGGCGACTTAGGCGGGGATTTTTAGAACACTGATAAATACTCACGCATCGATGTACTAGGAATACACAAGCGGGTGCCTTTAAAAAGACATCATGGATACAAAAATCACTAGAGGGTGGGGAAATAGGATTCTGTAGGGTAGCATAAATGTCACTAAAGTCTTAACAAGTAAGGTACTCCTGGATATTCAAATCCCACAACCTTCACTTTCAAAGAGTTGACAAGGATGGACACCCTACTCAACGCATCAACAACCACATTCTCTGTCCATTTGCAACGCTTAAGGGCAAAAGAATACTCTTGGATAAACTCTACCTACCTAGCGTGTCAATGACTTAGCTTCTTTTGGGAGTTAAGGTACTGGAGTGCTTGATGATCGGAGTAAAGAACAAACTCTCTATGCAACAAATAATGTCGCCAATACATAAGCGCCTGGACTATAACATAAAACTCCCTATCATATAAGTAGAGTACTTTTATCGGCCCTCATTCAATTTCTCACTAAAGAATGCTATCAGATTACCCTCCTAACTAAGCATTCCCTCTATCCCTATGCTTGAATTGTCGCATGCTACCTCAAACACTTTACTAAAGTCAGGTAGAATGAGAACAGGTGCTTGTGCCAACCTATTCTTGAATTCCACAAAGGCTTTGGTAGGTGATTTAGACCAAACGAACTCTTCCATTTTCAAACTATCAATGATGGGATCCATAATGGTACTAAATCGGTAAATCCTCTAATGAACCTCCTATAAAACGTAGCTAGCCCATGGAAGCTTCGTGAATATTAGAAGGTTCAGGCCACTCATTAATAGCCTTTACTTTCTCAGGGTGGGCATAAACCCTCTCTTTAGAGATCACAAACCCGAGGAAATTGACCGACTCCTGAACAAAAGAACACTTCTACAAATTTATAGAGTTTCTCACGTAGAAGAACTGCTAGAATCTCTCGCAAGTGAAGTGCTCATCTCGGGTTTTACTATAAATGATGATGTCATCAAAATAGACAACTACAAACTTGCCTACGAAAGGACGTAGAACCTGATTCATAACTCTCATAAATGTGCTGGGTGTATTGGTTAAGCCAAAATGTAAGACTAACCACTCATAAAATCTGTCCCCTGTCTTAAAGGCAGTCTTCCACTCATCTCCCTCTCGGTCGCGAATTTGGTGGTATCCACTCCGTAGGTCTATTTTGGTGAAAACACGAGCCCCAATCATCATATCTAGCATGTCATCAAGCCTAGTTGTTGGAAACTTATACTTGACGGTGACTTTATTTATGGCTCGACTATCACAACACATCCTCAAACTCCCATTAGCCTTGAGGGTTAATAAGGCTGGAATGACACAAGGGCTAAGGGTTTCTCTAACAAACCCTTCCTCAACAACTCACCTACCTGATACTAATATGATGTAGACGGAAATTGATGAACAAATATTTAATTGGAAATGGTAAATCAATAAGGAAAATTAAAAGAACTAGGGTGATGCAACCGCAGGAGAACCATTACCCCTAGGGTTTCCAACCGTAGTAAGGAGGAAAAGTATTGATCGCAACCAATAATTAGGATAATTTCAATATCAAAGTGTCTAATAATCTGTCATAACTTATATATTTATAATAAAAAGAAATTCTAACAATCCTAAGCCTATTAACAATTGGGTCTCTAAATAAATAACCCAATACTGAAATAAACCAATAAATAACAAGTCTACGAACTAAATAAATAAATAGACACTGATAACTAAATAGCCAATTATTCACGACGACGACGTCTCATGGATCGATCCTATCAGTAGTGTTGTTCAAAATTAATGTTAGTCGTATGGTTCTTGGCCCAGCGGTAACACTTGCCTTATGGTTTCATGAGGTCAAAAGTTCGATTCTTTGAGTGTGTGAGTGTGGTGTGTGTGCGAAAATTAACAAAAAAAAATAAAAAAAATTAATGTTATGGGTGATTCATGAATGAATGTTAAATATTTATGGTTAATTTGAAAATAAAAGATAATTTTTAGGTACATTCAAGTGAAAATTAAAGTATGAAAGATATAATGAAAAAAATGTAATAAGCTCATGACCTCAATCTTGAAAAACCAAAAAGTTTATGGGCTACACAATCATTTGTTTGTGACTTGAGGTGTCTGATCGACACGTGAAGGATCCAACTTAGATCCAATACCCAAGCCCATTTCATGTTTTGTCGACATATGGGTACTGTAGGAAAAAGTGAAGAGTGCATATATCACAGGCAATTGCATATCAAAAGTTGTAATCAGTACAATTCTCGAGATCAAAGGGCAACCGTACTTTACTTTTTTTGTGGATATGCTGACGTTGCTGAAAGCGAATTTTTAAGTAGGCCTTGCTTTTCGGAGCTACTCCCAGCTTACACTATGGTGGAGGAGGTGCCGTGAAGATCTAGGAGTGTGAGCAGTACGAGCTGAAAGGCTCCCATACTGTTTGGAGGGCAGGGGGCATAGATGCCAAACAAACCTGACCCCTATCTATCGTCGTAGAAGCTGTTCCTAGGAAAGATTATGGTTCTCGGGTATCCAATCAATTAATCCCCCAAACCGGGGAAGCTTAAGCGGAAATGAAAGAGTTGGGTGAGGGAAAAGGGGGGAAGCAACTAAATGGAAGGCTTCGCCCGCTCGCTCGAACGCTCGTTTAGTAGACAGCGAGTGGAGTGCATAAGCCCTTTTAGAAATAGGGGCGAGTACTACACGAGCTCGTAAGTCAAGTACGGAACGGGCCTTGTCTACGAAGCGGAGCGACCTCGTCTTGCTTGCAAGTAATTTGTAACGCCTTTTAAACAAATTAATTGCATGTAGTATATTGTATGATTGTGTTGTGTGAGTTGGTTTGGAAGCTTTTAAGAGAGCAATGGTATTATGATCGCGAGTTTATGGTCTACATATTAGGTTGAAATTGAGGGGGCAAACTAGGGTTTTGTTTGAGCAGAAGATTTCTTGGGGGTCATCTCAAGTAGATTCTAGGATTTCCTTTTCACAATTAAACTTATGGATTATACTTTATAGGGTTTAGCATCAAGCTTGAAAAAACATCACGTTCGAGGGGTCTTAACAGCTGTACTGAACTAAACTCTGGAAATTTGCTATAGAATTACAAAACTTACTTTGTCAAACCTGGTTCTTACACTTGATTAATTTCCTATTTCTATATTAATGCGCGGTCTTGTTGCTCAGTGAGGAGGTAAAAACCCTAGCTCTTGTTCATTCAGAGCAAGTATTGGTGCTACGGTTTTGATGTCCCCCAAACTGGGTATAACCAGCCACATGACAAGGAGATGGATTCAATTATGTTAACCGCAAAACACACGCAACTAACAATTCATTTTGATTTACCACTTGTTAAATATTCATGTTCCATTTTAGCAAATTTAATGACTGCCATTACAAATTATTAAAGGATTGTGCTAATTACAGTTTTTAATTTTTAAAGTCGATGATGCGATTGAAACAAACTTTAAGTTTAGTGACCTAATTAAAAAACCTGAAAACAGCATCGACTCAAAAATAAATTTGCCTATTGGAGGCTCATCAAGTTCCGGGCTTCCTTTATTGGTTAGCATTTCTTTTGTTCTACGTAATCTTCATCTGGTGAATTCATTTGACCATTCTGTATTTCATTATCATGGTGTCTAGTTATCAAAGATTGTAGTTTGTTAAACTCATTTTTCCTTTCCTGGTTGGCAATGTAAATGGGTGTTACGTCTTGAAAGTCTAATAATGATCCTATCCATGGATATAACCCTTGCAAATATATAGTTCGTTTCCATACTGATAATTTTTATTTATTTATTTGGTTTCGTTTTTTTGGAATTCTAATTTCTAGGAGTTCCATTAGGTGTCAGACACATGATTAACTCCTAGTTTAACAGTGTGTTCTACATGTATCTGATTTGATCCTTTTTTTCTTCTACAGACGCTGAACTTTTAAGGAGATATTGTGATATGCAAGTCGGCATATGTAAACCTGCAGGAAGTTTAGGTTGCCTGTGCTGGTAAGTATTATAAACTGAGGATTTTCCTGGAGCAATGCAATTAAAAGTTGGTTTGGATAAGGGAAGTTTATAGAGCTACGTGGGATAGGAGAACTAAAGCTGTATAGTTGCTTGATATATAGTTGTGTTTGAAGGTCCAAAAATCCTCCTCTTCGTCGTCCTCTTAGAAGTGTTTTTTTGTGATATGTTTGTGCTTCTTTGGATATGTAATTGCTCCTTTTTCCCAGATTATTGACCTTGTTTGATAATTTGTGCAACATTCTTTTCATTTTAAACCTTTTCTTTTAACAACCTTTCTTAAGGTTATTTGGTAAAAGTATTTAATTTGTTGTTACGTGCATATTTGGTTATGGTGATGTCAATTTGATGACCACACAAACCATTCTTATGATTATATATAATTGCGCCTGCTGTAGACTTTAAACTATGAGACTAAAAACTCACTAAAGCATTTAAAGGGGAACTAAATTAGAATTAGGGAATTACTCCGCATGGGTCAAAATTTTGAGGTTAAAATAGAACATAAGATTGTGCAGCCTAGGATAGGAGGGTTCATATAGTTTGTACATAATTTTAAGCTTTGATTATTTGAGAGAAATTAAACTTGATTTAAAACGTCTTAGGTGAGTTAAACTCAATTATATGTGAATATTATTTATTACACTTTTTTAATTAGATATGTCCTTGATAAGTACTTTAGTTTGACTGCGTTTTGAGCAATATAAAAACCGATTTTTAAACATATCATGACCTTGATATGAACTTTGATTAAACATGATCAGCCTAACTAAGTCATCTAGATATCAGGTTTTCCAATCTCTGAGATGATCAGTTTCCTTTCAGAAGGCCTCAACTAAATGAAACGGCTGAAGTCCATTTATTCAGAACTAAAAGGGATTATGAGGGCCCAAGAGACCAGATTGTGGGAAGACTAGCTGGTATGCATTAGTGTGTTACAATTTACACACATCTAACAAAAAATGTTTAACAGAAGGGAATTGATATTTTCATAAGAAAAAATGACAGTTTCACAAAATTCCTCTCACGTAATAATAAATAGATTCCACACCAATGTGAGTGGAAACTTGTTGAAATATCAAATTTTACTTGTAAAAATATCAATTCTATTTTTTTAACAGAAATATGTTCCATAACAATAATAATAATAATAACAAATAAAAATAAAAAAAGCACCTAATTTAAATTCTATTTCCTTTCCAAGATAAAGTGGACTATGAGATAAGACAACAAAGGGTTAAAGCCAAATAGTTGGTTGAGTGGTCGACTCCATTTCTCTAAGAGTCCTTCTAGGGTTAAAACATTATTTTTTGTATGTATCCAAATTACACATAAAATATTTATATAAAAATTACAGTTGAAATAAATACTATACATTTTCTTAGAAAAAAAAAAAGTTGCTAGAATGTCACAATACCAATGTCTCTCTAGACTTTTTGTTTCTCTAATTCGGCAAAGAAGCCTAATTGGATGAAAATTATGTAGAGGGAGAGAGAGAGAGGTGGGACCACTTCTAATTGCTATATAGTATTAGTTCTTTTCTTTTGCTTTCTTCTGTGCATGAGGGAGAAAGGGAGGGGGAAGGAGAAATTCGGTTTAATAATAGAAGAATATATGTATGCGTGATAGTATATACATATATAATTATATATACATGCAAGTAGAGGGAGTATTATTACTATTATTAGTAGTATTATACATAATAAATGGTGATGTGGGGGAGAGAAGATAACAAAATCTATCTCTTCTGGATTCTTTTTATCCTATCGAACCTCTTTAATTCTTGCAGAGAACATGTCCTTTTATTCATGTCTTGTTGGTCAAATGCCCTTATTTTAATTGTTACTATTTTTTAAATATGGTTAGAGAGGGAGATAGATAGAGGAGAGAGAAAGAGAGGGTGAGATTAGTAGATAGGTTGCTCGCTCATCTTTCAGGTCATGATAATTAAATTGTGGAAAGTTATTATTGCTTTGAAATCGGACTAAGATCCTCTCCATTTCAAATAAATAGAGACTTTCTATTTCATGGTCTAGATTTAAAACATGCGCTCTTTCTTCTGTCAGCATGATGTCACATTCTAATACATTTTAAATATAAATCATGAAATGAAGAGTTTCCATTTACTTGAAATGAAGAGGATCCTTGTGCTTTGAAATCAGGGTGCTGAGGGGTTTACTTGTGTTTTGAAGTGGTGTTGCAGAGAGAGAGAGAGAGAGAGAGAGAGAGAGAAACAGGGCAGGCAGTGTAGGCAAAACGGTATATCCCAAAACAAACAAACAAACAAACATATGCATGATCTGTTTTCCTTTACTTTCTCTTCTCTATCTCTTCCCATCCTTTAATTTCTCCCCCACCCACCTCTGCACTGTACAACAACTACTAGTCTACTACTACTTAATTATTTAAATCCCTGAGCAACTTATTATTATTATGATATTTCAACCAGCTGTAAGAATTACTTGGTGTCCTTAATTAGCTCATTAGCCGAGTATTTCAACAATATGCTTCTACTCCCACTACATAATATTAAGGGATTATATTGTTCTTTATTTAGTCCTCAAACTACACTTGTATTGCATATTTAGCCTCCTAACTATTTTTTGTTCTTGTGTCTTTTGTCCTAAAAAAATAATTGTTTTTCATGTTAGTTTTCATGTTTAGTCCCAATACTATAGCTGTTTCCTCAAAGTATAACTGTTTCTCATGTTTAGTTACTCTATTTTTGTGAGCTAGAACTGAGATTGTACAGAAAATAGTTAAGAGAATAAGCGTGAAAAACGTAGTTTGGGGACTAATTTAAGGATTATCCCCAATGGCGGAACGAAGGGGGACCAAAATTATGCACAGGTTATATATTAATTAATAGTCAATTTCATACATATATTAATAGTCACATATATATATATATATATATATATATACATGTATATATGTATAATAATAGTAGTTTATAATAGCAGTCCAAAATTTTTTACATGCGCTTTATAAATTAAAAAATAGAATAAATTTTATTTTACAATAAAATTCAAATGAAAGAACTTAAAACACAATCAAATCTAGGTCGCTACTTGAAGTTGAAGAATGATCACAAAAACCAAGTTCTTTATTTACCAAATTATTTCCTACAAACATTTTATATTTTTAAACATCATGAATTTACTTCAGAGACTCCCCTTTGTTGATTTCTTTATGGATTAATTTTCTTTGTTCTATATAGAAAATTGATATTTTCACATAAAAAATAATATTTCTACATGAATCTCTCTCACATATTTCTACATGAAATAAAAAAAATAATATTTCTACATAAATTTTGATATTGATCAAAATTTTGAGACGTTTTCACACTATGCAGAGTCGCAGGATACAGTTACCTTCTCTCAGTCGTACAGTCGAAAGAAGCACTCTAAGCGTCGATAAATAAATTTTTTTAGTGATATATTTTGACCCCCTCTAAAAACGTTCTAGTTCCACCACTGATTATCCCTATATTAACTATATATGAGAGAGAGAGAGAGACAGAGAGAGAGAGAGAGAGAGAGAGAGAGAGAGAGACAGTTTTTTAATCCTACTACATTGAATCAGCTGCACAGGTTATCTTGATAGACTATATATCACAAATTCACAATGTAGCATCGTAATATTATTTTAAAGTTGGCAGGCAATAGTATTCATGTTACATCAATAAATGAAACACCGTTCCATCTTTTACTATTTGACCTGTTTTGTTGCAAAATATACGAGGCTATATATTGACATTGTTGATTTTTATTTTGGCCGAAGCATAATTCATATTAAATTGCCTAGGGAAAAAATAAAATTATCTACCTCTGCAAAGCAACAAAGTGATAGATCATGTACCCTTATCCTATTGACGTGCATTCATCACAGTCCAAATGCTTGAGCCACTTGCATTATTCTCATGTAAACTCACATGCATATATATATATATATATATATATATATATATATATATATATATATATATATATATATTTGCAGATCTTTTTTGTACATGGGAATTACCCAAGCTTCTATTAGAGAATTTTTAGTTTAAATATAAATTATTATCCTAAATTATTGACCTTTTTTCATCTCGACGGTTGACCTTTCAATTTTTTCAATCATATCATTAAATTATCAAATTTTCCATTTTGGTTCAATTGAACCTGCCACGTCATAAATTGATGACGTGGATTGAACACGTGGCATGTAAAAGCTGATGTGTTAAAAGAACACTCAAATTGTAATTAATTTAAGACTTAAATATAAATTACTACATCAAACTATTTATTTGTTTTCACTTCGGTGATTAAATTGTTGTGATATATATATATATATATATATATATATATATATATTAATTTCTTAATGATAATTATTTGTTTTCCTATTAGGTTTTTAAATTTAGATATTAATGATAGTGCCAATAATATTTTTTTTTATTATTAGTTTTTCTTTTAAAAAAATTACCTCTTAAATTAGATTTTTCATTTTACAAATATGTTAAGCTTGTATTGTTAAATTGTAATGTTAAATTACATTTATTCCCTCTTAATTTTTATAAAATAATTTAAATTTATAATAAAATGAGTATTCTTTTAACACATCATCAATCACATCCTATGTGTTAAAGTCACGCCATCAATTTACGACGTGACAACTTCAATTGAACTACAGTGAAAAAAATTAATATTTTAATTACTTAATTGAAAAAATTAAAAAGTCAATCACCATGACAGGTTCAATTGAACCAAACAAGCTAGCAACCTTTGTCGCTTCACGAGGGCCTGCCTGCAACCTAACTAGTAGTGGTATCTCTAAATCCTCTGCAGAATTTGTACTCCGTAGATGTCCCTTTCAATATATGCGTCTTTTTAATCTATGTTGAGCAGCTCATGATGCAGGGTCCTTGGATGCATGGAAGCATTGAAATATATTATTAAAAACAAAAAATAAAGTAAATCTTATTTTAAGATAAAAGAATATTAAAATCGCGATAAAGACGAATTTAACCATAACTTTGGCTCTCTTTTATATTTAATGTCGTTCCTCGACATCTGTTTTTAGGTTTATTAATTTATGGCTGAGGGGCAATTACGTAATGTTGAGAATTCCAAGCCTCATTTGTTGCTTTTAAGTGCAAGTATCTCACTATAACCTAATAAAAGATGATTCTTTAATTCCTCTTAGAGCTGATAATGTCGAGTAACATTCGATTTGAGAAGTCTTAAGTTCATGATTGGCAGGAGTAGCCTAGTTTATTAGTGAAATTCTTGATAATACTTTGGGGGCTAGTTCGAGTCTCCCTTGGTACTAAATGATAAACACTTGTTCCTTTCCTAGGCTTACAAGTCCAGCCACAGTTTGCTCAGATAGGTCATTTCATGATTATCAAGAACGCTGTTCAACTGGGTACGGGGAACGAAATTGGGTACGCGAGAAAAGCTACCTATGATCGAATACAAGAGATATCTAGTTTTCGTTTTTAACGATAACATCCGATACGTGAAATGATAGGAGTTCCCTGCATTTAGTCGGTACTTTTTCTGGTGAATTTATTAAATTTCGACCGAATTTTCGACGGACTAAATGTCAAAGTCTTTAAATCCGACTGAATTGTCAACGGAATATTCCGTCAAAAATAATCTGATCCCTCGGAATTGAGCTTTTTCTTGTAGTGCTATCTGACCCGGTTTAAGGTTTGATCTACTATCAAAAGCCCTTGTTTCATCACAGTATCACTAGAAAATCATGACATGTTATTTGTTGACTTGAGATTCATGAATGACAGGTGTAGCCTAGTTTCGTAGTAAAATATTTACACCAAGTATAAAATAAGATAAACCCTTCTTCCTCTTTAATCTTTTGGTAAGGTCACGAGTTCAGTGAGATTAACTAGCTATCTGTGGCATAATGAAATATTTGCATTCTCCTGCACTGTAAAAGGTGGCAAGTGGGGAAGTTAACTGTTAGTAAGTTCGTTAATTAGAACAGCACATGAAACAGTATTGCAGCAGCAACCTGATCCACCTCGAGAAGCGTTCCAAGGGTAATAAAGTTGTTTTAGCCTGTACATTTCATTTTCATTATCAATTCAACACAATATAATATATATTAGCTAGACTCTTCCTATAGGCTGCCACCACGTGTGATAGTGATGAATCATATTCATGGATTTGCACCGGCAACAGATTTCTCACAGCCGGTCAACCCGTTAAGGATTTATTACAGCGTTGGGAGTGGTAGCATTTGTATATTTTGTGCCGCTAGTGTTTGGACCTTCAAATATAACATATTATTTTATGTGTATTGCTTTTGAGACTTGAACTATGAGTTTGTCAATTAAATTAATTTATTATAATACAGTTTGACTCCCAAAGTTTGTAGGGTAGTTGAGGTTAATTTGCACTCTAATATTTAAAACGAATTTGTACCCCAAAAATCTTTTATGTTAAACAAAATTCACTCTTCGAGATTTAAATTGGTCAAAATGCGCCCAACTCTACAAAATGTACCCCAAAATTCATTGCGCAAAACAAAATTCATTCACTTTTGAACGGTTAAAACATCGAAAAGAACTTTGGGATGCTTTCAAATACGTTTTAAACATTGACAGGGACGAAACCAGGATTTGATCTTGGGGGTGGGGGGCAATTTTTTTTTTTAACAACATAATATATATTCAGAAAAAGAGTAGTCGGGAAGAATGCATTGATATGGACCGTAATCAATGTAAGCTCGTCGAACTTTATCACACCATGACATTTCCAAATTTCGATACGTTTTCTAGGATCAAGCTTGATACAGGAGGATCTGAGGCCGATAATGCAGAGTGGTCAGACAGGTCAGACAATTCGATGAAAACGCTAAAGGAGCATGGATTAAGGGGTCAGCGCAACGGTATCAGTTGACTTCAGGGTCAGACGTTCGATTCATGTCTTCGGAGTCGAGAGTTCGGCTTCAAATGGCGTAATGACTTTGGGTACGGCGAACTCCTTCGGGAATGGCGTCGTAACTTCGTAAGTCGACGGATTGACTTTATTATTATTATTATTATTATTATTATTATTATTATTATTATTACTATTTAGTTCTTTTATAGTAATAGTATTTTAGTAGGTAGTAAATCTTTTATAATAAGTTGTTACTTGATAAGATTTTATTTCAGTATCTCTAGGAAGATTTGTTTCCATATTTTTAGGATTTCTGTTATGACTTGGGCAACTTGGGCAACTCGGGCAGAAGATATATCTTGGGGAGAAAGTTTTGTTAAAGCTATATAAACCCGGCTTGTGGGTTAAATCCACGACTTTGATTTTTGATAATTATATTATACACATTAGAGAGAGGTTTCTCTGTGTTTTTTCGGTGATCTCTTATTATTTAATTTGTGAGTTCATTCCATCTCAGCCCGCCGGATAATCACTATCCAGCCCGGCGTCAGTTGGTATCAAAGCTCAAGCATTTTTCTGGGAATAGTAGACATCAGTTTCAATTGTTGGTCGTCGTGGTCGTGGTCGGCGAGGACAGGTTCCGATAGAGGAAGTTCCGCACCGTGATCGTAATTTCTAGGATGTGATGATTGAGGACTTACAAAGACGAGCTACAGAGCTAACCCAGCGCCTAGCAACGCAGCCTCTGGGTCAACATGGACAGGTTCTGGAGGAGGAAGTCCAACACCCAGGTCACCAGGGATAGGTTCCGGAGGAGGAAGTCCCGCACCTCTATCACGACGATGAATCTTATGATTCTGAGTTTAGTTTTGACAACCCGTACCACCATAGGAGGCAGCCATGGGAACGACGAGATCGTGGTGTTCGACACAATGATTTGGGTTTTAAGGTGGAGTTACCAGAATTTTCTGGTACACTACAAGCAGAGGGATTCATCGACTGGTTGAATGAAGTCGAACGAATCTTTGAATATAAAGATGTTCCTGATGGTGCTAAGGTAAAGTTAGTTGCAATCAGATTGAAAGGAAGAGCATCAGATGAGGCGTTCCCGAGAAAGACAAGGAAGGTCTAAAATACCAAGTGAGAGAAAATGAAGAAGAAGATGTAGAGTCACTTCCTTCCTTTTGGCTACACCCAATCTTTGTTTAAGAGACTCCATCTGTTAAGACATGGCACCATATCGGTAGATGATTATACCGAGGAGTTCTACCAGTTGATCGCTCGAAATTACTTATCGGAGACCGAAGAACAGTTGGTGGCAAGGTAATTGGGAGGACTGAGGCAACAGTTGCAGGACGTGCTCAGTCTTCATTCCATATGGACAGTATTCGAAGCCTATCAAAGGGCTCGAGAAGCAGAACAACAACAGAACTGGAGGCCTATGCTCAGGAGTAACCCAACTAACAGGCCGAGTCAGCCTCAGTATCTTCGTCTTACACCCCAACAACCACAATGCACTTTTAATTCCAACATTAAGTGCTTCAGATGTGGGGAAACCATGTCATCGGGCAACAGAGTGTCGAAAGCCTGCTAGTCAGAAAGGAAAGAACCTTCTAATAGAAGAAGATTTACTAGTCGACACCGAAGAGCTTATTGAACCAGTATATGACGAGTACGAAGATGAGGAAGACGTAGTCGATGAAGTAGATGAGTATGGAGGACCTGTATATGATGAATATGCAGATGAAGAAGAACTCTGTGATGGATATGAAGATGAAGGAGGACCTTATGGAGAACTTGAGTATGACGAATATAATGATGGCGATGAAGAGAAAAATTGGTCGTATGAAGATAATCAAGAGACCCTGGTCGTTTGCAAGAGTCTATCAGCTCCTAAAGGTGATTCCAAAGATGATTGGTTGAAGAATAATATCTTCCAAACAACTTGCACCGTAGAAAATAAAGTTTGCAAGCTAATCACTGACAGCGGAAGTTGTACGAATGTGGTGTCCGAAGAGGTTAATTGTCTAGAAATTACAGTTAAAGAAGGATCGACATCCTGAACTCTATAAGTTGTCTACTACAAGAAAAGGCTTATTAGCGACCGCCCATCTGCGATCGTACCCGGTCGCAGATGGTTTTTTGCGACTGTATACGGTCGCAAATAGTGGTCGCATATTATCTGGTCGCAGACTGCACGGCGGCGACCACTTTTAGCGACCGACATGTCAGCGACCGACCTATAGTGACCGACGTCGCCGCTAAGCTGAGTCACGTCTCATTGTTGACGTGGCCCATATGTCCGCGACCACCATTAGCGACCACTACTGGTCGTTGATACAGCCAAGTCACCCCGGTCGCAGATACATATCTGCGATTTGATGCGGTCGCTGATTAATAAAATAAAAAAAATTATCTATTTTGTGGATTTTCCAAAAAAATTATACCTGTTTGTACCTGTTTTATATCTCATCAACACACAACAGTATATATAAATCACCAAAACTATTTAAATTAATCGATCCACATCCATAAACTAACCAACACAATAAACAAATCGCTCGAGCGACTAAAATTTATATAAACTATATATATTGAATCTAAAACTATAATTATGGAGTACGTTTGCCTTTGACAACGATGAACTTAACAAGAAAACGATTAGAAACTCTTACCAGTCATATTTATAGACCTCTTGCAAAGAGAAACAGCTTCCTGAAGAAAAGATACAATAGAAGAATTCCATAAGTGTACTAAACATGCATGCATAAAGCTAAATTCATGACAAAATTACCTCGACATCATCATCGATATCCGCGCCAAGTGTAAGAAGTAGATCTTGATATATATAGTCATCGGTCATCGTCGTACGTCGATAAAGTTTGTCCCCAGTACTCTTAGAGAAGTGTAAGCTAGTTGTGGTCCACCTCTCCATGAAATCGGGAAACATCCTCGATTTTATAGTCCTAGGCCTTTCAGCTTTACTCCTGTTTTTACAAGATCAACTGCCATAGAGTAGAAGGTTGTCAAATTCGACATTTTATACTCGTAGTCTTATCTGATTCAAGGTATAAGAGACAAAGGAAGAGCTACAGGAAATTCAACAATTTCCAATAAGTATTTCACCATACTGTACTTCCTCATAAAATCTGTCCCCTGTCTTAAAGGCAGTCTTCCACTCATCTCCTTCTCGGTCGCGAATTTGGTGGTATCCACTCCGTAGGTCTATTTTGGTGAAAACACGAGCCCCAATCATCATATCTAGCATGTCATCAAGCCTAGTTGTTGGAAACTTATACTTGACGGTGACTTTATTTATGGCTCGACTATCACAACACATCCTCAAACTCCCATTAGCCTTGAGGGTTAATAAGGCTGGAATGACACAAGGGCTAAGGGTTTCTCTAACAAACCCTTCCTCAACAACTCACCTACCTGATACTAATATGATGTAGACGGAAATTGATGAACAAATATTTAATTGGAAATGGTAAATCAATAAGGAAAATTAAAAGAACTAGGGTGATGCAACCGCAGGAGAACCATTACTCCTAGGGTTTCCAACTGTAGTAAGGAGGAAAAGTATTGATCGCAACCAATAATTAGGATAATTTCAATATCAAAGTGTGTCTAATAATCTGTCATAACTTATATATTTATAATAAAAAGAAATTCTAATAATCCTAAGCCTATTAACAATTGGGTCTCTAAATAAATAACCCAATACTGAAATAAACCAATAAATAACAAGTCTACGAACTAAATAAATAAATAGACACTGATAACTAAATGGCCAATTATTCACGACGACGACGTCTCATGGATCGATCCTATCAGTAGTGTTGTTCAAAATTAATGTTAGTCGTATGGTTCTTGGCCCAGCGGTAACACTTGCCTTATGGTTTCATAAGGTCAAAAGTTCGATTCTTTGAGTGTGTGAGTGTGGTGTGTGTGCGAAAATTAGCAAAAAAAAATTAAAAAAATTAATGTTATGGGTGATTCATGAATGAATGTTAAATATTTATGGTTAATTTGAAAATAAAAGATAATTTGTAGGTACATTCAAGTGAAAATTAAAGTATGAAAGATATAATGAAAAAAATGTAATAAGCTCATGACCTCAATCTTGAAAAACCAAAAAGTTTATGGGCTACACAATCATTTGTTTGTGACTTGAGGTGTCTGATGGACACATGAAGGATCCAACTTAGATCCAATACCCAAGCCCATTTCATGTTTTGTCGACATATGGGTACTGTAGGAAAAAGTGAAGAGTGCATATATCACAGGCAATTGCATATCAAAAGTTGTAATCAGTACAATTCTCGAGATCAAAGGGCAACCGTACTTTACTTTTTTTGTGGATATGCTGACGTTGCTGAAAGCGATTTTTTAAGTAGGCCTCGCTTTTCGGAGCTGCTCCCAGCTCACACTATGGTGGAGGAGGTGCCGTGAAGATCTAGGAGTGTGAGCAGTACGAGCTGAAAGGCTCCCATACTGTTTGGAGGGCAGGGGGCATAGATGCCAAACAAACCTGACCCCTATCTATCGTCGTAGAAGCTGTTCCTAGGAAAGATTATGGTTCTCGGGTATCCAATCAATTAATCCCCCAAACCGGGGAAGCTTAAGCGGAAATGAAAGAGTTGGGTGAGGGAAAAGGGGGGAAGCAACTAAATGGAAGGCTTCGCCCGCTCGCTCGAACGCTCGTTTAGTAGACAGTAAGTGGAGTGGCCTTTTAGAAATAGGGGCAAGTACTACACGAACTCGTAAGTCAAGTACAAAACGAGCCTTGTCTACGAAGCGGAGCGACCTTGTCTCGCTTGCAAGTAATTTGTAACGCCTTTTAAACAAATTAATTGCATGTAGTATATTGTATGATTGTATTGTGTGAGTTGGTTTGGAAGCTTTTAAGAGAGCAATGGTATTATGAACGCGAGTTTATGGTCTACATATTAGGTTGAAATTGAGGGGGCAAACTAGGGTTTTGTTTGAGGAGAAGATTTCTTGGGGGTCATCTCAAGTAGATTCTAGGATTTCCTTTTCACAATTAAACTTATGGATTATACTTTATAGGGTTTAGCATCAAGCTTGAAAAAACATCACATTCGAGGGGTCTTAACAGCTGTACTGAACTAAACTCTGGAAATTTGCTATAGAATTACAAAACTTACTTTGTCAAACCTGGTTCTTACACTTGATTAATTTCCTATTTCTATATTAATGCGCGGTCTTGTTGCTCAGTGAGGAGGTAAAAACCCTAGCTCTTGTTCATTCAGAGCAAGTATTGGTGCTACGGTTTTGATGTCCCCCAAACTGGGTATAACCAGCCACACGACAAGGAGATGGATTCAATTATGTTAACCGCAAAACACACGCAACTAACAATTCATTTTGATTTTCCACTTGTTAAATATTCATGTTCCATTTTAGCAAATTTAATGACTGCCATTACAAATTATTAAAGGATTGTGCTAATTACAGTTTTTAACTTTTAAAGTCGATGATGCGATTGAAACAAACTTTAAGTTTAGTGACCTAATTAAAAAACCTGAAAACAGCATCGACTCAAAAATAAATTTGCCTATTGGAGGCTCATCAAGTTCCGGGCTTCCTTTATTGGTTAGCATTTCTTTTGTTCTACGTAATCTTCATCTGGTGAATTCATTTGACCATTCTGTATTTCATTATCATGGTGTCTAGTTATCAAAGATTGTAGTTTGTTAAACTCATTTTTCCTTTCCTGGTTGGCAATGTAAATGGGTGTTACGTCTTGAAAGTCTAATAATGATCCTATCCATGGATATAACCCTTGCAAATATATAGTTCGTTTCCATACTGATAATTTTTATTTATTTATTTGGTTTCGTTTTTTTGGAATTCTAATTTCTAGGAGTTCCATTAGGTGTCAGACACATGATTAACTCCTAGTTTAACAGTGTGTTCTACATGTATCTGATTTGATCCTTTTTTTCTTCTACAGACGCTGAACTTTTAAGGAGATATTGTGATATGCAAGTCGGCATATGTAAACCTGCAGGAAGTTTAGGTTGCCTGTGCTGGTAAGTATTATAAACTGAGGATTTTCCTGGAGCAATGCAATTAAAAGTTGGTTTGGATAAGGGAAGTTTATAGAGCTACGTGGGATAGGAGAACTAAAGCTGTATAGTTGCTTGATATATAGTTGTGCTTGAAGGTCCAAAAATCCTCCTCCTAGTCGTCCTCTTAGAAGTGTTATTTTGTGATATGTTTGTGCTTCTTTGGATATGTAATTGCTCCTTTTTCCCAGATTATTGACCTTGTTTGATAATTTGTGCAACATTCTTTTCATTTTAAACCTTTTCTTTTAACAACCTTTCTTAAGGTTATTTGGTAAAAGTATTTAATTTGTTGTTACGTGCATATTTGGTTATTAGTTTTGGTTATGGTGATGTCAATTTGATGACCACCCAAACCATTCTTATGATTATATATAATTGCGCCTGCTGTAGACTTTAAACTATGAGACTAAAAACTCACTAAAGCATTTAAAGGGGAACTAAATTAGAATTAGGGAATTACTCCGCATGGGTCAAAATTTTGAGGTTAAAATAGTCCAACATAAGATTGTGCAGCCTAGGATAGGAGGGTTCATATAGTTTGTACATAATTTTAAGCTTTGATTATTAGAGAAATTAAACTTGATTTAAAACGTCTTAGGTGAGTTAAACTCAATTATATGTGAATATTATTTATTACACTTTTTTAATTAGATATGTCCTTGATAAGTACTTTAGTTTGACTGCGTTTTGAGCAATATAAAAACCGATTTGTAAACATATCATGACCTTGATATGAACTTTGATTAAACATGATCAGCCTAGCTAAGTCATCTAGATATCAGGTTTTCCAATCTCTGAGATGATCAGTTTCCTTTCAGAAGGCCTCAACTAAATGAAACGGCTGAAGTCCATTTATTCAGAACTAAAAGGGATTATGAGGGCCCAAGAGACCAGTTTGTGGGAAGACTAGCTGGTATGCATTAGTGTGTTACAATTTACACACATCTAACAAAAAATGTTTAACTATTAACAGAAGGGAATTGATATTTTTATAAGAAAAAATGACAGTTTCACAAAATCCCTCACATAATAATAAATAGACCCCACACTCAAGTGAGTGGAAACTTGTTGAAATATTAAATTTTACTTGTAAAAATATCAATTCTATTTTTTTAACAGAAATATGTTCCATAACAATAATAATAATAATAATAATAATAATAAAAATAAAAATAAATAAAAATAAAAAAAGCACCTAATTTAAATTCTATTTCCTTTCCAAGATAAAGTGGACTATGAGATAAGACAACAAAGGGTTAAAGCCAAATAGTTGGTTGAGTGGTCGACTCCATTTCTCTAAGAGTCCTTCTAGGGCTAAAACATTATTTTTTGTATGTATCCAAATTACACATAAAATATTATTTTATATAAAAATTACAGTTGAAATAAATACTATACATTTTCTTAGAGTAAAAAAAAAAGTTGCTAGAATGTCACAATACCAATGTCTCTCTAGACTTTTTGTTTCTCTAATTCGGCAAAGAAGCCTAATTGGATGAAAATTATGTAGAGGGAGAGAGAGAGAGGTGGGACCACTTCTAATTGCTATATAGTATTAGTTCTTTTCTTTTGCTTTCTTCTGTGCATGAGGGAGAAAGGGAGGGGGAAGGAGAAATTCGGTTTAATAATAGAAGAATATATGTATGCGTGATAGTATATACATATATAATTATATATACATGCAAGTAGAGGGAGTATTATTACTATTATTAGTAGTATTATACATAATAAATGGTGATGTGGGGGAGAGAAGATAACAAAATCTATCTCTTCTGGATTCTTTTTATCCTATCGAACCTCTTTAATTCTTGCAGAGAACATGTCCTTTTATTCATGTCTTGTTGGTCAAATGCCCTTATTTTAATTGTTACTATTTTTTAAATATGGTTAGAGAGGGAGATAGATAGAGGAGAGAGAAAGAGAGAGGGTGAGATTAGTAGATAGGTTGCTCGCTCATCTTTCAGGTCATGATAATTAAATTGTGGAAAGTTATTATTGCTTTGAAATCGGATTAAGATCCTCTCCATTTCAAATAAATAGAGACTTTCTATTTCATGGTCTAGATTTAAAACATGCGCTCTTTCTTCTGTCAGCATGATGTCACATTCCAATACATTTTAAATATAAATCATGAAATGAAGAGTTTCCATTTACTTGAAATGAAGAGGATCCTTGTGCTTTGAAATCAGGGTGCTGAGGGGTTTACTTGTGTTTTGAAGTGGTGTTGCAGAGAGAGAGAGAGAGAGAGAGAGAGAGAGAAACAGGGCAGGCAGTGTAGGCAAAACGGTATATCCCAAAACAAACAAACAAACAAACATATGCATGATCTGTTTTCCTTTACTTTCTCTTCTCTATCTCTTCCCATCCTTTAATTTCTCCCCCACCCACCTCTGCACTGTACAACAACTACTAGTCTACTACTACTTAATTATTTAAATCCCTGAGCAACTTATTATTATTATGATATTTCAACCAGCTGTAAGAATTACTTGGTGTCCTTAATTAGCTCATTAGCCGAGTATTTCAACAATATGCTTCTACTCCCACTACATAATATTAAGGGATTATATTGTTCTTTATTTAGTCCTCAAACTACACTTGTATTGCATATTTAGCCTCCTAACTATTTTTTGTTCTTGTGTCTTTTGTCCTAAAAAAATAATTGTTCTTCATGTTGGTTTTCATGTTTAGTCCCAATACTATAGCTGTTTCCTCAAAGTATAACTGTTTCTCATGTTTAGTTACTCTATTTTTGTGAGGTAGAACTGAGATTGTACAGAAAATAGTTAAGAGAATAAGTGTGAAAAACGTAGTTTGGGGACTAATTTAAGGATTATCCCCAATGGCGGAACAAAGGGGGGACCAAAATTCTGCACAGGTTATATATTAATTAATAATCAATTTCATACATATATTAATAGTCACATATATATATATATATATATATATATATATATATATATATATATATATGTATATATGTATAATAATAGTAGTTTATAATAGCAGTCCAATTTTTTTTACATGCGCTTTATAAATTAAAAAATAGAATAAATTTTATTTTACAATGAAATTCAAATGAAAGAACTTAAAACACAATCAAATCTAGGTCGCTACTTGAGGTTGAAGAATGATCACAAAAACCAAGTTTTTTATTTACCAAATTATTTTCTACAAACATTTTATATTTTTAAACATCATGAATTTACTTCAGAGACTCCCCTTTGTTGATTTCTTTATGGATTAATTTTCTTTGTTCTATATAGAAAATTGATATTTTCACATAAAAAATAATATTTCTACATGAATCTCTCTCACATATTTCTACATGAAATAAAAAAATAATATTTCTACATAAATTTTGATATTGATCAAAATTTTGAGACGTTTTCAAACTATGCAGAGTCGCAGGATACAGTTACCTTCTCTCAGTCGTACAGTCGAAAGAAGCACTCTAAGTGTCGATAAATAAATTTATTTAGTGATATATTTTGACCCCCTCTAAAAACGTTCTAGTTCCACCACAGATTATCCCTATATTAACTATATATCAGAGAGAGAGAGAGAGAGAGAGAGAGTTTTTTAATCCTACTACATTGAATCAGCTGCACAGGTTATCTTGATAGACTATATATCACAAATTCACAATATAGCATCGTAATATTATTAAAGTTGGCAGGCAATAGTATTCATGCTACATCAATAAATGAAACACCGTTCCATCTTTTACTATTTGACCTGTTTTGTTGCAAAATATACGAGGCTATATATTGACATTGTTGATTTTTATTTTGGCTGAAGCATAATTCATATTAAATTGCCTAGGGAAAAAATAAAATTATCTACCTCTGCAAAGCAACAAAGTGATAGATCATGTACCCTTATCCTATTGACGTGCATTCATCACAGTCCAAATGCTTGAGCCACTTGCATTATTCTCATGTAAACTCACATGCATATATATATATATATATACTTGCAGATCTTTTTTGTACATGGGAATTACCCAAGCTTCTATTAGAGAATTTTTAGTTTAAATATAAATTATTATCCTAAATTATTGACCTTTTTTCATCTTGACGGTTGACCTTTCAATTTTTTCAATCATATCATTAAATTATCAATTTTTCCATTTTGGTTCAATTGAACCTGCCACGTCATAAATTGATGACGTGGATTGAACACGTGGCATGTAAAAGCTGATGTGTTAAAAGAACACTCAAATTGTAATTAATTTAAGACTTAAATATAAATTACTACATCAAACTATTTATTTGTTCTCACTTCGGTGATTAAATTGTTGTGATATATATATATTAATTTCTTAATGATAATTATTTGTTTTCCTATTAGGTTTTTAAATTTAGATATTAATGATAGTGCCAATAATATTTTTTTATTATTATTAGTTTTTCTTTTAAAAAAATTACCTCTTAAATTAGATTTTTCATTTTATAAATATGTTAAGCTTGTATTGTTAAATTGTAATGTTAAATTACATTTATTCCCTCTTAATTTTTATAAAATAATTTAAATTTATAATAAAATGAGTATTCTTTTAACACATCATCAATCACATCCTATGTGTTAAAGTCACGTCATCAATTTACGACGTGACAACTTCAATTGAACTACAGTGAAAAAAATTAATATTTTAATTACTTAATTGAAAAAATTAAAAAGTCAATCACATGACAGGTTCAATTGAACCAAACAAGCTAGCAACCTTTGTCGCTTCACGAGGGCCTGCCTGCAACCTAACTAGTAGTGGTATCTCTAAATCCTCTGCAGAATTTGTACTCCGTAGATGTCCCTTTCAATATATGCGTCTTTTTAATCTATGTTGAGCAGCTCATGATGCAGGGTCCTTGGATGCATGGAAGCATTGAAATATATTATTAAAAACAAAAAATAAAGTAAATCTTATTTTAAGATAAAAGAATATTAAAATCGCGATAAAGACGAATTTAACCATAACTTTGGCTCTCTTTTATATTTAATGTCGTTCCTCGACATCTGTTTTTAGGTTTATTAATTTATGGCTGAGGGGCAATTACGTAATGTTGAGAATTCCAAGCCTCATTTGTTGCTTTTAAGTGCAAGTATCTCACTATAACCTAATAAAAGATGATTCTTTAATTCCTCTTAGAGCTGATAATGTCGAGTAACATTCGATTTGAGAAGTCTTAAGTTCATGATTGGCAGGAGTAGCCTAGTTTATTAGTGAAATTCTTGATAATACTTTGGGGGCTAGTTCGAGTCTCCCTTGGTACTAAATGATAAACACTTGTTCCTTTCCTAGGCTTACAAGTCCAGCCACAGTTTGCTCAGATAGGTCATTTCATGATTATCAAGAACGCTGTTCAACTGGGTACGGGGAACGAAATTGGGTACGCGAGAAAAGCTACCTATGATCGAATACAAGAGATATCTAGTTTTCGTTTTTAACGATAACATCCGATACGTGAAATGATAGGAGTTCCCTGCATTTAGTCGGTACTTTTTCTGGTGAATTTATTAAATTTCGACCGAATTTTCGACGGACTAAATGTCAAAGTCTTTAAATCCGACTGAATTGTCAACGGAATATTCCGTCAAAAATAATCTGATCCCTCGGAATTGAGCTTTTTCTTGTAGTGCTATCTGACCCGGTTTAAGGTTTGATCTACTATCAAAAGCCCTTGTTTCATCACAGTATCACTAGAAAATCATGACATGTTATTTGTTGACTTGAGATTCATGAATGACAGGTGTAGCCTAGTTTCGTAGTAAAATATTTACACCAAGTATAAAATAAGATAAACCCTTCTTCCTCTTTAATCTTTTGGTAAGGTCACGAGTTCAGTGAGATTAACTAGCTATCTGCGGCATAATGAAATATTTGCATTCTCCTGCACTGTAAAAGGTGGCAAGTGGGGAAGTTAACTGTTAGTAAGTTCGTTAATTAGAACAGCACATGAAACAGTATTGCAGCAGCAACCTGATCCACCTCGAGAAGCGTTCCAAGGGTAATAAAGTTGTTTTAGCCTGTACATTTCATTTTCATTATCAATTCAACACAATATAATATATATTAGCTAGACTCTTCCTATAGGCTGCCACCACGTGTGATAGTGATGAATCATATTCATGGATTTGCACCGGCAACAGATTTCTCACAGCCGGTCAACCCGTTAAGGATTTATTACAGCGTTGGGAGTGGTAGCATTTGTATATTTTGTGCCGCTAGTGTTTGGACCTTCAAATATAACATATTATTTTATGTGTATTGCTTTTGAGACTTGAACTATGAGTTTGTCAATTAAATTAATTTATTATAATACAGTTTGACTCCCAAAGTTTGTAGGGTAGTTGAGGTTAATTTGCACTCTAATATTTAAAACGAATTTGTACCCCAAAAATCTTTTATGTTAAACAAAATTCACTCTTCGAGATTTAAATTGGTCAAAATGCGCCCAACTCTACAAAATGTACCCCAAAATTCATTGCGCAAAACAAAATTCATTCACTTTTGAACGGTTAAAACATCGAAAAGAACTTTGGGATGCTTTCAAATACGTTTTAAACATTGACAGGGACGAAACCAGGATTTGATCTTGGGGGTGGGGGGCAATTTTTTTTTAACAACATAATATATATTCAGAAAAAGAGTAGTCGGGAAGAATGCATTGATATGGACCGTAATCGATGTAAGCTCGTCGAACTTTATCACACCATGACATTTCCAAATTTCGATACGTTTTCTAGGATCAAGCTTGATACAGGAGGATCTGAGGCCGATAATGCAGAGTGGTCAGACAGGTCAGACAATTCGATGAAAACGCTAAAGGAGCATGGATTAAGGGGTCAGCGCAACGGTATCAGTTGACTTCAGGGTCGGACGTTCGATTCATGTCTTCGGAGTCGAGAGTTCGGCTTCAAATGGCGTAATGACTTTGGGTACGGCGAACTCCTTCGGGAATGGCGTCGTAACTTCGTAAGTCGACGGATTGACTTTATTATTATTATTATTATTATTATTATTATTATTACTATTTAGTTCTTTTATAGTAATAGTATTTTAGTAGGTAGTAAATCTTTTATAATAAGTTGTTACTTGATAAGATTTTATTTCAGTATCTCTAGGAAGATTTGTTTCCATATTTTTAGGATTTCTGTTATGACTTGGGCAACTTGGGCAACTCGGGCAGAAGATATATCTTGGGGAGAAAGTTTTGTTAAAGCTATATAAACCCGGCTTGTGGGTTAAATCCACGACTTTGATTTTTGATAAATATATTATACACATTAGAGAGAGGTTTCTCTGTGTTTTTTCGGTGATCTCTTATTATTTAATTTGTGAGTTCATTCCATCTCAGCCCGCCGGATAATCACTATCCAGCCCGGCGTCAGTTGGTATCAAAGCTCAAGCATTTTTCTGGGAATAGTAGACATCAGTTTCAATGGTTGGTCGTCGTGGTCGTGGTCGGCGAGGACAGGTTCCGATAGAGGAAGTTCCGCACCGTGATCGTAATTTCTAGGATGTGATGATTGAGGACTTACAAAGACGAGCTACAGAGCTAACCCAGCGCCTAGCAACGCAGCCTCTGGGTCAACATGGACAGGTTCTGGAGGAGGAAGTCCAACACCCAGGTCACCAGGGATAGGTTCCGGAGGAGGAAGTCCCGCACCTCTATCACGACGATGAATCTTATGATTCTGAGTCGAGTTTTGACAACCCGTACCACCATAGGAGGCAGCCATGGGAACGACGAGATCGTGGTGTTCAACACAATGATTTGGGTTTTAAGGTGGAGTTACCAGAATTTTCTGGTACACTACAAGCAGAGGGATTCATCGACTGGTTGAATGAAGTCGAACGAATCTTTGAATATAAAGATGTTCCTGATGGTGCTAAGGTAAAGTTAGTTGCAATCAGATTGAAAGGAATAGCATCAGATGAGGCGTTCCCGAGAAAGACAAGGAAGGTCTAAAATACCAAGTGAGAGAAAATGAAGAAGAAGATGTAGAGTCACTTCCTTCCTTTTGGCTACACCCAATATTTGTTTAAGAGACTCCATCTGTTAAGACATGGCACCAGATCGGTAGATGATTATACCGAGGAGTTCTACTAGTTGATCGCTCGAAATGACTTATCGGAGACCGAAGAACAGTTGGTGGCAAGGTAATTGGGAGGACTGAGGCAACAGTTGCAGGACGTGCTCACTCTTCATTCCATATGGACAGTATCCGAAGCCTATCAAAGGGCTCGGGAAGCAGAACAACAACAGAACTGGAGGCCTATGCTCAGGAGTAACCCAACTAACAGGCCGAGTCAGCCTCAGTAGCTTCGTCTTACACCCCAACAACCACAATGCACTTTTAATTCCAACATTAAGTGCTTCAGATGTGGGGAAACCATGTCATCGGGCAACGGAGTGTCGAAAGCCTGCTAGTCAGAAAGGAAAGAACCTTCTAATAGAAGAAGATTTACTAGTCGACACCGAAGAGCTTATTGAACCAGTATATGACGAGTACGAAGATGAGGAAGACGTAGTCGATGAAGTAGATGAGTATGGAGGACCTGTATATGATGAATATGCAGATGAAGAAGAACTCTGTGATGGATATGAAGATGAAGGAGGACCTTATGGAGAACTTGAGTATGACGAATATAATGATGGCGACGAAGAGAAAAATTGGTCGTATGAAGATAATCAAGAGACCCTGGTCGTTTGCAAGAGTCTATCAGCTCCTAAAGGTGATTCCAAAGATGATTGGTTGAAGAATAATATCTTCCAAACAACTTGCACCGTAGAAAATAAAGTTTGCAAGCTAATCACTGACAGCGGAAGTTGTACGAATGTGGTGTCCGAAGAGGTTAATTGTCTAGAAATTACAGTTAAAGAAGGATCGACATCCTGAACTCTATAAGTTGTCTACTACAAGAAAAAGGCTTATTAGCGACCGCCCATCTGCGATCGTACCCGGTCGCAGATGGTTTTTTACGACCGTATACGGTCGCAAATAGTGGTCGCATATTATCTGGTCGCAGACTGCACGGCGGCGACCACTTTTAGCGACCGACATGTCAGCGACCGACCTATAGTGACCGACGTCGCCGCTAAGCTGAGTCACGTCTCATTGTTGACGTGGCCCATATGTCCGCGACCACCATTAGCGACCACTACTGGTCGTTGATACAGCCAAGTCACCCCGGTCGCAGATACATATCTGCGATTTGATGCGGTCGCTGATTAATAAAATAAAAAAATTATCTGTTTTGTGGATTTTCCAAAAAAATTATACCTGTTTGTACCTGTTTTATATCTCATCAACACACAACAGTGTATATAAATCACCAAAACTATTTAAATTAATCGATCCACATCCATAAACTAACCAACACAATAAACAAATCACTCGAGCGACTAAAATTTATATAAACTATATATATTGAATCTAAAACTATAATTATGGAGTACGTTTGCCTTTGACAACGATGAACTTAACAAGAAAACGATTAGAAACTCTTACCAGTCATATTTATAGACCTCTTGCAAAGAGAAACAGCTTCCTGAAGAAAAGATACAATAGAAGAATTCCATAAGTGTACTAAACATGCATGCATAAAGCTAAATTCATGACAAAATTACCTCGACATCATCATCGATATCCGCGCCAAGTGTAAGAAGTAGATCTTGATATATATAGTCATCGGTCATCGTCGTACGTCGATAAAGTTTGTCCCCAGTACTCTTAGAGAAGTGTAAGCTAGTTGTGGTCCACCTCTCCATGAAATCGGGAAACATCCTCGATTTTATAGTCCTAGGCCTTTCAGCTTTACTCCTGTTTTTACAAGATCAACTGCCATAGAGTAGAAGGTTGTCAAATTCGACATTTTATACTCGTAGTCTTATCTGATTCAAGGTATAAGAGACAAAGGAAGAGCTGCAGGAAATTCAACAATTTCCAATAAGTATTTCACCATACTGTACTTCCTCTCGAATTCCTAAAACAAAGTGGTTAATTACCGAACAAAGTGTTAATTCACTCCCGAACCGTTAATGAACCACTTTGTTCAGGAGTTCAACAGGAAATACAGTTGAATTAATTGAACCAGTTATTGGGAACTATTGAATTTCATGCAACTCTCAAGGAGTCTCTCATATTACATGAAAACCTTGAGTCAGATAAGACTATGAGTAAAAAATATCTCAGTTGAAAACCCTTCAATCTATGGCAGTTGATTTTGCAAAAAAGAAGTAACAACTAAAAGGCCTAGGGCTTTAAAACCGAGGATGTTTCCCGATTTCATGGAGAGGTGAGATAAACCAGCTTTTACACTTCTCAAGGAGTATAGGGGGAAAAATTTATCGTGCTAGTCTTGAATCTATATATAGTGAATTGATCAGAAGTCGCAATCTGTTTGTTCACAAAATATAATATCATCAAGATGTGTATATAAAATACAGAAAGATATATATGTTTATATACTCAAATGACAACGATCGATGTAATTAAAAACAAATGATAATGATTTAATTAAAATAAATAAAAGAGAGAACATACTCTATCAATAACTCAACTGCAGCATCATTAAGACTTGCTTAATATTTCGAATGTTTTGTAACCAAATATCAACATTTTCTTGAAAAATATTTTCTCTCACAATCTCTATCATCATGAAAGTATATATCATATGAATCTGCGATCAATTAACGTAATTAGTCTTGAAACTAAATATCACATATATATAAATCTAACTCATATTCAAACTAAATAGGCAAATCAAACACATATAAATACATAATATGCAATATATATATATATATATATATATATATATATATATATATATATAATTTCAAATCAATATATATATATATATATATATATATATATATAAATTAACAAATTAAAGTAAAGAAAAGAGAGAGAAATGATACCTAGATAGGGTTACCGGTGACGACAAACGGCAACGGCGGCCGGCGTACGGCAGGAGGCGGCAGCGGTCGGCGGAGGTGGGCGGCCGAGTGGCGGCGTCTTCTTCTTCTTCTTCTTCCTCTCCTCCCTCCCTCTTTCTCTTCTGTTTTTTTTGCGTCTTCTACAACAAGCAGATCTATATAAAAAGAATCAGCGACCGCCTTCTGCGACTGCACGCGGTCGCTGCATTTTAATTGACTAACGGTCGAGCTGTTGAGGAAGTCAAACCGTTCTGCGATCACTATCTGCGATCGAATGCGGTCGCAGACTTCAATTAATTTCTCCTGCCAACTCAGGCGCCAAAATTTAAGGCAGTAAACTCAACTCGGCGACCGGTTAGTGACCGCAAGATGGTCGCTAGTAACAAATAGCGACTACTTTGGATAACAGTCGCTAATAGCGGTCGCTAAGTCTGATATTAGCGACGGAATACGGTGATCGCAGATAATATTGGTCGCTGATGGGCCTGTTTCTTGTAGTGGTCATGGCTAACTAAAGGCATTGAGGTAAAAGTAAAAAAAATGTTTAGTATCATTCTCGATCGGTCAAAGGTATGTGGATAACGCCTGGTGCGATGTGGTGTCAATGGACGTATGTCATTTGTTGTTGGGTCGACCTTGGCAATATGACAAACATGTCATTTATGATGGTCGGAATAATACACATTCCCTTATTATTAAAGGGAAGAAAGTTGTGTTAGCACCTCAGCGAGAAAAAATAGTTCGGCTCGAGCAGTAGGGAATCCGAACCTATTGTCTATGATTAGATTCTTATCGGTGGCTGATCGTGAAGATGTGATGTATGTTCTACTTCCTTGTGGGAGCAGTTTGACAGAAGAAAGTACTGAAGTGTCAGTCGATGTGCAGGAATTTCCCGAAGAGCTTCCATTGCGACTGTCGCCGATGAGGGACATTCAACACTCGATATATTTTGTCCCAGGATCGAATTTAAGGAAAAAATATTTCAGTTGCAGAAGCATCTTCTCATACATTTACCATTTTATCTGTGTCGAACTCGAGGACGAGTTCTTTCCAACACGGGGAGACTGATGCAGGAGTATCTGAGGCCGATGATGCAGAGTGGTCAAACAGGTCAAACAGTTCGATGAAAACGCTAAAGGAGCATGAGTTAAGGGATCAGCGCAACGGTATCAGTTGACTTCAGGGTCGGGTGTTCGATTCATGTTTTTGGGGTCAGGAGTTTGGCTTTGGATGGCGTCATGACTTTGGGTATAGCGAACTTGTAATACCCGAGAATTTTCTAATATTATTAAATAAATATATTAATGGAAATGAGAATTTATTTGAATATAAATAATTTTGTATTATGAGAAGGATTAATTTAATTATATAAAATTGAATAATTATGATAACCCGAATAATTATAGATGGTGAAGTACGAAATATATTAATTCGACGAGTAAAGTATGTAGTAATGATCCTTAGAAAGGAAATGAACGAGTTAGAGAACATATAATATTTGAAACATAATTGTACATTAATTTAGGATTATGAAATAAAACCTAAAATTTGTTAAAGAACTGAATGTAGTAGAAAATATAAAACCTATATTAATGTAAGGTGTTGAAGTTATTCTACGATAAATGTTTTTAAAGAAATTTGATGAAAACCTGAGTAAGGTAGGGTTTCGGTGATTCCGATGACGGAATCTTTGTAAGGAGGGAAGGATGTAACATCCCAGATTTTTAAAATTTATAAATGAGAATTTAATAAATAAAATTCTTATTATCTGATGTTTTAAGTTTGAGTATGTGAATATATGTCATATATGGTGAAATATGTGAATTTATGTGAAGATAATTTAAATGTTAATTTTAATATTTATTGGAGTAAATAAATATTTTAATTGAATTATTTATTGAGTTAAATAAATAATTATGTGATTATTATGGAGTAATATAATTAAGTGTAGTATATTAATTAAATGAATATTTAGTATTTAATTTAATTGATATAATAATTTTATGTTATAGTTCTAATTTAATTGAGATAATTAAATTAGATGAGTAATGTGATGAGTGTTACATGCAATTATAATTAGCAATTAATTATAATTATGTGACAATTTTATGTGCTTAATTGATGTTAGACTTTTAATTAATTAAATTAGAGTTAAGATTTAATTAATTAAAGTGTAACATTAAAGTATGTGTTAAAAGGATTTATTAAAATAAAGAAAAGAGTTTTTAAATAATTTTTCTCAAATAAGGCCCTTACTTTTGTTTTAAAACTGTTTTACCCAAACATGGCCTTAGCTACTAAAAATTTGTTTTTAAAATAATTTATTTTGCCAAACAAGCCTTAGGGCTTTTAAAATTCCAAATATTGTAACTTATATATATTAAATACAATTATGGTATTAAAGGATGATTTAATTGGGAGTTAAATATATATTATATAGTTATACACATAATATATATGATATCATTTTACGTTTTGTAAAACTTACGTTAATTCTTATTCTAAACCTAAGTCTAAAACAAAGAAAAAGGTTAGTCTGTGTTAGAGAGAAAACACAGAGAAAGATGGAGTGAAAAGAGAAGAAGAAGAAGAGAAAGATGAAGTTTGAGAGAGTCAAACACCACCATCTTCATCTTGTTCTTCTAAGCAAAGCAAGGTTATAATCTCAATTCTTGTTTTTAAATATGTTTTTATGATTCTTCATAAGTATTAGTTCTCTGTGTTTGTGAGTTAACGAGAAATTTGTATAACCATGAATTGAATATATAAGTTGTGTTCATATAAGTGAATTGTATGCTATGTACGATTTTCAGAAATCAAAATTTGTTATAAAATAAGTTTTTATGAAGAATTTGTGTTCTTAAGAAATTTTTATATTTTGGTTGAGTTTAGAATGAAAAATTTATAATTACTTATGTGATATATGCATATTTAGATTTTTGTATGATACTATCTTCAATAACGAAGATAATACATGAATTATGAAGTTAATTGGTTGAGAATTGGATTTACGGTGAATTGTTTGATAAAGGTATGGACTTTATGAAAATAGTAAAATTAGTTTCTAAAACCTTTTGATTATTGTTGCTTAGACAAATTTTGTGATTTGGATCATGTATAGCATGTGTATTAGTGCATGTGAGTACATTACATTGTGGGAATTGCTTGTAATTGTCAGTTTGTTGGCATGACAGTGCCATTACTGCTCTGTTTCTGCCCTACGTGCTGGCGCAGCTGCGCAGGCAGCAAGGGCAGAAGAAGCGCAGCTGCGCCGCTGGGTTTCCTCATGTTTGACACTTGCGTAGCTACGCCGGTGTCAAGGCAATGAGTGGCGCAGCTGCGCCGGACCCTGAACAGAGGCAGAAAACTTTAATTAATTGTACAGTTTTTAAAACCCAAATTGTAATGGTTATGTGTTACACATGAACCAAGATTTTCAATAAGATATTATTAATAGGTATTTGACGATTTCAAAGTTTAAAAGAAAGAAGGTTGTGAAAATCTTAAATTAGAATTTGATTTATTAAACTAAATGGTTAGCTTAAGTTGTAATTTATTTAGTTATAATTTAGTTAACATGATGTGTAACTGTAATTTGAAATAATTATAGTAAAGGTTTAATGTAAATTATAATTGTTAAATTATAATGGATTGAGTTGATTGATTTAATCAAAGTAAATATTTAAATTTAAATTATAATTTGTTTAATTATAATTTAATGCATAATGTAGTTTGATTAATTATAAATTATAATTTGTTTAATTATAATTTGATTAATTAGAGTAATGGTTTAAAGTAAGTTATAAATAGTGCAATTATAAATTGTTTAATTATAATGTGATTAAAGTGGATGTTTAAATTATAATTTATTTAATTATAATTTAATATGAGTATGTAATTATTAATTGATTAATCATGTGATATATAATATGATTATGAGAAAATGTAATGTGAGTATGTGATGTAAATTATTATGTGATAATAATTATTAATTTAATAGTTCATGAGGAATGAGTTAACCTAGATTGGTTAACTAACGATGAGGATTAGCTATGTGATAATTAACTGATATTGTTAATTATATATATGGTTTAACAACGAGTGTCAAACGAGTAGAAGAGAATTAGAAAGTATAAAGTAGTATTTACTTAGACGTTTGATAAGCGTTGCTAGGTGACTAATAATTGATGCGTATGGTAATACGTTATGTAGGATCATGAAGCAGATTATATTAAGCTGTTTTTCGGTATTTGGTAATCTACGAGTCAGGCAAGTCTTTTGGTTCCTATTTTCTATGTGAACTTGATGATATTATGAACTGTTTTAAATTGTATTGCAAAGAGTATGCTATGTTATATATGTTGCAAGCATGAAATGTTAAATTCAATTTATGACTACATTGATTGATTTAATAATGTTGATTGAGTAAGGAACTCAATCTTTATATTTGTTATGTGATTAAAGCATGTATGCCATGTTACTTTAATGTTGAGCATGTTAATTATGTGCTATGTGATGCATGAAAACTATTAGATCTTGCTGAGCTGTCGAGCTCACTCTTGCAAATAACCATTTTTGCAGGTCCAAGATGCAAGGTAAAGATACGTGTTAAGTGAATTATAAGAATCAATGTTCAAGAATATTACTTATGTTAAATATCAAATTGTATTTGATGTTTTGATTGTAACGTAATTGGTAAGTTGTAAAGTTGAGCTATCCGATGTATAGTGGATATTGCTTTATGATGTAAAATTTGGATAGTCGTTTTGTTGTAAAGATTCATGATATAGATTTGAATCGAATAAATGTAATGTAAAGGTTGCGATTCAGGGCAATAAAGAAAGATTTTATAAAAGTTTTAAATATTCCGCATTTTTGGTGATTTTAATATCGAATAATGATGTAAAGATAGATTACAGTTGTATTGTTAACGATCAAGAATGAAAATTATATTGTAAGAATTTTGGGGTCGTTATAGTTAGTATCAAAGCTGATAGGTTATACACCTTAGGTAAGAGTACCTTAGGCTATGACATTAGAGAATGAGAAGTTAAGTTACGTCTAACGAAAAGGTGATTCCTTTCACATACGTAGAAGTGTAGGATGTGTGAAGTCCTAGAAATGTTATAAGAAGAAGATGAGAATGAGAGGAATAAAACTCGAATAAAATATTGAGCTATATGAATGGAATTAGAATTTTTTTTTTAAAAAGAGTTAATAAATAAACAAGAAGATTCAAAGAAGAATCTTAAAGAGATATAGAGAGAAGAATCAGGAGTTACCTAACTCCAATAATAAAGATGACGAATAACGATGAATAGACGAAGTCTATAAGATTAAATCATAATGAGGTCATGATATAACATGATGAAAGGTAGAGATAAGAAGTTTTAAAATAAAACGATAATGAGATAAAGAAGAATCATAAGGGAGATGATTATAGAATAAGATCACGACGTGATCTTTTGAAGTTGAAAGGACAGATGGTCTGTAATGATTGAATAGTTATAGTTTGATGCTATAACAAGAATGTACTATGATATAGTACGAGATTAACTCACGAGGAGTTATAAATGATGAGATATAGAAAGTCTGTATCGAGTATAGAACGAGATGTTTAAGTAAGATAAAGTTAAGTGGGATTTCAACTGAGGACTTATGTGGTGGCTGAGTTGTACAAATCTTTGTATGGGCAGGGTTTTGTGCTTACACTTGGCTTATCATATTGATAATTGTTGGAAGGTTGGCGTCGCACTATCGATATATATATGAGAAGAAGGTGATTCTTTTCTCATATTATATTTGATAGTTAGAGTCAATAGAGATTAGATTAAATGATAATAAGATTACATTAGATGATCTTAAGGTTAGGCGAGTTCTTAAAACTCATACTTATGGTATGATCGTGACTCATAATCGTATGTATGTTTTGAACCCCTAAGCATATGGACAGTCTCTGATCAGTTCTTTGACTACGTATTACTAGGACAAGTTCTTAAACTCATATTATTGTGGCAAGTTCCTGAACTTTCAAAGTGTGGTAAGTTTGATGAACTATACTGGGTATAGAAAAGTTATGGTATAGGAAGCATTGATGTTGTTTAAGGTTGATAGAATGATTAAGTAATGATGGAGTAAAGATTTAATTGATAGAGAAAGTTTTATATTCTAAATCTCCTAGCTTTGCTAGATTTTCGAAATTTATTGACTTCGTGCTGATGTTGCACTCCTGTATTCTTGAAAAGCATTGAATCAAATGATGAAACCAATGAATTTTTTAAAATAGTGCTATTATTCATATGTCTATGCTAATTGCTTCAGCTAGACAAAAATAATTTCAAAATTTCAAAATGTATTTTATGTGTTCTATGCATCATTTGATATGGTGTAGAGACAAAAATCGAGGAAGTTATCAATGCAGTTAAACCTAGTGTAGGATGTGATCGTATGATCGTCAGCGCACTATGGTATGATGTAGTATGACGACGTCATGTAATGATGAAATCCTCAACATATTAGTAATACGATACGGTATCAGGATATTGTGAAAAGATTTATTATTATTTTAGTTTCCTTAAACTATATAAAAAAAGGATTTATTTACTTTTAGTTTCCTTAAACGAAAAAAAATAAATTGTATATATATATATTTATTATATTGAGTTGGTTAAAATATATATACATATATATGTATTTCGATTGATGTCCGAATTATTGTTAGAAGTCTATGCTACTTGTTTCAGCTAGACGAATATTGGAAGATGTTCATGAAATTCAAGTGTTCTTTGTCAAACTATACCAAACCAAATTATTTTGGTGTGGATTCAAATGTTAAGAAGCTGAGGTGAACAACCCTATAAAAGGGGGACATGTTATCGGAGACTATAGTTCTGAATGTAACGCATAGAGTCGTTACGATGTACTACGTTTGGGCCCGACGTAGGGGTACGATAGGCTGGCCACCTAGAGTACCGATGCGGTTTTATATTGTGAAGTACCTGGGGTGAAGCACTAATAAACCCAAAAATAAGTTCAAGGTCTTGCGACCACTCAGCATGATTTGGAATCTTTTAAATTCCTGAGTTATTTATATCGCTTCCCAATTATTGAGCAATTGTGGAAGATTCTTATTATTCTGAAAGAGAATGTAGTAAGAAGGATATTATTTAGAAAGAAGTAGTTGTTGAACACCTTAATCTAGTGAGTAGGGATTAACGTAAAATCTATTTTGATAGAATGATATATATAGATTGATAGACTTAAATTTTGAGGACGAAATTCTTAGAAGAATGGGTGAATGTGATAACCTGAATAATTATAGATGGTGAAGTACGAAATATATTAATTCGACGAGTAAAGTATGTAGTAATTCTTATTATTATGCCCAGGCGCAGCGCAGCTGCGCAGGAACCTGATTCCAGTTTCTGCTTTCTGCTATGTGATAGTTTCTTGCATTGATTTAAACGAACATGTTAACATGGGTAGTACGTATATATGGGTACATAAACCTAACATAAGCATGTTTAAACCAAGATGGTATACCTTTTGACAAAATAACTTATGTTCTTCAAAGTGAACTTAGAGTTTTCAAAAAGGGACTTTGATATATAGGCGCCATGGTTATGTTCTGACTTGTGAGACATATTGGTATGACCTAGACACACAAGAAATGCATATTGACTTAAGTATATATGTATCGTGATATAATATGAACATGTGAACCTAACTAGTGCACTTTTCTAACGAAAATCAAAGTTTTGAAAACAAACTTTGACATGTGTGTAACACATTGATGTTCTGATTTTCAAGGCATGTTGGTATGAGGTAGAGATGCATAAAAGACATATTAACTTATGTATATATGGTTCATAGTATGACAAGAGCATGTTAGACCTCACTATTGAACATTTCTAACAAAAATACAAGTTTTGAAGGTTGATATTGACATGTAAAGACCATATATACATTCTGATTTTTCGGGCATGTTTATATAACCTTGAAATGCATGTCGGACACATTAACTTACGTATATAGATTTCGTAATGTAGCATGAACGTGTTAGACCGTATTAGTAAACATTATTAATGAAAGTGAAAGGGTTGAACAAACATAAAAGTATTCTTTAAAATGTATACATGCAACGTGATATTATATGATGTTACTTGAATCCGATTTTCACGGTTAACTTATGGAAATGCCATAACTTGCTAAAATGAAATATATTTAGTATTGATTGTGGTCTTATGTGATATGAATAATATGAGAGTATGTTTACTATTTGTGGTAGTCTCACATGATAGTAATCATGTATGAAGATGACTAACTTGAGAAGAGGAACGTTAATGATAAAAGACATTAAAAGTCGAGACTTGTGAAATTATATGATACTGTATAATTGTGTAACTAGGTCAAGATTTAGCTTATGTGTTAATCGTATATATGAGATGAGATATAATGTTAAACTATATGACTAATGGATATCATATATACGTAACTATATTACGATAGGATTCAAAAAGTGTTGATTAAATTACGGGGATAAACTACGCTTAAGGCAAGTTTCCTAACTTACACTCTTTTACGGTGCAAGTATCCTATCCTTGTATATTGCGAGCTAGTTTCTTTATTTAATCGTTTAAATTGAATTAGCATACGTGAACCCTTATTTCATTAAAGCTATTATTCATGTTGAACTTGGTATTGTTCTTGAATATTGTGAAAGTGTCGATGCCATTTGATTCGGCTAGACTGGTATTATTGAAAAACGACCCAAACCAATTGATTGGTGCGGGATCTTGTATTTGACTGAGAAGAACAACCTTCTTTGAAGGGAATATATAATTGTCAGAGAACCGACGTGCGCACTTGAGTATGATTGATTGTTATGCATAACGTAGGGTACTTTAGGCTGATCACCTGTCGTACCTGTTTTCGATTTGGGTTATCAGTTTATTACTGGTAATTCTAGTAGAAGTTCATAGTCCTTAGTGAGTGCTCAGTATTCAGTTATCTTAAAATCTTGAATCGACTTATTATTGAATCACATTGATATTATTCTGTCCTTAGCGATTGTTATTGAGAACTGTTGATATCCTTGAACTATCAAACCTTGCTATACCCTTTCGAGAATTGAGAATTATATTACTCACCCATATTGTATACTACTTGCTAGGCAATTTTTGCTCATTCTTGCTTTCCCTAAAACTTTTCAGTGAAGGCAGAGCAAAGCGAACCTTCAAGTGTTGATAAGGGCAAGGGCAAGGCTACCAACTAGCTTGTTCCTTTATGTTTAAAATTGTTATGTGTATTAAGACTGTCTTCAGACTATGTTTAAGCTTAAGAAGGATTATGTAATAAGTCTTTATTCGATATTATTATGTAATCTATTAAGTACTATAGGTTGCGAGACTTGGGGGAATAATTATAATAAATCATTGTAATTATTCTAAATTAGATTTTCCGCTGTGAATGTGTGATTTTAGTTATTATGGTATTACCATGAGAACGTGACGAACCGAATTCGAGAGACCAAGTGGAGGTCCGAATTTGGGGGCGTCAAAGGTTGGTATCAGAGCTGTAGTTATAAACCTTAGGAACGAGTGTCGTTAGACTATAACTTAGGAGAACTTAGAAGTTAGGAAGGAGATAAAACTCATGTAGAGTTTTCCTTGAGAGACTTAGTCTGTTATGAAATGTAACTTCATTTTATACAATGAACTTATATTTTATTTAACATTCTAATGGAGTTGCTGTTTCTTGTCTTGTGTTTATGATTGTAGATGGCAGATATGGGAGTACCTAGTAGAGTAACTGAAGAGGAGCCTAGAGACATACATGTAGTATACGAGGCACCTTTAGAGGCTGTGCCAATGCAGGCTGTTGCACCATCCGAGTCTGACGACGAGGATGAGATCGAGGTGGAGTTTGACCCCGAGGAGGAGCCTATGGAAGACGAGCCTGTTGACGATGCGCCTGTAGAGGAAGAGCCCATGGAGGACTCCTACGAGCCTAACCTAGAGGAGCATATGCTGGGAGAGTACGAGGAGCGTATTCTGGAGTTGGACTGCAGAGTCCAGGAGTTGGAGGCCGAGGAGAGAGAGTCTGTGTTCCAGAAGCTGAGGGACGAGGACCATCAGAGGAAGCTGGCCATGCAGGAGCTAGAGGTAGAGATTGCATATCATAAGGAGGCAGGGATCCAGATGGGAACCTTATTCCACAGGTCAGTATCCAGAAATGTAGATCTGGCAGGAAAGCTGGAAGAGGTAGAACAGAGGGAATTGAGTGAGAAGACCGAGAAGGAATGTGACGCCCCCAGAATAGGTCCATTCAACCCAACCCATTCTGAGTCGCCAAATACATGGTACAGAATTCAAATACAAACTTTATATCATACGGTCGTGCAAAATACGACCACACAACTGTGAGTCTCAGTACAAATATGTAGAAAATATTAAGATTCAAACTAAGTCCTCATTACAATTATTATCACACTATTTATCAGAAATAGTGAGGACTACTACTGCTCTAACTCGGACCATCACTCTGTCCCCCGACTAGTCCCCGCAACATTCTCATTTCCTGAAGAGGACAACAGATGAAAAGGGTGAGCTCAACTAGCCCAGTAAAGAATATTATGACTAAGATAATGAAAAATAAATTATCGTTAGTCTTCAACAGTTCAGATAAAATATTATGGACAACAAGTTTTAGATCAATATTCGCAGCGGAAATAACAAATCATTAGAAGAGTTAAGCAGAGAATGAAGTCTACTATCTTCTATGATTTAAAGTCCATCATCAATATTTTATCCCTGTAACATCAATCAATATATATCTCGAATCAAATATTCATCTTTGCACTACAGGCTAAAGATATTCATTTATATCACCAGTGATCATGTTCATCTCAACTCCTGTCCATCTTTGCACTACGGGCCAAAGATATTCATCAGGTAATCATCTTTGCACTACAGGCCAAAGATATTCATCAAATAATCATTCATCTTTGCACTACAGGCCAAAGATATTCATTTGTATCATCATTTAAGACTGAGGATGATGAAAAATAATATAAAAACGAATCCAGTGAGATAAAGGACAAAAATTAGGAATTCGTAATTTAATTTATCCAAGTTCATGAATACTCCGTAATAATCAATTGTGGAGCAAAATTCAAGAATGAAGTTTCAAACTTGGATCCAATCAAAGATAAAAAAAAAAATATTTTTTTTTACCGTGAATAGTAACTCATGAATAGTAACCCGTGAATAGTAACTTGTCATAAAAAAAAAAAAAAAATTTCATAACAAGTTCAGACCAATATTCCAGTGAAATAATATTTCGTACGAGTATGAATGAATATACGAAACTGTAATTGGATTTTCACCCGTCATGCGGTAATCCGCGTAGACAGATCATTTCCACAATTTAATAGGAATGAATACGAAGGGTGATTCACCACGCATGCAGTAATCCGCGTAAACAGATTATTCCCACAGATTATTAAGGAATTGAATGAATACAAAAGGTTTTCACCAGGCATGCGGTAATCCGCGTAGACAGGTTACTCCCACAGATCAATAAAGAATGAATACAAAGGGTTATTCACCATGCATGCGGTAATCCGCGTAGACAGGTTACTCCCACAGATCAATAAAGAATAGAGTAACAACCCTTACGAGTATTGAAAGAAAATAGCATTCTTTATGAATATAAAAGAAATAATACCCCTTACCTCAGTAGAAGATTGGATACTGGAGTAGTGTAGTAGCAGAATACTCTTCTTCTTTTTCTCTCTATAATTTTTCTCACTATAATAACTTTGTTCTTCAAGAATGGTGAGAAATGAATGAAATTAGCTTGCTATTTATAGGCTAGAAAAAGGTTGGACAATTACACTTTAGTACCTCCATCTTTGCCTAAATTTTTAATTTAGTCCCTCAAGTTTATAAATCTTGCACCTCCACCCCTGCAACTACCCACCAACTATTTATTATCCACCAATAAGTGGGTCCCACATGTTAACCACCCATTAATTGCTCATTTATCTGATTAATTCTCCGTTAGGTCAATTTAACATCCGAAAATCAACTATTATCGAAATAAATGTCGATTTCTACTAACATTAATATTTCTAACACAATGAAAATATTTTTATCAACCATTCATCAATTATTATATAAATTAATATTACAGAATCACAATAATGACAACCAGGTCGTTCCCAGGAAAGAGGGGGCCTTCCGATAAAGATTTTTTTCTTACTGGCGCGCAATTAACTAACCCCTTTCCTAGACAGAACTTTCTAGACATTGCCAATAATGCTATCTAATAATATCATTTAAATAATATGACTGACCATTATTGATTTAATAATATAAAATATTGTGCAGATGATACTGTGACAATAATTGAATCAATAATATGATATACTGTGCAACAACTACTGTAGCAATTATTAAATACTGAGTGACTTCTTACGTAAGCATCAATAATCAAAGATATTGTGCAATACCGTGTGCTACTTTGCAACAATGCGTATTACTGTATTTTTATCACCGGGTATTTTAACAGTTTAACGGTAAAAGTTTTGCCGTGAAAATGTTATTTCTGTCGCTTTCTATATCCGACAATTATTCTGTTGTGGGGTCCACCAATGGCTGCGCTGTCGTACGAATATTCTCCGACAAAAGAATATTCCCCGACACAACGAATATATTATGACCACTTGCTTACTTTGTAAAATTTGCACATTCCATCCATAACTTACCACATTTATCAAATCAACACCTTACTATATCAAAATAATATATAGAGGAAATTAAATTTTTATTTATAAAAGTTGGGGTCTTACAACCTCCCCTCCTTATGAAATTTTGTCCTCGAAATTGACGTACGTACCTGGTATGTCGAAAAGGTGAGGATACCTCGCTTTCATTTCCGATTCTAACTCCCAGGTCATTTCCTCGATATCATGGTTCCTCCACAAAACTTTAACTTGAGGTATAATCTTCGAGCGTAGGACATGTTCCTTCTTATCCAAGATCTTGACAGGTACCTCCTCGTACGTTAAATCTTCGGCTATCTCGTCTGGTTCTAACTCAATAATGTGATTTAGGTCTTTCACATATTTACGTAACATGGATATGTGAAAAATGTTATGAACACGAGACATGCTTGGAGGTAAAGCGAGTCTATAGGCCACCTTTCCTACTCGGTCAAGGATCTCATATGGACCAATGAATCGTGGATTGAGTTTTCCTCTCTTTCCGAATCTCGTAACTCCTTTCCATGGAGCAACACGTAACAATACATGATCTCCGACATTAAATTCTACGTCTCTTCGATGAAGATCCGCATAACTCTTTTGTCGATCTTGTGCCGTTTGTATACGTTGTCGGATTATTTGAATCTTTTCCGTAGTCATACGTACTAACTCCGGTCCTAACAATGTTGCTTCACCCACCTCGTCCCAACATACTGGAGAACGACACTTTCGTCCATACAACGCCTCGAATGGAGCCATGCCTATACTTGCCTGATAACTGTTGTTGTAGGAGAATTCCACCAATGGTAAGTACTTGTCCCAACTCCCTTTGAAATCTAGAACAAAGAGTCTCAATAGATCTTCAAGAGTTTGAATAGTCCTTTCCGATTGCCCGTCAGTTTGAGGATGATATGCAGAACTGAATCGTAGATCAGTGCCCATAGCTTTCTGCAAACTGACCCAAAATCGTGAAGTAAATCTTGGGTCACGATCCGAAATTATGGATACTGGCATGCCATGCAATCTCACAATCTCATTTATGTACATATGAGCAAGACGTTCCAGTGAATAAGTTTCTCGTATAGGCAAGAAATGAGCAGACTTAGTTAATCTATCGACAATAACCCAAATTGCATCTATGCCTTGAGAAATCTTGGGAAGACCCGTAACGAAATCCATGGTAATGTGTTCCCACTTCCATTTTGGAATCTCAAGTGATTGCAATGGACCTTTTGGCACTTGATGCTCTGCCTTGACAAGTTGACATGTTAAACACCTCGAGATAAACTCCGCAATCTCTCTCTTCATATTGCTCCACCAAAATGTATGTCGAAGATCACGATACATTTTGGTACTTCCAGGATGGATTGCAAACGGTGTGTTGTGTGCCTCCATCATGATTCTATACTTCAAATCAGAATCGTTAGGAACACAAAGTCTGGAGTTGACTCGAAGTATTCCTTCTTCATCGATTCTTGCTTCTGGAATAACACCTTCTTGCACCTTCTTCTTCATCTTCATCAACTCCGGATCTGTAGATTGAGCAGCTTTAACTTTATCAATTAAAGCTGGTTCTACGCGTAAACTTGACATCATCATGTGGGTCCCCAGAGTCTTGAACTCTATCTCCATCCTTTGTAAGTCACACAAAATGGGCCTTTATGTTGACAGCATCGCACTCATTCCCGCATATGATCTTCTACTTAACGCGTCTGCTACCACGTTTGCTTTTCCAGGATGATATTGGATGGTATGGTCGTAATCTTTCAACAACTCAAGCCAACGTCGTTGCCGCATGTTAAGTTCCTTCTGGGTAAAGAAATATTTGAGGCTCTTATGATCTGTATAGATCTCCACTTTCTCCCCATACAGCTAGTGTCTCCATATCTTCAACGCAAAAATGACTGCTGCCAACTCTAGATCATGAGTAGGATAATTCCTCTCATATTCTTTGAGTTGTCGTGAGGCATAGGCTATGACTTTCCCATGTTGCATGAGAACACATCCTAACCCTTTGCCCGAAGCATCGCTGTAAATGACAAATCCATCCGAACCAGATGGTATTGTCAGAACAGGTGCCGAAATGAGTCTCCTCTTGAGCTCTTGAAAGCTCTTCTCGCATTCCTCGTTCCATACGAATTTTGTATCTTTCCGAGTCAGCTGAGTTAATGGAGTAGCGATTCGAGAAAATTCTTCCACGAATCTCCGATAATAACCAGCTAAGCCCAGAAAGCTACGTACTTCGGTCACCGATTTAGGTTGTTCCCAACTTTGTATTGCTTCAATCTTCGCCGGGTCAACAGATACCCCATGTTTTGATACCACGTGCCCAAGGAATGCTACTTCCTCAAGCCAGAACTCGCATTTCTTCAATTTGGCATAAAGCTTGTTATCACGAAGCCTTTGAAGTACCATCTTCAAGTGGTGGTTATGATCTTCACGGCTTTTAGAATAGATGAGGATGTCATCAATAAAGACAACCACAAACTGATCTAAATATTCTTTGAATACACGGTTCATCATATCCATGAAAGCAGCAGGTGTATTAGTCAATCCAAAAGACATGACTAAGAACTCATAATGCCCGTACCGAGTTCTGAAGGCAGTCTTTGGAATATCCTCAGTTTTAATCTTCAGCTGATGATATCCAGAACGAAGATCGATCTTTGAAAAGAATTGTGCACCTTGTAACTGGTCGAACAGGTCATCAATGCGAGGTAACGGATACCTATTCTTAATGGTGACATGGTTCAACTCTCGATAGTCAATACAAAGTCGCATACTCCCGTCTTTCTTCTTTACAAATAAAACAGGAGCACCCCAAGGAGATGTACTAGGACGAATGAAACCGATGTCTAACAACTCCTGTAGTTGGACCTTTAACTCCTGAAGTTCAATAGGAGCCATTCGATATGGGGTTTTAGAAATGGGCTTTGTACCGGGCTCAAGGTCAATAAAGAATTCAACTTCACGTTCTGGGGGTAGACCGGGAAGTTCTTCGGGAAATACATCAGGAAACTCATTAACAACGGAAATATCATTCAAATCTGATGTATTCTGATTTAAATCAGTGACATGGGCTAAGAAAGCTTGACATCCGTTTTTCAATAAACGAATAGCTTTATGACTTGAAATGACATTAATTGATTTTAGTGGTTTGGTTGTTTGAATTCGCACAACAGGTTGGTTAGGAATATGAAAACTAACAACCTTACGAAAACAATCAATTTTGGCATGATAAGTGGTTAACCAATCAATTCCTAAAATTACGTCAAATGCAAGTATTTTCAAAGATATAAGATCAACAGGTAAGGTAAGGGTACCAATCTGAATCAAGCAAGATTTGTAAACTATAGATGTAACAAAAGTTTCTCCTAACGGAGTTTCAACAGATAAGTCAAAGTCTAACTTTTCAGGTGTCAAGTTCAAACGTTGAGCACAAGCAGGTGAAATAAATTAATGGGTAGCACCGGTATCTAACAAGGTGTAAACTTCGCAAGAGTTTATGATTAGCTTACCCGTAATAACCTCTTTCGGGTTCCTTGCTTGCTGGGCAGTCACGACAAAAGCTCTTCCAGGAACTACCGACTTTGACTTGTCCGGAACAGCCTTAGGGATCACTACCCCTGCTGGACTTGGTTTCGCCACAGGACACACTCGAGCTATATGTCCTTCCTTTCCACAGTTATAACACACCTTAGATTGTTGTGTGCAGTTAGGACTGATGTGTCCCTCTTGCCCGCATTTATAGCATACGACTGGCGGTCGTTCTCCGCCCCTAGAAACAGTTGGTGCTGCTGTTGACGTCTTCACGTTCTCATTGTTGTACCTTCTCTTCTTGAAATCTCCCCCCGACTCACTTCTTCTATTATCATGGCCACGATTACCACCGGAGTGGTTACCGCTTCTGTCATGATGCTTTCCTCCCTGCTGGTTGTCATTGTTTCGATGACTGCTGCCACCGGTACGACCTTGGTTGTTGTCCTTTGGTTGAACGTAATCACTATCTCGTTCTAATAACTGGGCCCTGTTCACTACATCCGAATATAAAGAAAATTTGTGAGAAATGAGGTATTGACGAATCTCGGGTTTCAAATCTCTCAGAAACATCCGCGTCATACGTTCCTCATTCTCCACCAAATGAGGTGCAAACCGGGATAACTCCGCGAACTTAGCCTCGTACTGGGACACCGTCATGTTGTTCTGTTCTAGTCTGATAAACTCTACCTCTTTCATGTGACGAATACTTTCTGGAAAGTACTTGTCATTGAACAGTTTCTGAAACGTCTCCCAAGACATCTTGAGTGCGGCAGGCTGGGTACGCTTCACAGATTCCCACCAGTAATCTGCCTCTCCACGAAACATAAACGTGGCGAATGAAACCTTCTGTTCCTCCGTGCATCCCAAGACATCAAATATCTTGGTAATCTGCTTAACCCACGTCTCTGCCTTGATTGGATCTGGCTTTCCCTGAAACTCTGGTGGTCCCAACTCTTTAAACTGCCTGGCAGTGACAAGCCGCGAGTTATTATTTCCACCTGTATTATGAACACGAGTCTCCCTCGTCTGGTTTTGCATGAACTGCAAAAAACTTCTGAACATCCCGTCATTTATCATTTCTTCGGTAGGGTTGTTTACAGGAGAATTGTTGCCTTCCTGTTGTACGTTCTCTTGGTTGGTGATTAAAGGTGTCTCAACGGTCTCATTCACTCCATTGTTAAGATTTTCAGCTGCCATTCTCAAATACTGCCATAAAACAAGGGTTAATCAAATAAATTAACATATCACATATCAACCCTATGTTCCGACCGACAAAATAAATACCACATAAGCTTAGGTAGGACAAACACTAGCGAAGGATTTACTCGTCTCTCCCCTCCTAGTTCTATTCCCAGATCTTCGCCAGAGATCATATCCCTAAGCTCTGATACCAACTGTGACGCCCCCAGAATAGGTCCATTCAACCCAACCCATTCTGAGTCGCCAAATACATGGTACAGAATTCAAATACAAACTTTATATCATACGGTCGTGCAAAATACGACCACACAACTGTGAGTCTCAGTACAAATATGTAGAAAATATTAAGATTCAAACTAAGTCCTCATTACAATTATTATCACACTATTTATCAGAAATAGTGAGGACTACTACTGCTCTAACTCGGACCATCACTCTGTCCCCCGACTAGTCCCCGCAACATTCTCATTTCCTGAAGAGGACAACAGATGAAAAGGGTGAGCTCAACTAGCCCAGTAAAGAATATTATGACTAAGATAATGAAAAATAAATTATCGTTAGTCTTCAACAGTTCAGATAAAATATTATGGACAACAAGTTTTAGATCAATATTCGCAGCGGAAATAACAAATCATTAGAAGAGTTAAGCAGAGAATGAAGTCTACTATCTTCTATGATTTAAAGTCCATCATCAATATTTTATCCCTGTAACATCAATCAATATATATCTCGAATCAAATATTCATCTTTGCACTACAGGCTAAAGATATTCATTTATATCACCAGTGATCATGTTCATCTCAACTCCTGTCCATCTTTGCACTACGGGCCAAAGATATTCATCAGGTAATCATCTTTGCACTACAGGCCAAAGATATTCATCAAATAATCATTCATCTTTGCACTACAGGCCAAAGATATTCATTTATATCATCATTTAAGACTGAGGATGATGAAAAATAATATAAAAACGAATCCAGTGAGATAAAGGACAAAAATTAGGAATTCGTAATTTAATTTATCCAAGTTCATGAATACTCCGTAATAATCAATTGTGGAGCAAAATTCAAGAATGAAGTTTCAAACTTGGATCCAATCAAAGATAAAAAAAAAATATTTTTTTTACCGTGAATAGTAACTCATGAATAGTAACCCGTGAATAGTAACTTGTCATAAAAAAAAAAAAAAATTTCATAACAAGTTCAGACCAATATTCCAGTGAAATAATATTTCGTACGAGTATGAATGAATATACGAAACTGTAATTGGATTTTCACCCGTCATGCGGTAATCCGCGTAGACAGATCATTTCCACAATTTAATAGGAATGAATACGAAGGGTGATTCACCACGCATGCAGTAATCCGCGTAAACAGATTATTCCCACAGATTATTAAGGAATTGAATGAATACAAAAGGTTTTCACCAGGCATGCGGTAATCCGCGTAGACAGGTTACTCCCACAGATCAATAAAGAATGAATACAAAGGGTTATTCACCATGCATGCGGTAATCCGCGTAGACAGGTTACTCCCACAGATCAATAAAGAATAGAGTAACAACCCTTACGAGTATTGAAAGAAAATAGCATTCTTTATGAATATAAAAGAAATAATACCCCTTACCTCAGTAGAAGATTGGATACTGGAGTAGTGTAGTAGCAGAATACTCTTCTTCTTTTTCTCTCTATAATTTTTCTCACTATAATAACTTTGTTCTTCAAGAATGGTGAGAAATGAATGAAATTAGCTTGCTATTTATAGGCTAGAAAAAGGTTGGACAATTACACTTTAGTACCTCCATCTTTGCCTAAATTTTTAATTTAGTCCCTCAAGTTTATAAATCTTGCACCTCCACCCCTGCAACTACCCACCAACTATTTATTATCCACCAATAAGTGGGTCCCACATGTTAACCACCCATTAATTGCTCATTTATCTGATTAATTCTCCGTTAGGTCAATTTAACATCCGAAAATCAACTATTATCGAAATAAATGTCGATTTCTACTAACATTAATATTTCTAACACAATGAAAATATTTTTATCAACCATTCATCAATTATTATATAAATTAATATTACAGAATCACAATAATGACAACCAGGTCGTTCCCAGGAAAGAGGGGGCCTTCCGATAAAGATTTTTTTCTTACTGGCGCGCAATTAACTAACCCCTTTCCTAGACAGAACTTTCTAGACATTGCCAATAATGCTATCTAATAATATCATTTAAATAATATGACTGACCATTATTGATTTAATAATATAAAATATTATGCAGATGATACTGTGATAATAATTGAAGCAATAATATGATATACTGTGCAACAACTACTGTAGCAATTATTAAATACTGAGTGACTTCTTACGTAAGCATCAATAATCAAAGATATTGTGCAATACCGTGTGCTACTTTGCAACAATGCGTATTACTGTATTTTTATCACCGGGTATTTTAACAGTTTAACGGTAAAAGTTTTGCCGTGAAAATGTTATTTCTGTCGCTTTCTATATCCGACAATTATTCTGTTGTGGGGTCCACCAATGGCTGCGCCGTCGTACGAATATTCTCCGACAAAAGAATATTCCCCGACACAACGAATATATTATGACCACTTGCTTACTTTGTAAAATTTGCACATTCCATCCATAACTTACCACATTTATCAAATCAACACCTTACTATATCAAAATAATATATAGAGGAAATTAAATTTTTATTTATAAAAGTTGGGGTCTTACAAGGAAGCACTCCGTACTCAGCTAGAGTTGGAGGTTATGGATAGGATACACTTCGAGGAGAAGTGGGAGGCTGCCCATGAGAGAGCAGATAACCTGGAAGATGAGGTCAGATGCAAGAAGAGGAAAATGAACAAGATGGGGTACGTGTTCCGTTCGGCAATTGAGAGGGTGATTGACGATGTATACCACTACCCAGTGGAGCAGGGACAGACCTTACATACTTTGAGCCGAGAGTTGGTTGCGTATATAGCCCAGATTGAGTATAAGAGCGCTGTGGAGCGTGGCATGATGGGATGAGACTCTTAGACAGTTTAATAGTAGTATTTATCTTATGTGATGTATATACTATGTTGTAATCCCAATTTTTTGTGTAAAGTATGGGATAGTTATGTAAACTCTGAGTAAGCATTTGTTAGAGGGGTAGTATGGTAGCAGGTTGTTATATTCCCGTCTTTTGTGATATTAGGGGATATGTGATACCATTTATAGAAATATGTTAGGGATAATCATGTAATGAAACAATTTGGCATATGAATATAAATGAAGCTCATTTCAGAAATGTGTTATAAAATTTTATGCCTTTAGTATTAAAAGAAATACTTAAGTAATATAACTGAGTAATAATAAAATGAAAATTTGTGATACAGATAATGCCGCCCAGACGTAGATTGACTGCACCTGAGGAGTCAGTGAACAATGAGAGGGAACAAGTAGACCGGATCTAGAAACTGGTAGATCTGTTAGGAGAGGCCCTTAGGGGAAGGAACAATGAACCCATTCACCCCAATCGTCAAGGAGTACCAGTCACAAACTTCAAATACTTTAGGAGTGTAGGACCCCCAGAGTTCGAGGGTACTACCGACCTAATCATTGCACAGACATGGGTTAAGGATATCGAGAAGGCCTTCACTCTAGCTCGCGTGGGTGAAGACCAAAAGACTGTATTCGCTACATATATGATGAGCGGCGAAGCCAACTACTGGTGGGAGGTTAATCAACAAAGAGCTGGAGAAGGGATAATAGCTTGGGATAAGTTTAAGACGCTGTTTTTCGAGAATTACTTCCCGAAAGCATGAAGAATAGGATGGAGGTGAAGTTCTTAGAACTGAGGCAAGGTGATATGACGGTAGCGCAATACGCAGCTAAGTTTAATGAACTAGCGCGATTTACGGAGCACCAAGTTGGTGATGAAGAGAGGAAGGCGAGACGATTCGAACAAGGACTGAAGCCTTGGCTTTTTAATAAGGTGTCAGTTCTTCAGATTGATTCTTTTGCAACATTGCTGGAAAAGGCTATTATTGTCGAGGGAGGAAGTGAAGCTTTGAGCTTGTATAACAAAGAGAAGAAAAACAAGAATACTGGAAGAAGCAATAGCGGAGGAAGCAACTTGGGAAAGAGAAAGTGGGAGAATAACAACAACAACAACAAAAATAACAACAATCAATTAGGAAATTTTCGTGGAGGGTACAAGAAGAGGGCAGAGGGATGCCCAAAATGCAGAAAGAACCATCAGGGTGAGTGCTGGAAGGGACGTGACACTTGCTCAACTGCGGACAGGAAGGGCACATCTCGCCCAACTGCCCGAAACCAAAGAAGATCCAAGGATGCTTTACATATGGCTCAATTGAGCACCGAATTAAGGATTTCCCGAAGAAGGGCAGTGGCGGAAGTAGCAGCCAACAAGGAGGGAACAAATTGATGATCGGCGGACCGGCACAATCCAACCGCCCAACCGCTAGAACCTTTAACATGACCGTCCAGGACGCAGTGGCTGCGAAGGACGTGGTGTCAGGTATAATCCCAATCAATGATATAAATGCTTATGTATTATTTACTTCGGGTGCCACCTGTTCTTTTATATCTGAAGAATTTGCTAGTAAACTTAGTACACCCCGAGAACTATTAGAAAATCCTTTGATCATAGAAGTTGCTAATAAGGAAGTGATCCTTGTAGAATACGTTTATCGAAATTATCGCAAACATTAGAGAACATGAACTGAAAGTAGACTTGATTCCTATTAGAATGGGAGAATTTGACGTAATACTGGAAATGGATTGGTTGTATAACCATGCAGCGATAATAGATTATCAAAATAAATGTGTGAAGCTTCAGACTCCTAGTAAGTCTAAGGTAGTGTTTTATAGTAGCTCATCGCTTAATCAATTGTGTTGCGTTACGATGATGCAGGCTAAGAAATTGTTAAGGAAAGGATATGTAGGTTATTTAGCTTACATTGTTGATTCTCGAAAAAAAAATAGTAGAAATTAAGGATATATCTGTAGTCCATGAATTTCAAGATGTGTTTCCGGACAATCTGCCTGGTCTTCCGCCAGACATAGAAATCGAATTCGTAATAGACTTAGCATCGAGAACGGCATCGATTTCGAAAGCTCCATATCGTATGGAGCCAGTAGAAATGAAGGAATTGATGATACAATTGCAAGAGTTGTTGGATAAGGGTTACATTTGACCAAGTGTTTCTCCTTGGGGAGCACCAGTCGTTAAGAAGAAGGACGGATCGATGAGGCTCTGTATCTATTATCGAGAATTGAACAGAGTAACGATCAAGAACCGATATCCGCTACCGAGGATAGACGACCTGTTTGATCAACTGAAGGGAGCAAAGTGTTTCTCGAAAATTGACCTACGAACAGGATATCATCAACTGAAAGTGAGGGATGAGGTCATACCAAAGACCGCGTTTCAAACCCGTTATGGACACTATGAGTTTTTGGTAATGTCATTTGGTTTGACTAATGCTCCGGCATCATTTATGGACTTGATGAACCGAGTTTTCAAGCCATACTTGGATAAATTTGTAGTGGTTTTTATCGACGATATTTTGATCTACTCGAAGACAGAGGAAGAACACGCCGAACATTTGAAGATTGTTTTGGAGGCACTGAGGAAAGAAAAGATGTATTCAAAATTTTCTAAGTGCGAATTTTGGATGGAAAAGGTTCAATTCTTAGGTCACGTGGTAGATAAGGATGGAATCTCAGTAGACCCTGCAAAGGTCGAAACAGTGAGTAATTGGGAGCAACCAAGAACACCGACGGAGGTGCGAATTTTCTTAGGGTTAGCTGGGTACTATCGAAGATTTATTCAAGATTTTTCTAAGATAGCAACCCCGTTGACCAATTTGACGAGGAAGACGGTGAAATTTATATGGAACGATAAATGCGAAGAAAGTTTTCAAGAACTGAAGAAGAGATTGAACGAAGCACCTGTGTTATCATTACTAGATGATGCGAGAAATTTTGTGGTGTATAGTGATGCATCGCACAAGAAACTTGGCTGTGTGCTTATGCAGCACGGCAAAGTCATTGCGTATGCATCACGACAATTGAAGGATTACGAAAAACGATACCCTACTCACGACTTAGAGTTAACGGCAGTAGTTTTTGCGTTAAAGATATGGAGGCATTACCTATACGGGGAGAAATGTGAGATATACACGGACCACAAAAGTCTGAAATATATCTTCACACAGAAGAAGTTGAATATGCGGCGGAGAAGGTGGTTAGAATTAATCAAAGACTATGACTGCGATATTCTTTATCACCCGGGTAAGGCAAACGTGGTTGCCGACGCTCTGAGCAGGAAAGGAAGGGAGAAATTATTTAAATTGACGACTCAGGATGAGTTGATAAGAGAGATGGAAAAATTGGAAATAGAAGTGAAAGGACCGGAAGGGTCGGAAGAGAAGTTGTTTGTAATGGAAGCTCATCCGACATTGTTGGATAGAGTAAAAGAAGCACAAGAAAAGATGAAGAATGTGAGAAAATCAGAAAAAGGATTATAGAGAATTAAGAAGGGAAATTTCGAATGGATAAAGACAGTATTTTGAGATTCAAAGGAAAAGTGTGGGTACCAGCGGTAACCGAGTTAAGGGAAGAGATTTTGCACGAGGCACACAACACGACATATTTCGTTCATCCGGAAGGTACGAAGATGTACCGAGATTTGAAGCAACACTTTTGGTGGCCCAATCTGAAATGGGAAGTCACAGAATGCGTTAGTAAATGTTTAACTTGCCAACGCGTTAAAGCAGAACATCAGCGGCCGAGTGGTTTACTTCAACCGTTAGAAATACCATAGTGGAAATAGGAGCATATTACGATGGACTTCGTGGTAGGACTTCCAGTCACGCAGAAAGGTTATGATGCCATTTGGGTTATTGTGGATCGACTTACGAAGACCGCACATTTTCTACCGATCAAGATCCGTTACAGTTTGAATCAGTTAGCGAGCCTATACATAAAGGAGATTGTCTCACAACACGGAGTGCCGGTATCTATTGTCTCTGATCGAGATCCGCGCTTCACGTCTAATTTTTGAAAGAGTTTGCAAGAGAGAATGGGAACACAATTGAGGTTGAGTACGGCTTATCATCCTCAGACAGACGGACAAAGTGAACGAACTATACAAACACTAGAAGACATGCTTAGAACTTGCGTGATGGACTTCAAGGAAAATTGGGACGACCATCTACCCTTAGTAGAATTTGCATATAACAATAGTTACCATGCGAGAATCGGCATGCCACCGTACGAAGCTCTTTATGGGAGAAAGTGCAGAACGCCATTATGTTGGGATGAAGTCGGAGAGCGACGAATACTCGGACCAGAGTTAGTACAATAAACTGCAGACGTGGTAATAGTGATAAGAGCCAAACTTATAGCAGCTCAAGATCGCCAGAAGAAATACGCAGATTTGCATCGGCAGGACCAGGACTTTAAAGTCGGTAGTTTTATTTTCTTGAAAGTATCTCTATGGAAGGGAAAAATCCGTTTCGGCAAGAAAGGAAAGTTGAGTCCAAGATTCATAGGACTGTTCGAGATACTAAAGCGAGTGGGCGAAGGGGCATACAAAGTTGCGTTACCACCCAAGTTGGAGCACATCCACAACGTATTTCACACTTTCGTGTTGCGAACGTACAAGGCCGACTACAAACACGTAATTTCTTATGAGCCCATTCAAGTGGAGAAGAACTTTGCGTACGAAAAGATTCCTGTCCAGATATTAGATAGGAAAGAGCAAACCTTGAGAAATAAAATTATATCTTCTGTAAAAGTACTTTGGCGTAACCACGATGTCGAGAAGGCAACATGGGAGTTAGAAGATAGGATGATGAGGGACTATCCCCATCTATTTGTGTAACCTTGTAGCAATTTCGGGACGGAATTTTTATAAGGGGGGAGGATGTAATACCAGAGAATTTCCAAATATTATTAAATAAATATATTAATGGAAATGAGAATTTATTTGAATATAAATGATTTTGTGTTATGAGAAGGATTAATTAAATTATATAAAATTGAATAATTATAATAATAATTGAGAAACTTATGGAGTTTGCGATAAACTCGTTAATAGCCTTGTGTGGCACAGTGAACGTAATATAAGAATGATTATATTAATTTAAGCGAACAATTAATCTATATTAATTGTTCATTGTAGAATATTAATTAATTGTTCATCGTAGAATATTAATTAATTGTTGTGAAATATTAACTGTGATTGATTAATAATATGTGATTATTATTATTGCAAGAAATATAATAATAATAAACCACTTGTTTATAAATATGTTGAGATTTATAGTTGTTAAGGTGATAATTAATCCTACGATTATTAATTAAGTGTTATTAATAATTACGAGGAATGGATTAATTAATATTATTAATTATTTGATAAGATGAATAGTTTATTTATTTTGACATTACAAATAATGAAACAAATAAGTAAAGTTATTAATATAATAAGATTATATTAATTGTTATGTGCAAGCATGTGATTATGCTATATATACATAAACTATGTAGTAAAGTTTATTAAGTTGAAAAGGTTACATAAAATATTTATGTGGCAATTGTATGTGAACAGTACATTAAAATAATGTATCATTGATGATTTCTTCTATATATAATGAAATAATAGAATTTAATAAAGAAAATAATGTGGTATGATAATACTCAATTAAATTATATCCGGTAGTAAAATACTGTACATGGATTATATGTGTTCAAATTGTATTTACTATATTATGTGAATTACATGTAGTATTATTCTTATTACATTGTAATGTTAATTATAACCTAAATATATAGTATGAATATAATGTGATAGCCTAAGTGTATAACATATGTTATAACATTTCATTATACAAATTACTAGAATGCTGAGATTGCAATTGGTTTGTCCCATTATATATGACCCATTCTCCTTCACGTGCTAAACTTAAGCCTATATCTACTCTATATTCTCAATTTCAGCAAACATTCATAGCTCTCTATTCCTTAAACTCAGCAATGTAGACTAGCAATCATGCAATGGGGAGTGGGAATAATGATTTGATTCACCAACCAACTACCAACTCTCCATTAACCTCTATACAATTCAAATTTACGTTGGTTTGATTTGTGGTATAATTTCATTGCCTGTGTAAGGATTTCTCTATAAATAGGAACTCTTCTCCTTCATATTTTCATTGCTGAGAATCTTGTTTAGTGAGTTGAGAGCATACAGAGAGTGAGTAATTGTATACTTATCAGAAGAGGAAGTAAGAATTAACAGCAAGTTCATTATACATTAGCAGAGGTATACTCCTTCCCATGTTCATCATCTGATGTTCTCTGAGATTTACTGATTCTTGAATTAAGCTTGGTCATCATGATAAATTGATTGTGTTATACTTGTTAGTTATTATATAAACTTAGTAACATCTTAGAATGCAATGTGGCTTGCAAGAAATCAAATTCATATAACAATTCCATGTTCTTCATATTATATTCTCTGAGATTTTCTAAATTGTTGAATTCTTGAACTGGTGAAATTGGATGACAATTGGAGGTTAGAATGTTTATTTGATTGTTATATGGCCTTAGTAGTATGTTTAAAGCATAATGTAACTGCTTGGGACTGATTTCGTGAAGTAAATTGGCATTTGGCCTGGAAGTCTGCCGATGCAGGCTGCCTCTTGAATCGAACTGCACATGTCGCAGCTGCGCCGGGTTTATGCCCAGGCGCAGCGCAGCTGCGCAGGAACCTGATCTTCCAGTTTCTGCTTTCTGCTATGTGATAGTTTCTTGCATTGATTTAAACGAACATGTTAACATGGGTAGTACGTATATATGGGTACATAAACCTAACATAAGCATGTTTAAACCAAGATGGTATACCTTTTGACAAAATAACTTATGTTCTTCAAAGTGAACTTAGAGTTTTCAAAAAGGGACTTTGATATATAGGCGCCATGGTTATGTTCTGACTTGCGAGACATATTGGTATGACCTAGACACAGATGAAATGCATATTTAATTAAGTATATATGTATCGTGATATAATATGAACATGTGAACCTAACTAGTGCACTTTTCTAACGAAAATCAAAGTTTTGAAAATAAACTTTGACATGTGTGTAACACATTGATGTTCTGATTTTCAAGGCATGTTGGTATGAGGTAGAGATACATGAAAGACATATTAACTTATGTATATATGGTTCATATTATGACAAGAGCATGTTAGACCTCACTATTAAACATTTCTAACAAAAATACAAGTTTTGAAGGTTGATATTGACATGTAAAGATCATATATACATTCTAATTTTTCGGACATGTTTATATAACCTTGAAATGCATGTCGGACACATTAACTTACGTATATTGATTTTATAATGTAGCATGAACATGTTAGACCGTATTAGTAAACATTATTAATGAAAGTGAAAGGGTTGAACAAACATAAAAGTATTCTTTAAAATGTATACATGCAACGTGATATTATATGATGTTACTTGAATCCAGTTTTGCACGGTTAACTTATGAAAATGCCATAACTTGCTAAAATAAAATATATTTAGTATTGATTGTGGTCTTATGTGATATGAATAATATGAGAGTATGTTTACTATTTGTGGTAGTCTCACATGATAGTAATCATGTATGAAGATGACTAACTTGAGAAGAGGAACGTTAATGATAAAAGACATTAAAAGTCGAGACTTGTGAAATTATATGATACTGTATAATTGTGTAACTAGGTCAAGACTTAGCTTATGTGTTAATCGTATATACGAGATGAGATATAATGTTAAACTATATGACTAATGGATATAATATATACGTAACTATATTACGATAGGATTCAAAAAGTGTTGATTAAATTACGGGGATAAACTACGCTTAAGGCAAGTTTCCTAACTTACACTCTTTTACGGTGCAAGTATCCTATCCTTGTATATTGCGAGCTAGTTTCTTTATTTAATCGTTTGAATTGAATTAGCATACTTGAACCCTTATTTCATTAAAGCTATTATTCATGTTGAACTTAGTATTATTCTTGCATATTGTGAAAGTGTCGATGCCATTTGATTCGGCTAGACTGATATTATTGAAAAGCGACCCAAACCAATTGATTGGTGCGGGATCTTGTATTTGACTGAGAAGAAAAACCTTCTTTGAAGGGAATATATAATTGTTAGAGAACTGACGTGCGCACTTGAGTATGATTGATTGTTATGCATAACGTAGGGTACTTTAGGCTGATCACCTGTCGTACCTGTTTTCGATTTGGGTTATCAGTTTATTACTGTTAATTCTAGTAGAAGTTCATAGTTTTTAGTGACTGCTCAGTATTCAGCTATCTTGAAATCTTGAATTGACTTATTATTGAATCACATTGATATTATTCTGTCCTTAGCGATTATTATTGAGAACTGTTGATATCCTTGAACTATCAAACCTTGTTATACTCTTTCGAGAATTAAGAGTTATATTACTCACCCATATTGTATACTACTTATTGGGCAATTTGTGCTCATTCTTGCTTTCCCTAAAACTTTTCAGTGAAGGCAGAGCAAGGCGAGCCTTCAAGTGTTGATAAGGGCAAGGCTACCAACTAGCTTGTTCCTTTATGTTTAAAATTGTTATGTGTATTAAGACTGTCTTCAGACTATGTTTAAGCTTAAGAAGGATTATGTAATCAGTCTTTATTCGATATTATTATGTAATCTATTAAGTACTGTAGGTTGCGAGACTTGGAGGAATAATTATAATAAATCATTATAAATTATTCTAAATTAGATTTTCCGCTGTGAATGTGTGATTTTAGTTATTATGGTATTACCATGAGAACGTGACGAACCGAATTCGAGAGACCAAGTGGAGGTTCGAATTTGGGGGCGTCACAGAACTCCTTCGGGAATGGCGTCGTAACTTCGGAAGTCGACGGATTGACTTTATTATTATTATTATTATTATTACTATTTAGTTCTTTTATAATAATAGTATTTTATTAGGTAGCAAATCTTTTATAATAAGTTGTTACTTGATAGGATTTTATTTTTGTATCTCTAGGAAAATTTGTTTCCATATTTTTTAGGATTTCTGTTATGACTTGGGCAACTCGAGCAGAAGATATATATTGGAGAGAAAGTTTTGTTAAAGCTATATAAACCCGGCTTGTGGGTTAAATCCATGACTTTGATATTGGATAAATATATTATACACATTAGAGAGAGGTTTCTCTATGTTTTTTCAGTAATCTCTTATTCTTTAATCTGTGAGTTCATTCCATTTCAGCCCGCCAGATAATCACTATCCAGCCCGGCGTCAAAGCTCCAAATAATTAATATCTCATTCTTTACCTTCAATTCTTGGTGATTTTAGAGAACGCTGTTCTTGGTCAGTGGTAAACAGAGATGTTTGAACATTAGGCTCAGGGGTAAGCAGAGATGTGTAACATGATTTGATTGCTTTCTCTTGAAAAATAAATCAATAGTATGTGATTTTTCCATGATTCTAAAACAAAAAATAAAAAATTCAATCAACTACACTACAAGAATGAGTTAATCAATAATATTGGACCACTTATTGAATTTTTTAATAATAAAATTTTCATAAATTTGCAATCAAATAAGTAAGGGTTTTAGTTGGTTACCGAAAAACAAATTGAATATGCAATTGGAATTAACATATACAATATTATGATCACTCATTAATCTTTTAAAAATTAAAATATCAAGTTTCATAAAATAAACAAAGAATAAAAAAAATTAAATAAGGGTTTTAGTTGGTTACCTATGTATCATTCAATTAGAATATCACATATACAATATTATGCTCTAATTATACAAACCTTCAATTATAATGAATTTAATAATAAAATTAGTTTGCAATGATCAGAAACGACTTTATGAACAACTTAATAAATGAACAAGTACTGGGCATTACCAAATTTTCAAATCTTGAGGGGAGGGGAGGGGAGGGGAGGGGGGGGGGGGGAGGTGGCCCCATCCAGCCATAACATAGTTTCGTCCATGAACATTGAGGTGCAAATCTTAACAACTTTACAAATTTTAGAATGCAAATTATATTTTAGTCGTTAAATAAATTGCATTCGAAATAAGTTACTTCTAGACTAATAAAATTTTCGAGTGAGTTTATACTCGCAAACTCACCATACACCACCAACACTATCTATCCAAATATAGATTAAGTATGTCACTAAAAGGGCTCTTGGTGAGATTTCTGACTCTTGTCATGTGAAGTGAACCGGAAGGGTTTTGGGGTTCTCTAAAAGTTAAGGCAAAGTTAGACTTGTACAGTTCCACTCAAGGGTTGAAAACATATCATAGTAGTATATAATTTGTTCAATGCTGGTAGCAAAAGCACTTATGGCATCTCCTAGAACAGAGTTACACAGTGGGTAGATCTGAACCATTGAAATGGCGGTGGACCATCTCCATCTCATAATGTATCATCTCCTCTCTTCATTTCTTGTAACTCTTTTGATTGAGAGTTTGAAAATCTTATTCAACATTATCTCTTGGCCCAACTGCCCAATAAGTGATTCTTTCTCAAGGCTGTAAAAGAAAACTAAACACTAGAGTTCAATTTATGATAAGCTTAGGATTGGCGGAGCAGTGAGGTGGAGTAAAATTATTTTTAAATTAAATTTGAAATGTCTTTTTGATAAACCTCCAAAAGTGCTATTCCTCAATTAATTTTTGTGGTCAAATTTACCGTTTTCAAAAGTAGTAATTAAACATATATATTTAGAGTTTCGAAAAGGCAAACATTAATATTAGTATTAAATTTTATGTAGTTTATAATGCTTATAGTCATTTTGTATGATGTGAGTTTTGATGAAAGGTGGTTCACGTTTGGAGCAGGGGGTATCCATTTTTTAGTTGGGGGAGAAAAACGTACTGAATATTTCTCGGCTTTTTAAAAACATAATTAGATTTATTGATTTGAAAAATTGTCAATTTAACTATAAAAGTCCTTGAAGAACTTTTATTCTGGAAGGAAAGGAGTATTATTGAGTAGAGATTTTAGCTAAAAAGTACTTTTGATAATAACATAGATTTATACTTCTGACCTAAGCATAATGTTTAAATTTGTTCTTAATATGTTGACAAAATTAAAAGGTCATTTTATGGTAAGCCTAATGATTGTTTGATAAAATTGAATGAAAAGTACTAAATGTATAAGAAAATTTGAATAAGCTGAATGTAGTAGAAGATCTGAATACGGAATGAAATGATATGATTGTCTGTCTAAAACATCTGAATACGTGCATTATCCTATTTTTACCTTCTGGGCTGTTATGAACAAATTTATTATATAATTATAAATAAACAATGTTACTCTTTCCATTCCTTAATAATTGACATTTTGGAGCTTTGCACAATTATTAAGGAAGTTACAACTCCCATAAAAAATAGAGAAAAATAGCCTTGGAAAAGAAATTATAAGAGAGAGAAAGAGAGTTTATCATTAAGATATTAAAAGATGGAGAAAAAATAGCTTTGAAAAAGGAGAGAATTAAGGAGAGTATTAAATGTTTAGGGGTAATTTAGGAAGTAACACAATCAATATCTCCTAGAAATCTACAAACGTCAAATAAAAAGGAACACAATTTTCTCTGTAAAACGTCAGTTAATTAGGAATGGAGGGAGTATCTCTAAGAAAAAATAAATATAAACTTTTGAACAATTTTTGATGAAGTATACTATTAAGAATATAATTTTAGGAATAAAATACTAAAAAATATTAATAACATTATATAATTCATAAAATCAAAACAAAATATTACAACAACATTTATTAAATTGGTTATCCAATTTGTTAAACAAAAATAAAAAATAATTTGTCCATAACAAAATTTGTTTACAATAGTAAACAAGATGAATATTGAGTGTAAATTTTAATTGTCTCTAAGAGAATACAAGAAAAAATATCATTCAGCACTACTTATTACTCATTTAGCCATAATTTTTTGGATAAATCGTTCACATTCAGACGCATTTAGATTTTAAAAATTGTACAACAAACGATTTGAATGACTTATTCGATCAGATTTAGACTTAGGGGTTGTTTGTTTATATCTGAATGAGTCTGAATCTGACCGAGTAAGTAATTCAGACAGTTTGTTTTATAATTTTTAAATTCTAAATGCGTCTGAATGTGTGTGAATGATTTATCCAGAAAATTGTGACTGAATCAGTAAAAAGTAGTGCTGAATGATATTTTTACATACATACCCTCATAGACAATTATAAATTACATTTAATATATATTCTTCTTTTTCTTTTTACTATTGTAAACAAATTTTGTTATGTATAAATTATTTTTTGATTTTTTTCTTTAACAAATTGGTCAATAACCAATTTAATTAATGTTAGTGTAGTTTTTTGTTTTGGTTTTATGGACCGATAGAATGTTATTAATTTTTTTAAGTGTTTCCTAAAGTAATATTACTGATAGTATAATCTATCAAAGATTGTTCACAAATTTATATTTAATTTTTTTTAGATAACATTGTTTATTTATAATTACATAATAAATTTGTCCATAATATATAGTCCAGAAGGTTAAAATAGGAAAATACATGTGTTCAAATGTTTTATACTGACAGTTACCAAACACATCATTTCATTCTATATTCAGAAATTCTATTTCATTCAACTCATTTAAATTATCTTATACATTCAGAATTTTTCATATAATTTTATCAAACACCACCTTATTCAGACTCATTTATAAGTAAACAAACAAGCATAAGGCTAATTAGAGCCGAACTGGCGGAGCAGCCGTAAAATAAAAGTACTTCTAAACTAAATTATAAATATTTAAAAAATAGTCTGTGTAAAGATTTTACCTAAAAAACACTTTGGGAAACATAGAAAATTTATGTTTTTGGCGGAAGCATTTTTAAACGAAGCATACTGCACATATTTGTTCTTAAATTCGTAAAAATAATAATTGAACACACTTCTGTACGTATAATACAATTGCATAATCAAACACTTATCTAACTTTCTTATTTAAATTTAAAAGTATGTTATCTCTCACCATACCACAGTACCCCCATCGCTCCAACAAACAACGTTTAGTAGTTACTAAATGAAAAATCAGGTCTAGTTATGTCCTCTACAGACACTAATATTATTGTAAAAAAAGCAAAGGCAGATTAATAATAATAAAAAAAGGTTGGTGTTTAATTAATCTAGGCTTCATAACTGTAAAACTTCTTATATAGCTGTTCTTAGCCTAGTGATCTTGTTCCAAAAATGGCCCACGTACAATCTGAATGATCCTTAATAAATATAGCAAGTGAGCTTGCTTCGTGATGCTCTTCTGGGTAGCTAGCTAGCAGCCATCATATAAGAATTTTAACTTTTTATCTGTAAGATAACTGCAAAAGAAGATTTATTTTTTCAGAATAAAAAATAAAAATCTCCTACAAAAAAATACAAGGGAAAAGAAAGGCTCACCAACTTTGTGATTTTTAAAAACAAAGATAATGGAATAGCATTCCTCAGATAGCATATAATATTCAACTACTTGTTCTTATATATACTCTTCTTACCTCTTTTATTGATAGTCTGTTCCCGATATCACTATTTTATTCCCCCCCTTCATTTCCTCTCCTAACCCTAATTTTTCCTTCCTTCACTGCAAAGTCTGATAAACTCCTAGTCTCCTACACTCTTTCTTTACCTTACCCATCCCTCTGTCCATCAGTTTCTCTCAGTTTTCAGCTTTTAAACACTTCTTTTCCCAATAAAACCCGAAAATTAAAAACCCTTTTATTTTCCTAAGGCTGCACTATAAAAGAGAGTGTAGTATCATTGACTATGGATATCGATCTATCGAAATCTGCTCCTGAAGACCAGATAGAGATGTTGATGATGATGCAGATGGACAAACTTTCTGACTTCTGCGGAGGGGTAGACTATAACGACGTAGTTTCCGAAATGCCACCCATGGAGTTTACTCAAGGGAATATTACTAGCACTAACAAAATAGGCCATTTGCCACAAATTATTGATCAAAATTCACCGACAGTTATCAATTTACCTTCAACTATATCTTTTACCGGTTCTCCACCGGTTCAAGAACCGGCCGAGCTTCCGCTTTTGTCTAGTTCAAACATGGGGAGGTGGAGAAATAATGGAGGAGATCAGTTTCCTACGCAGGCGCAGAAGCGAAACTCGATGGCTGCGGTGAGGGAAATGCTCTTTAGGATAGCGGCAATGCAGCCGATTCATATTGACCCGGAATCCGTTAAACCACCAAAGAGGAGGAACGTGAAGATATCGAAGGATCCTCAAAGTGTGGCGGCACGCCACCGTAGGGGAAGGATAAGTGAGAGGATTAGGATTCTACAAAGATTAGTTCCCGGCGGGACGAAAATGGACACTGCCTCTATGTTAGATGAGGCAATACATTATGTTAAGTTCTTGAAAAATCAGGTGCAATTGCTAGAAAGAGCGGCCGATGGCGGCGGCCGGAATAGGGTTTCCAGTGCCAATGTGTAGTGGGAGTTTTTTTCCTATGCAGCAGGCAACAAAAGGGTACCACCAATCATCATCAGCAGCTCAAAATGTTCAGCAGTATTTGGATGCTTAATTGTTTGACAAAAAGAGAGAAGAATTAGTTGTTATTTCGTATAAATGCATGTCTCTAGTCATGCTAGCTTGTGGGGTTGTAAAGAGAAGAGAGAAAGAGCTAGGCTCTTTCAATTATCATTGTTAACTGTTATTAGTCTTTTGAACTTTTTATTTCTCAACAACCTTTGGATTGTTGGTCATGTTGATGCATTTCTATAAAATAATTACAACCAATTATTATGTAGAGACGTTCCGAAGATATAATTAATTCGTGTCCACACTTGCTTATAATCCATTTTTGACTTGGAGGTGTTCAGCAACAGTGCGCTTCCTATATATCCATGGTTAATTAATGAAACTTTGCTAGAGTCTAGATCTCTCCTATGTTGGAATTTACAAGGAAAAATACTATCACTTGCTATAGTGTGCCTTATTCGTTTATCAACTTGTGTAGTATTTGGTGCATCCGAATGTCCAAACCCTCTTAAGAATTTTATTCATTTACAAACAACTTATTCTAAACGTAAATTATTTAACTTACAGAAGCAACATTTAGAGTTTAAATTCAACATTTGGGATTCAAATACAATTTATCAAAATTAGTGTGGTGTATTTGGATCTCATAATACACTAAACGCTACAATTGCAAACTCCGTAAACATTGGTAATCGAACATGCTCATAGAATTAGTGCTTAAATTCGACATTACGTCTCAATTTTTTTTATAATAAAAATGTATAAACGATTAAATATGGCAGACAATCTTCCCAACAAGAACTATCCAGAAATTAAGAAAGAGAGAGAAAGATGAGAGAGATAGGGATGTTGATGGGGTTGAGGATAAAGAGATTAGAGTTGGGACCAATAAGATCGACTAGGCGATGTCCATACTCCTTTATAAGGTCAAATATTGATACCTACATGCACACTATGAAACCGGAAACCTAAAGTCTCCGTTTGGAGAAAAAAGATCACGGTTTGATATTTGCATGGGATTCTCTATTGGCTCGTGTTCTGTACATGTGGCAGCACCAAACAAGGATTGCATTGGAATTTTGTGTAACCCTAGGTAGGTCGAGGAAATTAACAGCTAAGTCACAAAATTCAACTGTGCAAGTGAAGCAAAAGCAATTGTTGGATGCTTAATTGCATGGGAATTCCACGTGAAGGACTGACAATATGCGGTAGTTTTTTACAATTAGGTTGTCATGATGATGCTGTCACCTGCCATCGCCCGCCACGTGAACGCAATCTATGTGATCATGCCCCTTTCCTACGTGGCTATCCACGTTGGATCGTGAATTTATTTTTGTCACCTTTCCATTCATTGGTGATGGGAGTCGGACTTCATTATGATTATGAATAATGCTAGAGACACAATTTATTTTATAATTATTTATAATTTATTGATGTAACATACTCTACCTCAACTTTTATATGGGACCGAAGACTACATTGAAACAATTTGTTTATCAATATACTGAGATGGAGTATGCCACATCAACAAATTATAAAATAGTTGTAGAATTAATAAATTGTGTCTCTAGCATTACTCTATAAATAATAGTGACCAGTGCCTCTGCACACGCGTTGTGTTTTATTAAATTTAGAGGGTTAAATAAAAAAATAATTAAAAAGAATAAATAATAATATATCTAAAATGATAAGATAAAAGTAAAAAAAAGAGTAGATCAAGTGCGACACAAAGTCACAAAACTTTTGTTGGAAGTCTCATGGAGGTTTTATAATATAAATTATATTAAAAATATTATTATTATTTAGGTTATTATATATAGCGTATATTTTTGTATTCAAGTTAAGTTTTTTCTATGTAAGGATTTAATTCTCTATATAATTTGTGAAAGATTTAAGACAAGTTTTTCTATTATATTTATCACGGGTAATTAGTGTTCGACTTAATTACCGAAAAAACTATTAAACTTTTGTTAAGCTCATAATTCAAAGGAGAAGTTCTTGTTGGCTATATATATATATTAGTGGTCATTTTGGAATGGGATTAAAAATTTAGGAATGGGATTGCTGTTGTGGCCTAATCAATCTGTTGAAAGGTGGTCTTGGATTGAGAATTTTGAAGTATATTAAAATTGTTGTTATGATTGTGAAGTTGGAGGTTTTAGGTTGAGATTTGGAAGGAAAATAAAAAAAAGCATTCGCCGATGGTGATGGAGGATCTAAAGACAATGGTAGTGATGTTGATGATGGTATTGGGCGTCGGTGGTGATGTCGGGAAGGGGATAGAGACGGCCGACGGGGATGGGGGACGGGAAGGGGCAGGGGCAGGGGGGATGATGAGAGAAGGGGCTGGGTCTTCATCTATTTTCTTTTTCGTTTTTTTACTGTTTAATATTTATTAAATTAATTTGCAAATTTTAAAATTTAAATTTTGATTGGTTTACAATATTAATGACTTATTTTTTTTCCTTATTTCATTATGGACTTTCTATTTTATTTTATTAAAAAAAGGGGATTAAATGGATTTTTTTTCTTGGTTTTATATATTATTCCATGTCAGCATTAATTAGTTTACACATTAAATGACATGTCTGATGTCATATCATCTTTGGTTAATCGTAGTTGGGGCTTTGGTCAAAATTGTGTTAATTGCATATATCGAATCCCGAATTATTCACTCTTTTATATTTCGTACCTTGAGATTTAAAAAGTTCTCATTTCGTGATCCAAAGTTACAATATTCTTTTGATACGTACCCTCGTAAAATATCCGACGAAAAAAACCGCTGGAGTGGTCAATGTGACCACTGTGTACCTGGGCTTCGAGTATTTACAACATTAGGAGCGTAATACACTTTAGTCGTTTGACTGGCTAACACGAACACGTCATTAGATTTTAATACCGACTTGATATCTACGGTTGTGATTCTATTACGATTAACTTTAACATCCTTTTCAGTATCAAACCAGCTATACTTAAATGTAACTACCTTTTTACTCCCGTGATAATTGAGGACAACCACATTCTGTAAACAACCATAGTAATTGGACTCAGAATCTTGGTAGCAGCTTCCCAACACCACAACCCCAGAATTGACTGATGCGAGTTCATTCAAGTCATCGACCCTAAATCTGTATTCATTCATGATACAACCGGAAAAAAGAACTAACAACTTTGTAAGGTCCTCGGATGACATCTAAAAAATGCTTAGAAATGTTCTCTTCTTCAACCCTTTTCTTAAACCACTGTTGGAAATTAGCATTAGTGAATGCTTCCAACTCTGCTACAATAAAAACTGGGTTAGAAGCATACACTTTCTCTTCGAATGAACTGCGAAAATAATAAAATGACTTTAACATATAGATGACTACACTTATAAATTGAACTAAATGCGACAAATAATTATTCATACCTGATGTATGATGATACTTCAGATATATTTAGATTCACGTATGTAGATACAATCTTCAAATTTTTGTCGCTTAAGTAAGTCAGCGTCTCATGGCCAAATGGCTTAGCCGGATATGTGAATATAGTTAACTCATCATCAGCATGAGACGATGGACCAACGACCTCATTCCTACTTAAACAATTGTGCTTCGTTGCGACAACATCATCAAAATACAATGAGCAGAAGTTGACAAGCTCTTCCTCCGTATAGCGTTCAGTAATAGAACCCTCTACATGAGCTTTGTTCTTGACCTTTTGTTTTAATCGACACATATACCTAAAATAAGTATCATACGATATATACGAGTATTATTAATATGAGCAACATAATGCAATTTGTAGTTTATATTACCTCTCAAAAGCATACATCCACCGATATTGCACTGGTTCTCCAAGTTTGAGTTCATACGGTAGATGAATAGGCAGATGTTCCATCAAGTCAAAGAGTCCTGGAGGGAATATCATTTCGAGCTTGCAAATGGTAAACACAATATTGTTCTCCATCTGCTCTACATCACTGTACTTAATTACAGTTGAGCAAAGATCCCGAAAGAAATTTGAAAGTTCGGTCAATGCATCAATAACTTTTCTGGGTAGCATCTCACGAAATGCAATTAGAATCAACTTCTGCACACGAAATGCAATTAGGATCAACTTCTGCATGAATACATGACAATCGTGACTCTTGAATCCAGTAATTTTCAATTGCTCGACCTTACAACATCGCGATATGTTAGATGCATATCCATCTGGGAGCTTCAACCCACTAACCCACTTACACACGTCTTCAACTTGTTGCTTAGTAAGACAAAATGGAGCTTTAGGTTTCGTATTGTTAGGGCGAAGCCACAATTCTGGCCTGATGTTCAATGCCTCCAAATCTTTTCGGGCATTGTCATTGTCTTTGGTTTTACCACTCGCATCTAACACGGTATAAAATAAGCTCTCGAAAACTTTTTCTGTATTCATGACATCTATACAATGACGATGTAATGATCAGGGATTTTCAAGTTTTATTAATTAAATAAAGAATTTAATTTCTAATGAATTAATTTTGTGTGGTTAATTTAAAATTTTGTGACATATAGTGAATAAATATGTTATTATTTATGTGAAAAGTGTATGTGGCTAAATAATTATACATATATATATATATAATATAAATATGTATATATATTTAATTATTTTAATTAAAAAGGGGAAGCTACATAACCTAATTATATATTAGGTATGAAAATTAAATAACCTAAGGGTTATAGTATTGAAGAAGGTTAGTATTCAAAATTATACTAACCTAAGAGATTAATTTTATTATCTCAATTTATTATCTATTTTAAACCTAATTAAAGCAAGTCTAATTGGGTTATAAAATTAAATATATATGAGTAATTATTTAAAATCCAAAATAAGTGGATTAGAAACCCTACTTAAATAATTAGGGTAATGTAAAATTAATGTATTGGACCATGCTAGTTTATATGGCCCAAATGATTTTATTGAGAACCCAAACAAATACTTAAATGGCCCAATCTTAGCCCAATTAAAGAGGGGTACAATGGTCATTTGATTAAGCTTATATTGCATTTAAAAATAAAGCAAAAATGAGGAAAAATATGGGGGGAAGTATCCGGCTATGTATGAAGATATAAGGCACATGGAAAATTTTTATTTTGTCAAAGTAGCTTACCAACTAAGCTTATGTGTCAAACCATGAAACAAGCCAACACATATGTTTTAACTTGCAAGCAACATGGGTTGGTATTTGGAATGATGAGTGAGAGAGAGTAAAGATTGCAAGTATGCTTCATTTGTTTTTCATTTACTTTCAAGTTGCTAAGTAAAAGAAAAATAGAGCGAGAGAGAGAGAGAGTAAGGAGAGTTCATGGCAAGGAGAGGAAAGAGAAGAGAAGCAAGATTTAATGCACCCAAAATTTATCAAATATTGTGGAAGATTAAGAAGGAGTGCTCAAAGAACAATGTATACATCTTAAATCCTAAACTTTATTTTTATTTTTTTGGATTGTTGAAATATAAGGCTTGTGATCTTGAAGTTCAAAACCCTAGAGCTACATGTTTTATATGAGTTCATGTTTGGATCTTATTTTTTTTAAGTGTTTAAAAATCAAGAAGAAGGAAAAGAAACTATGTTGAAAAGTTAAGAAAGACCCTAATTTTGTATGCTTTGAGTATTTTTATAGACTTCAAGCTTGAAGCATGCTAGAATGATAGATATAAAGTTTAATGACTTTAACTTGTGTATTGGTATGTGTTTGTGTAGAAAAGTTGAGCAAAATGCTTGAAAACATTTTTACCGACGAATAAACTGTAGTTTGTCTGTAAAATTGCACATTTTGAAATCTACATATGATTTTTGTGATTTTTTTTTCTGGTATTAAAGGGCAAAATCCCTTTGGAAGCATGCAAAAAGTTTTAAAATGAACAAAATATGAATTTCATACCAAAATATCTCACTGTTAGAAATCTATGCATAATAGTCCACTTCCGGCCCAATTTTAGTGACCAAAACGGGTCCAAATTTGGAGTTTGATGATGGAATCTTGTAGTTTGGAAAGATACGAATCCAACGAGTATGATTGGACCTCAATCGGAGTTGTAAATTTTGTTTTATGAAGGTTTTCGAAAGGGACCCCAAATCTGGAAAAATCAGAAATATTAAGGAAGCTGCTGGTTCAGTTTTCCGGTGAACCGGCGGAACTTTCCGGCGACCGGTTCACCTACTTTCCGACTGGTTCTGGTGGTGAGTCCAGAACCCAAAATTTTCTAAAATTGTGTAGAATATTAAAATATTTAATTCAGAATTTGTCTGAACAGTTACGTAATTATTGAGTAATTAATGGTTTAAATCAAGATTAAATAATAATTAAAGACTAATAAAGTTAATACATTAATTATTTATTATTTAATTAATATTAAATAATAAATAAAGACAAATATTAATTAATTATTATTTAATTAGTGTTAAATAATAATTAAAGACTAATAAGGTTAATAATATTAGATAATTAAAATATTATTAAACAATTAATAATATTAGATAGTTAAAATATTATTAGAGGACTAATAATAATAGATTCTTAAAATATTTTTAAAAGATTAATAATATTAGAGAGAGACTAAAATATTATTAAATAATTAATAATATTAGGAAGCGAATAGAATATTATTACAAGGTTAATAATATTATTCAAGCGCTAAGATGCTTACTTAATAATAATATTATCAAGGGACGATAATATTATTAAGGAGTTAATGTGATATCTAATATTTAATTTTGTGATTAATGTTAGATAATATATGAGAATAATAATGTTATGAATAGTTATATGTTATACTAATTAAAGGATCTATGATAGGTCTTTCCAAAGAGGATAAGTTAAATTCATTAAGCGGATTATACAATTGCGTAGCAGTAGTCCGCAGACAAGGTAAGTTCCCTGACTCAAACTCGAGTTATTATTTCAAAGCATATTAGTGGATAATTATTATTGATTATTCCACATTCCTTAATGATTATTGTTAATCACATTTTGTGCAATTGAATTCCTGTTCTATAATTATTAAACTGTGAATCAATTAAAGTTCTTTCATTCGTGAACTATTTATGAGATAGATATATGCTAGTTGTGTCAGCTAGATCGAATATGTTTTAAATTTGATAAATCAAATAGGTTTTAAAAGCTGTTCTTAACCAATTGATTTGGTAAGGACTCGAGACTGAGGAAAATAATAATTTTATTAAAGCATTATCTTGAAAAACAATTGTTGCTCGACTATTAAGTGTTTATGCATAATTCACCGGGTATGAAAGGCTGATCCCCTTGACTACCAAAACTTACTAAAAGGACCAGTTTAAATACTGACAACCTTAGTATATGTTCATGGTTATTTTAAACCACTCAGCATCTATTATTCAATTATTGAGACTTAATTCATGTTCTTTCACAATGGAATTCCATTGTTGAACATTGAACGTTAAATTTCTTTATAATTATGATATATCTCCCTTGTATTTAAACTTGCTAAGCAAATTAGTTGCTTACTCTTGCTATATCATGATATTTATTTTAGCTAAGCTAGAGGCATCAAATAGAAAAGATAAAGGCAAGGGCAAGGTTCAGGAATAATAGTTGTTAAAGATGTTTAATTATTATCTAATATGATGTAATTATTTATGTAAACCTTTTGTAATAGTAAAGGTAAGTTTAAGTTCAGCATCAAGGGTTCGAATATCTTCAGAGAGGCGTTGGACACTTTGCACCAGCTCATGTATCTGAGAGCGGTTGAGTGCAATGTCACTATGATTTTCCTCAACTAGAGCCTCAGTTTGTTTTCTTTGTTGCTGAAGCCGCTCCATTGCGTTGTTGTTCTGATTAATTTGAGTCACACTGCAGGCTTGGAATTGTTGTAGTGAGATACGTAGTTCTGAAATTTGTTTGGCCATCAGCTCATTCTGAGATTACTGAGTTTTTTGCATGATCTTGATAGCTTCCTTATGCTTTTTCGTTGCAGCAAAGTGAATAACATCCCTTTTACTGAGGCTGTCAGCCATTTCTTTGACAATCTCCCTCAGTTTCTTGGATAATTCAGTTACCAAGTTCCCTGGTAGAGGCTTGACTGAGTCGATTATGTGGTCGAATCTCATGTGAAGTGTAATACCCGAGAATTTCCTATTATTATTAAATAATTATATTAATGGAAATGAGAATTTATTTGAATATAAATGATTTTGTGTTATGAGAATGATTAAATTCAATTATATTAAATTGAATATCTATGACAATTGAGAAAAATGTGGAGTTTACGATAAACTCGTTGAGAGCCTAGTGTGGCACAGTGATGGGAAATATTAATAATTATATTAATTAACGAATGAATTATTAAGTAAACAATTAATCTATATTAATTGTTAATTGCTATTGTAAAATATTAGTTGATGGTTATGGAATATTAACTGTGATTGATTAATAATACGTGATTATTATTATTGCAAGAAATATAATAATAATAAACCACTTGTTTATAATTGTGCTGAGATTTATACTTGTTAATGTGATAATGAATCCTATGATTATTAATTAGGTGTTATTAATAATCGATGAAGAATGGATTAATTAATATTATTGTTAATTAATTGATAAGATAAATAATTTATTTATTTGACATTATGAATAATAAAACAAATAAGTAAGTTATTAATATAATAAGATTATATTGATTGTTATGTACAAGCATGCAATAATATATAATACGACTATATTATATAGTGTAGAGAAACACTTAGGTGTGACCATACAAGTATACATAAACTATGCTATATAATGCAATGTGAATATATTACACATATGGACCATGTATTAAGATTAATTAAACTATGTGAGCTACATGATTAATACCTATGTGACAATGTGTATGTAAGTATACATTAAAATGATATATCATGAATATATTGAAATCACTTGTTGATTGTAGAATTTAATGAAGGAAATAATGTGATGTGATTATATCCGGTATTAATAAATGTACATGGATGATATGTATGTTACATTGCCATATCACATCTACTACCTTGAAATATTAAGCATGTGACTTACATTATAATGTTAATTATAAAATATAGTATGAATAAATATATAATAGCCTAAGTGTATATGTATATATGGCCTTAGTGTTAATACACTTCATGTTGCAAATGCTAAGTTTCATATTGCCTTGTCCCTAAATGATAGTCACTATCTCTTCTCCCACGTGAAAGGCCAAAGGCCTAAGCTACTCCCTCATGTCAACTTCCTAGCTAGCCAATGATGCTCATGATGAAGAAGGATGTGGGTGATGGGGGTGGTTGGACACTATTCCATCAACTCCCCTCAATCCTCTAGTTCTTCATTTCCCCCATTGTTTCAAACCTTGGGGCAATTGCTTTGTATGGATATTGAATTCTCCTATAAATACCAAGCCTCTCTTCATTTTCTATGTTGCTAAAATTTGTGCTAAGTTGATATAGAGAGAGTATTGTGAGTTTATAATCTGAATTTGAGAACAAGTCTTGTGCAAGTTTGAGCTCAAGAGGTATAACCTCTAAACCCATTTAAATTTCAATTCATAGAGATTGCATGATATTGTTGAAATTAGTGTGTGATAAGGTGCTAGCATAAGTTGTTAAGTATATCTATGTGTCAGGAATGTAAAGTGATGGTAGGCAAGCATGCTAGCTAAGTACATTATGGGAAATTCTGAAGCTCTGCAATAACAGAACATCTTCTGGTCTAGAACGGGAGCCGCGCGGCCGCGCGTCTCCCTAGTACAATTTGGGCGCGGCCGCGCGCCACTGCAGAATTTGTTGATGATTTCTTTTATATCTTCTGATGTGTTGAGCATGATGTATTGTTAGGATATGCATATAACTCACATTAACATATGGAATAAGGTTACTAGGTTATAGCAATCTATGCTAGTTGTTTTAGTTGAATATTTCAAAGAAAACTTAAAGTTATGAAAAGAGGAACTTGGATATATAAATACCATAATAGTATTCTGACTTTTGAGACACGTTTGTATGACCTAGAAACACATGGAATGCATATTGACTTAAGTATATATGTATCGTGATATAATATGAACATGTGAACCCAACTAGTGCACCTTTCTAACAAAAATACAAGTTTTGAAGGTTGATATTGACATGTAAAGACCATGTATACATTCTGACTTTTCAAGCATGTTATGTGACCTTGAAATGCGGGTCAAATATGTTAACATATGAATCTAGATAGCATGAGCATGTTAGGCCTTATTAGCAAGCTTTACTAATGACAACATAAGCTTTAAATGTGGACTTTGACATGTTATATTAGGACTCTACATTCTGATATTTTCAACATGATTGAATGTAGTTTGAAGGCATCATATATGTACGTACTTGTTAGATGTAATGCAAGTTAATCAAGCATGAGTTTGATTAAGTCACGAACTAGTAATAGTGCTAGAATCACATATCCATGACATAAGAAACATATGAACATGCGTATCAATAAAATATATGACTACTTTATATGTCTAAATGATAAGCATGACAATTTATGTGAATTCATGGCATTGTATAACCCTAAGTCGTTAGGGATCGTGAATTAAAACAAAATCATAAATGATTAGAACGAGGAAAGATTGTATACAAACATAAAAGTATCCTTTAAAAATGTATACATGCTACGTGATATTATATGATGTCACTTGAACCCGATTTTGACGGTTAACTTATGAGAATGCCATAACTTGCTAAAATGAAATATATTTAGTATTGATTGTAGTCTTATGTGATATTAATAATATGCGAATATGTTTGCTAATTGTGGTAGTCTCACATGATAGTAACGATGTATGAATATGATCAACTTGAGAAAAGAGAAAGTTAAGAATAGAAATTAGATACTAAATAATTGTGTAGCTAGGGTAAAACTTAGCTTGTGTGTTGATCATATATTCGAAGATATAATGTGAAGTTAAATTATATGACTAATGACTATCATTACGATAGGAATTCAAAAGTGTTGACTAGCTTTACGTGAGTAAACTACGCATAAGGCAAGTATCCTAAACCCTTGCATTACTTTATTCAACGGATATCGTAAGCGAGTATCTAAAACTTATCTCTTTGGATACAAGTATTCTATCTTTGTATATTGCGAACTAGTTTCCTACTTAATTATTTGAATTGAATTAGCATACTTGAACTCTTATTTCATTAAAGCTATTATTCATGTTGAACTTAGTATTGTTCTTGAATATTGTGAAAGTGTCTATGCCATTTGATTCGGCTAGACTTATGTTATTGAAAAATGACCCAAACTAATTGATTGGTGCGGGATCTTGTATTTGACTGAGAAGAACAACCTTCTTTGAAGGGAATATATAATTGTCGGAGAACCGACGTGCACACTTGAGTATGATTGATTGTTATGCATAACGATGGTACTTTAGGCTGATCACCTGTTGTACCTGTTTTTATTGGATTTTCAGTTTATTACTGTCAATTCTAGTAGAAGTTCATAGTCCTTAGTGACTGCTCAGTATTCAGTTATTTAAAATCTTGAATTGACGTATTATTGAATCATATTGATATTATTCTGTCCTTAGCGACTGTTATTGAGAACTGTTGATATTCTTGTTATCCTTGAACTATCAAACCTTGTTATACCTTTTCGAGAATTGGGAATCTTATTACTCACCCTTATTGTATATTACTTGCTGGGCAATTTGTGCTCATTCTTGCTTTCCCTAAAATATTTCAGTTAAGGCAGAGCATGGCGAACCTTCGGGCGTTGATAAGGGCAAGGGCAAGGCTACCAACTAGCTTGTCTCTTTTACGTTTTTAAATATTTTAATGTTGTATTAAGATGATGTAGTAAGACTAGTTTTTATTACGTCTAAGCTTAAGACAGGTTATGTAATAAGTCGTTAATTGATATTATTATGTAATCTATTAAGTACTGTAGGTTGCGAGACTTGGGGGAATAATTATAATAAATCATTGTAAATTATTCTAGAATAGATTTTCCGCTGTGATCGTGTGATATTTAGTTATTATTATCGTGATGTATTACCATGAGCACGTGATGAACCGAATTCGAGAGACCAAGTGGCGGTCCTGGAATTTGGGGGCGTCACAGGTTGGTATCAGAGCTGTAGTTATAAACCTTAGGAACGAGTGTCCTTGGACTATAGGTTAGGTGAACTTAGAAGTTAGGAAGGAGATAAAACTCATGTAGAGTTTTCTTGGAGAGACTTAGTCTGTTATGAAATGTAACTTCATTCTATACAATGAACTTATGTTTTATTTAACATTCTAATGGAGTTGCTGTTTGTTTGCCTTGTGTTGTGATTGTAGGATGACAGACACAGGTGTAACTAGTAGAGTAGCAGAGGAGGAGCCCAGAGATATACATGTACTATACGAGGCACCTCTAGAGGCTGTGCCAGTGCAGGCAGTTGCACCATCCGAGTGTGATGACGAGGATGAGATCGAGATTGAGATAGAGACTGATCCAGAGGAGGAACCGATGGAGGATGAGCCAGTAGAGGACTCTGATGAGGCTACTATAGAGGAGCAGATGTTAGGAGAATACGAGGAGCGGATCCTAGAGTTAGACTGCAGGGTCCAAGAGCTGGAGGCAGAGGCCCACGAGAGAGAGTCTGAGTTCCAGAAGCTAAGGGACGAGGACCACCAGAGGAAGCTGGCTATGCAAGAGTTAGAGGTGGAGATTGCCTACCGTAGGGAGGCAGGGATCCAGATGGGGACTCTGTTTCACAGGTCAGTGGCTAGGAATGTAGATTTGGCAGAGAAGCTAGAAGAGGTTGAGCAGAGGGAGCTGAGTGAGAAGACTGAGAAAGAGGCACTCCGTACTCAGCTAGAGTTGGAGGTGATGGATAGGTTACACTTCGAGGAGAAGTGGGAAGCGTCCAATGAGAGAGCTGACGACCTTGAGGACGAGGTCAGGTGCAAGAAGAGAAAGATGAACAAGATGGGGTATGTGTTCCGTTCAGCTTTTGACAGGGTGATTGATGGTGTGTACCACTACCCGGCAGAACAGGGACAGACTCTACATACCTTGAGCCGAGAGCTGGTTGCGTATATAGCACAGTTGGAGTACAAGAGCGCAGTGGAGCGCGGGATGATGGGATGAGATTTTCTTAGTCAGTCTAGTGGTAGTACTAGTTGTGTCCTTATGTATTATATATACTATGATGCAATCCCGATCTTTTGTGTAAGATGTGGGATGATGATGTAAACCCCGAGTTAGTTTTTGTTAGAGGGGTAGTATGGTAGTAGGTTGGTATATTCCCCGTCTTTTGTGATATTAGGGGATATATGTGATAACATTTATAGCAGTATGCTAGGGAAATCATGTAATGAAACGATTTGGCATATGAATATAAATGAAGTTTATTTCAGAAATATGTTATAATTTTTTTTAGTATTAAAAAAAAGGAAATACTTAAGTAATATACTTGAATAATAATAAAATGAAAACTTGTGATGCAGATAATGCCGCCCAGACGTAGATTGACAGCACCCGAAGAATCTGTTAACAACGAGAGGGAACAAGTAGACCCGATCCAGAAACTGGTAGACTTGTTAGGAGAAGCCTTAAGGGGAAGGAACAATGAACCCGTTCGCCCGAACCCTCAGACTGTGCCAGTAACAACCTTTAAAGACTTTAAGAGTGTAGGACCCCCCGTGTTCGAGGGAACTACCGACCCAATCGTCGCACAAACGTGGATCAAGGAAATCGAAAAATCTTTCACTATAGCTAGCGTAGGCGAAGATCAGAAGACGGTGTTTGCCACGTACATGATGAGGGGAGAAGTGAACTACTGGTGGGAGGCTAATCAACAAAGAGCTGGAGAAGGGATAATAGCTTGGGACAAGTTTAAGACGCTGTTCTTCGAGAATTACTTCCCGAAGAGTATGAAGAATAGGATGGAGGTGAAATTCCTAGAGTTAAAACAAGGTGAGATGACGGTGGCGCAATACGCGGCTAGGTTTAACGAACTAGCGCGATTTGCGGAGCACCAAGTTGGTGATGAAGAAAGAAAGGCTAGACGCTTCGAACAAGGGTTGAAGCCGTGGCTGTTCAATAAGGTATCAGTTCTTCAAATTGATTCCTTTGCAACATTACTGGAAAAGGCAATCATTGCGGAAGGTGGCAGTGAGGCCTTAAGCCTGTATAACAAAGAGAAGAAAGGAAAGAATGCTGGAGGAGAGAATCGTACCGGAGGAAGCAGCAGTGGAGGAAGTAATTTGGGAAAGAGAAAGTGGGAGAATAACAACAAAAACAACAATAATCAATCAGGGAATTTTCGTGGAGGTTTCAAGAAGAAGGCTGAAGGATGCCCAAAGTGTGGGAAGAATCACCAGGGTGAGTGCTGGAAGGGACGTGGCACTTGCTACAACTGCGGACAGGAAGGGCACATCTCGCCCAACTGTCCGAAACCAAAGAAGATACAAGGATGCTATGCGTGTGGCTCGACGGAGCACCGGATTAAGGACTGCCCAAAGAAGGGAAGTGGCGGGGGTAGTAATCAGCAAGGAGGCAACAAGCTGATGATCGGTGGACCGGCACAATCCAACCGCCCAACCGCCAGAACCTTTAACATGACCGTCCAGGACGCCGTGGCTGCGAAGGACGTGGTGTCAGGTATAATCCCAATCAATGATATAAATGCTTATGTATTATTTGATTCGGGTGCCACCTGTTCTTTTATATCTGAAGAATTTGCTAGTAAACTTAGTACACCCCGAGAACGATTAGAAAATCCTTTGATCATAGAAGTTGCTAATAAGGAAGTGATCCCTGTAGAATACATTTATCGAGATTTTCACGCAAACATTAGAGAATATAAACTGAGCGTAGACTTGATTCCTATTAGATTGGGAGAATTTGATGTGATACTAGGAATGGATTGGTTGTATAACCATGCGGCGATAATTGACTGTCAGAACAAATGTGTGAACCTTCAGACTCCGAGTAAGTCTAAGGTAGTGTTTTATGGTAGCTCATCGCTTAAGCAATCGTGTTGCGTTACGATGATGCAGGCCAAGAAATTGTTAAGGAAAAGATGTGTAGGTTATTTAGCTTACATCATTGATACTCCAAAAAAGGGAGTAGAAATTAAGGATATATCCGTAGTGAATGAATTTCAAGATGTATTTCCAGACGATCTGCCTGGTCTTCCGCCAGACAGAGAAATCGAATTCGTAATAGACTTAGCACCGGGAACGGCACCGATTTCAAAAGCTCCATATCGTATGGCGCCAGTAGAAATGAAGGAATTGATGATACAATTGCAAGAGTTGTTGGATAAGGGTTACATTCGACCGAGTGTTTCTCCTTGGGGAGCACCAGTGCTATTCGTTAAGAAGAAGGACGGATCGATGAGACTCTGTATCGATTATCGAGAATTGAACAGAGTAACGATCAAGAACCGATATCCGCTACCGAGGATAGACGACTTATTTGATCAACTGAAGGGAGCAAAGTGTTTCTCGAAGATCGACCTACGAACAGGATATCATCAACTGAAAGTGAGGGATGAGGACATACCAAAGACTGCGTTTCGAACCCGTTATGGACACTACGAGTTTTTGATAATGTCATTTGGATTGACTAATGCTCCGGCAGCATTTATGGACTTGATGAACCAAGTTTTCAAGCCATACTTGGATAAATTTGTAGTGGTCTTTATCGACGACATTTTGATCTACTCGAAGACAGAGGAAGAACACGCCGAACATCTAAAGATTATTTTGGAGGCACTAAGGAAGGAGAAGATGTATGCAAAATTTTCTAAGTGCGAATTTTGGATGGAGAAGGTTCAATTCTTAGGCCACGTGGTGGATAAGAATGGAAACTCTGTAGACCCTGCGAAGGTTGAAGCAGTAAGTAATTGGGAACAATCGAGAACACCGACAGAGGTAAGAAGTTTTTTAGGGTTAGCTGGGTACTATCGAAGATTCATCCAAGATTTTTCTAAGATAGCAACCCCGCTGACCAATTTGACTAGAAAGACGGTGAAATTTGTATGGACCGACAAATGTGAAGAGAGTTTTCAGGAGTTGAAGAAGAGATTGAGCGAAGCACCTGTATTATCATTACCAGATGATGCGGGAAATTTTGTGGTGTATAGTGATGCATCGCACAAGGGACTTGGCTGTGTGCTTATGCAGCATGGCAAGGTCATTGCATATGCATCACGACAATTAAAGGATTACGAAAAACGATATCCCACTCACGACTTAGAGTTAGCGGCAGTAGTTTTTGCGTTAAAGATATGGAGACATTATCTATACGGAGAAAAATGTGAGATATACACGGACCACAAAAGTCTGAAATATATCTTCACACAGAAGGAGTTAAACATGCGGCAGAGAAGGTGGTTAGAATTAATCAAAGACTATGACTGCGATATTCTTTATCACCCGGGAAAGGCAAATGTGGTTGCCGACGCTCTGAGCAGGAAAGGAAGGGAGAAGTTGTTTAATTTGACGACTCAGGAAGAGTTGATAAGAGAGATGGAGAAATTGGAGATAGAAGTGAAAGGACCAGAAAAGTCTGGTGAGAAGTTGTTTGTAATGGAAGCTCATCCGATATTGTTGGATAAAGTAAAGGAAGCCCAAGAAAAGGATGAAGAGTGTGAGAAAATCCGAAAGAGGATCACGGAAAATGAGGAAGAAAATTTTCGAATGGATAAAGATGGTATTTTGAGATTTGAAGAAAGAGTGTGGGTACCAGCGGTAACCGAGTTGAGGGAAGAGATTTTGCACGAGGCACATAATACGACATATTCCGTTCATCCGGGAGGCACAAAGATGTACCGAGATCTAAGGCAACATTTTTGGTGGCCCAATTTGAAACGGGAAGTCGCAGAGTGCGTCAGTAGATGTTTGACTTGCCAACGCGTTAAAGCAGAGCATCAACGGCCGAGTGGTTTACTACAACCGTTAGAAATACCAGAGTGGAAATGGGAGCATATTACCATGGACTTCGTGGTAGGACTTCCAGTTACACAGAAAGGTTATGATGCCATTTGGGTTATCGTGGATCGACTAACGAAGACCGCACATTTTCTACCAATCAAGATCCGCTACAGTTTGAACCAATTAGCAAGCCGATATGTAAAAGAAATTGTCTCACGACATGGAGTGCCGGTATCTATTGTCTCTGATTGAGATCCGCGCTTCACGTCCAATTTTTAGAAGAGTTTGCAAGAAAGAATGGGAACGCAGTTGAGGTTGAGTACTGCTTACCATCCTCAGACAGACGGACAGAGTGAGCGAACAATACAAACGCTGGAGGACATGCTTAGGACTTGCGTGATGGATTTTAAAGGAAATTGGGACGACCATCTACTCTTAGTTGAATTTGCATATAACAATAGTTACCATGCGAGTATCGGCATGCCACCATTTGAAGCTCTTTACGGAAGAAAGTGCAGAACGCCATTATGTTGGGACGAAGTCGGAGAACGACAAATACTCGGACCAGAGTTAGTACAACAAACCGCAGACATGGTGACAGTGATAAGAGCCCGATTAGTAGCAGCTCAAGATCGCCAGAAGAAATACGCAGATTTGCATCGACAGGACCGAGACTTCAAAGTCGGCAGTTTCGTATTCTTGAAAGTATCTCCATGGAAAGGAAAGATCCGTTTCGGCAAGAAAGGAAAATTGAGTCCAAGATTTATAGGACCGTTCAAAATACTGAAGCGAGTGGGCGAAGTGGCATACAAAGTTGCGTTGCCACCAGAGTTGGAGCACATCCACAACGTATTTCACATTTCCGTGTTGCGACCGTACAAGGCCGACTACAAACATGTGATTTCTTACGAGCCCATTCAAGTGGAGAAGAACTTGGCGTATGAAGAAATTTCTGTCCAGATATTAGATAGGAAAGAGCAAACTTTGAGAAACAAAATTATTTCGTCTGTAAAAGTACTTTGGCGTAACCACGATGTCGAGGAGGCAACGTGGGAATTAGAAGATAGGATAATGAGGGATTATCCCCATTTGTTTGTGTAACCTTGTAGCAATTCCGGGACGGAATTTTTATAAGGGGGGGGAGGATGTAATACCCGAGAATTTCCTATTATTATTAAATAATTATATTAATGAAAATGAGAATTTATTTGAATATAAATAATTTTGTGTTATGAGAATGATTAAATTCAATTATATTAAATTGAATATCTATGACAATTGAGAAAAATGTGGAGTTTACGATAAACTCGTTGAGAGCCTAGTGTGGCACAGTGATGAGAAATATTAATAATTATATTAATTAACGAATGAATTATTAAGTAAACAATTAATCTGTATTAATTGTTAATTGCTATTGTAAAATATTAGTTGATGGTTATGGAATATTAACTGTGATTGATTAATAATACGTGATTATTATTATTGCAAGAAATATAATAATAAACCACTTGTTTATAATTGTGCTGAGATTTATACTTGTTAATGTGATAATGAATCCTATGATTATTAATTAGGTGTTATTAATAATCGATGAGGAATGGATTAAATGATATTATTGTTAATTAATTGATAAGATAAATAATTTATTTATTTGACATTATGAATAATAAAATAAATAAGTAAGTTATTAATATAATAAGATTATATTGATTGTTATGTACAAGCATGCAATAATATATAATACGACTATATTATATAGTGTAGAGAAACACTTAGGTGTGACCATACAAGTATACATAAACTATGCTATATAATGCAATGTGAATATATTACACATATGGACCATGTATTAAGATTAATTAAACTATGTGAGCTACATGATTAATACCTATGTGACAATGTGTATGTAAGTATACATTAAAATGATATATCATGAATATATTGAAATCACTTGTTGATTGTAGAATTTAATGAAGGAAATAATGTGATGTGATTATATCCGGTATTAATAAATGTACATGGATGATATGTATGTTACATTGCCATATCACATCTACTACCTTGAAATATTAAGCATGTGAGTTACATTATAATGTTAATTATAAAATATAGTATGAATAAATATATAATAGCCTAAGTGTATATGTATATATGGCCTTAGTGTTAATACACTTCATGTTGCAAATGCTAAGTTTCATATTGCCTTGTCCCTAAATGATAGTCACTATCTCTTCTCCCACGTGAAAGGCCAAAGGCCTAAGCTACTCCCTCATGTCAACTTCCTAGCTAGCCAATGATGCTCATGATGAAGAAGGATGTGGGTGATGGGGGTGGTTGGACACTATTCCATCAACTCCCCTCAATCCTCTAGTTCTTCATTTCCCCCATTGTTTCAAACCTTGGGGCAATTGCTTTGTATGGATATTGAATTCTCCTATAAATACCAAGCCTCTCTTCATTTTCTATGTTGCTAAAATTTGTGCTAAGTTGATATAGAGAGAGTATTGTGAGTTTATAATCTGAATTTGAGAACAAGTCTTGTGCAAGTTTGAGCTCAAGAGGTATAACCTCTAAACCCATTTAAATTTCAATTCATAGAGATTGCATGATATTGTTGAAATTAGTGTGTGATAAGGTGCTAGCATAAGTTGTTAAGTATATCTATGTGTCAGGAATGTAAAGTGATGGTAGGCAAGCATGCTAGCTAAGTACATTATGGGAAATTCTGAAGCTCTGCAATAACAGAACATCTTCTGGTCTAGAACGGGAGCCGCGCGGCCGCGCGTCTCCCTAGTACAATTTGGGCGCGGCCGCGCGCCACTGCAGAATTTGTTGATGATTTCTTTTATATCTTCTGATGTGTTGAGCATGATGTATTGTTAGGATATGCATATAACTCACATTAACATATGGAATAAGGTTACTAGGTTATAGCAATCTATGCTAGTTGTTTTAGTTGAATATTTCAAAGAAAACTTAAAGTTATGAAAAGAGGAACTTGGATATATAAATACCATAATAGTATTCTGACTTTTGAGACACGTTTGTATGACCTAGAAACACATGGAATGCATATTGACTTAAGTATATATGTATCGTGATATAATATGAACATGTGAACCCAACTAGTGCACCTTTCTAACAAAAATACAAGTTTTGAAGGTTGATATTGACATGTAAAGACCATGTATACATTCTGACTTTTCAAGCATGTTATGTGACCTTGAAATGCGGGTCAAATATGTTAACATATGAATCTAGATAGCATGAGCATGTTAGGCCTTATTAGCAAGCTTTACTAATGACAACATAAGCTTTAAATGTGGACTTTGACATGTTATATTAGGACTCTACATTCTGATATTTTCAACATGATTGAATGTAGTTTGAAGGCATCATATATGTACGTACTTGTTAGATGTAATGCAAGTTAATCAAGCATGAGTTTGATTAAGTCACGAACTAGTAATAGTGCTAGAATCACATATCCATGACATAAGAAACATATGAACATGCGTATCAATAAAATATATGACTACTTTATATGTCTAAATGATAAGCATGACAATTTATGTGAATTCATGGCATTGTATAACCCTAAGTCGTTAGGGATCGTGAATTAAAACAAAATCATAAATGATTAGAACGAGGAAAGATTGTATACAAACATAAAAGTATCCTTTAAAAATGTATACATGCTACGTGATATTATATGATGTCACTTGAACCCGATTTTGACGGTTAACTTATGAGAATGCCATAACTTGCTAAAATGAAATATATTTAGTATTGATTGTAGTCTTATGTGATATTAATAATATGCGAATATGTTTGCTAATTGTGGTAGTCTCACATGATAGTAACGATGTATGAATATGATCAACTTGAGAAAAGAGAAAGTTAAGAATAGAAATTAGATACTAAATAATTGTGTAGCTAGGGTAAAACTTAGCTTGTGTGTTGATCATATATTCGAAGATATAATGTGAAGTTAAATTATATGACTAATGACTATCATTACGATAGGAATTCAAAAGTGTTGACTAGCTTTACGTGAGTAAACTACGCATAAGGCAAGTATCCTAAACCCTTGCATTACTTTATTCAACGGATATCGTAAGCGAGTATCTAAAACTTATCTCTTTGGATACAAGTATTCTATCTTTGTATATTGCGAACTAGTTTCCTACTTAATTGTTTGAATTGAATTAGCATACTTGAACTCTTATTTCATTAAAGCTATTATTCATGTTGAACTTAGTATTGTTCTTGAATATTGTGAAAGTGTCTATGCCATTTGATTCGGCTAGACTTATGTTATTGAAAAATGACCCAAACTAATTGATTGGTGCGGGATCTTGTATTTGACTGAGAAGAACAACCTTCTTTGAAGGGAATATATAATTGTCGGAGAACCGACGTGCACACTTGAGTATGATTGATTGTTATGCATAACGATGGTACTTTAGGCTGATCACCTGTTGTACCTGTTTTTATTGGATTTTCAGTTTATTACTGTCAATTCTAGTAGAAGATCATAGTCCTTAGTGACTGCTCAGTATTCAGTTATTTAAAATCTTGAATTGACGTATTATTGAATCATATTGATATTATTCTGTCCTTAGCGACTGTTATTGAGAACTGTTGATATTCTTGTTATCCTTGAACTATCAAACCTTGTTATACCTTTTCGAGAATTGGGAATCTTATTACTCACCCTTATTGTATATTACTTGCTGGGCAATTTGTGCTCATTCTTGCTTTCCCTAAAACATTTCAGTTAAGGCAGAGCATGGCGAACCTTCGGGCGTTGATAAGGGCAAGGGCAAGGCTACCAACTAGCTTGTCTCTTTTACATTTTTAAATATTTTAATGTTGTATTAAGATGATGTAGTAAGACTAGTTTTTATTACGTCTAAGCTTAAGACAGGTTATGTAATAAGTCGTTAATTGATATTATTATGTAATCTATTAAGTACTGTAGGTTGCGAGACTTGGGGGAATAATTATAATAAATCATTGTAAATTATTCTAGAATAGATTTTCCGCTGTGATCGTGTGATATTTAGTTATTATTATCGTGATGTATTACCATGAGCACGTGATGAACCGAATTCGAGAGACCAAGTGGCGGTCCTGGAATTTGGGGGCGTCACATGAAGCGCCAAAGAATGTGCTTCAAGAATCTCTTCAGACTCTGAAGCCATTTGGCTTGTCATTTCAGCCAACTCCTCCTTTGTTGGCATTAGAGACAATCGATCAAGAATTCGTTGTGTCTCAGGAGAAGGAGGGGCATTAGTGGGTTCACCTCTCCTTGACATGATTGAGAGAGCAAGTGCCATGTAAAAATATTCATTGTTGGAGGATGAGGGAATATCTGATTGGCTTGTCTTTGCTGTATTGGCGAAGTGTTTGGTTCAGGGGTTTGTGTTTTTGGTTCATTGAGCTGTTCTGAAGACTCTACGATTGTCGTGTCAGTTTGATCAATAGGCACAAATCGTAGTGTGTTGTCCAGAGTTGGTGTCTCAATGGTTGAGCTTGCAAGCATTTCTTCGACTACTCTTGTGATATGCTCAAAAACCATTGGATCATTAACATTTGGCTCTACGAGAACAAGTTGATTATTTGGTTCATCAGGTATAGAGTTTTGGGACTCTATAACTGGAAACTGATTGAGTGGATGCAGGACCACTTCCAACCATTTGGGCAATTCGTAGAATTGGTTGAAGTGAGATGATGGAGAGTGGTTGATAATGAATGAGATGGGAGTAGAATGTACCTCATGCTCAGTCTCTGAAGTTGAATTATTTGTGATCAGCTTCTGAACAAACCTCCTTTCTCTTGGGAATCCATAGGCAAGCACTGAGATTGCTGAATATGCCTTGAAGGTCTAGAATATGTGATCATAGGAGTTGAGAATCATGGCTCTATGATATGGCATCATGGGCAAGTAATTGAACAACTGATTGTAGTTAGCTGTCCTTTCACCATCTTGACCCTCATACAGAATCTCAAGCTCATCATCATCCTCTTCTTCATCATTCTCTTTATTAGAAACTTCCTCCACATCAGCTCAGCCATCACATCATCAGTAATGTCCACCATTTTTGCAGCAGCAGACTCTACGAATTTTCCATTGACTGGGGAGACTTCAAGATTTTCTATTAGTAGCTCCCCCTCAGCTTCAGCATGTTCTGACTCTAGTGCTTCTAACAGCTCCCCCTCAGCTGTAGCACTCTCTTAAACATGAACTTCCAGAGTTTCTTTTTCAGCATTAGCTGAGTTCACTTTAAGTGCTTCTGGTACTTCATCTTCAGAATGAGTTACATCTTCTACCAGAACTTCTTCAGAATGAACAACAACTTCATGCTGTTCTTTCTCAGCAGCAGCCCTTGATTCTGTCATCTCTTCTTCTTCCTGAGCTTCATCAGCATAAGCACCAGCTTCAGGCATCTCTTCCTCAGCTTGATTCCCAGCCTGATCAGGTACAGCATTGTTGTCTGCATTACTGAGGTAAGCTATTATATCTTCAATAATTCTGGTCTCTTCCAGGGTTGGACCAGATGCTTGATGCTCAGTGGTCTGTTCAGCCTTCTCAGCAGCTCTTTTTCTGTCATCTTCTTCCAATATTTCTTCATTGGTAAGAATATACTTCTTAACCAATTTCTTCACCCTCTTCTTTAGCTGGGTCACAGCCTTTGCACTTCCTTCAGCTTCAGCCCTTAGAGTTTGTTCAGACTGAGAGGCTGTTGCAGCTTCTTCTTCTGCAGTGGCAGCTAGTCTGGACCTTACGATTGGTGATGATTCCACAATCGTAGTGAGTGAAGACTTCTTTGATCTTTGGCTGCGTTTCTTCTTCCTCTGAGGCTTAGAACTACCTTCAGATCTGTCCTCACTTGTCTCTATCTTCTTCTTCTTCTTCTTCTTCTTCTTTTCTTTCAGAACTTCTTCTGGTGGTTTAGGAGTAATGACTCTGTTGGTGGTAAGGCTTATAAACTCCATATCAACACTAGGACCCATTTGGGGTGCATCAGTGGTTGAGCCTTGGGGGCTCTTCAGTAATTTTCACACCTTCATTCATTTTCTTCTTTCCTTTGCTCTTTCTGGTCCGAGCCACTGGTTTTTCTTGGTTGACCTCTTCATCTTCCTCAGCTTCCTTTACAGCAGATGAGGTTGCAGACATCATCTTCATATTTTCTGTTGGATTTTTCTTCTAATTCTGGAACAGCTGCTGGGTCATCTTCTTGTTGGGATTGATTGAGACACCTTCCTTGTCCTCAATTTTTTCACCTAGGGCAGACTGTAGAATGATGCTAATAAATCTACCATAGAGCATTTTGGCAGTGCTCTTGGTCTTCTTCGGGCTTTGCATCCATTTCCTGAACCAATCCATCAGCAGGGCTCCATAGTTGAGTTGGACTCTGAAGCGGATGGCTGCCATGAGCTTCAGTTGCTTCTCGTTGACAGAATCATGACCAGAGCCCTTGCAACATATGCATTTTCCAACAATGTCAGCAAGGAACTCATATTCTTGAGGAAACTCTTTCTTCTTGTAGCCACTCTTTCCTTTAATCTTTGAGTAGCGCATCTTCTTCTGGCCTTCATGGAAATTAATAGCTTCCATGGATGGAAGACCTTCAGATTTGAAACCTAGGGCTAGGTTTATACCTTCGGTGTTGAGTCGTATTTGTACGCCCTTGACGTTGGTGAGGATGAAGTCTCCATCAACGATTCCACTGTAGTAGAACTCTTTCACCAGTTTCAAATATATCAGTGTGCTGGTGCTCAGGGCTTCTTCGAGTCTAGCTTTCTTTAGCTGTGATAGAATCTTGTGAAACTCAGGTCCAACCTTCTTGAACTCATCAAAGCATAACTGGTAGCCAGAAACAACATTTGCAGTAGCAATTAGATCTGGTTTGAGTATCCTGAGATGAATAACTTTGCTTAGCTTTCTGAAACTTAGGGTTTTGTTTGAGAGAGATATAATCTTTTGGAATTCAAAAAGTAAACTGATAAATGATAGTTCAAAATGAATTTATAAACTTCCCTCCATATATTTTGCATCGTGGGACACGTGTCATGTTTTGCTGGACTCCACGATTTTAAGTTATGTGGAAAGTTCATTTTTGTCCTTAGCTCCCCCTGAGCTAGTGAGTCCTTGTGAGAGGACTACGATTTTTGAGAACCACTTCACGATTGTTGAGTTCGATCATTCGCTTGCTCCTTGACCGTTGACTCTACGGTTTTCTGTGATGCATTCTGACATGACAATCCTTCTGAGTTAAGGTTGCTTAGGAAGGGCCAACCTCTTAATTTGACACTAAGGATCAGGTTTGTCCCTGAGACACTTATTAGAAGGGTTGCTTATCTTTATAATACTGCTATCACAATGAGATTTTCTGCCTTGTCTGGATCACTCCACGATCGTGGTTTTTCTTAGTCATCTCTACGATTTTGACTTAGCCTTTGTATCTGCATGGTTAGCACCATCTAGAGCATAGAATTCATGGTTGCAAATTTAACATACCTAACTCACTTATCAGTTTAATAAATCTGGATTCATCTAAGGGTTTTGTAAACACATCAGCAAGTTAATTTTCAGTAGGGATGTATTGCAAAAATATAGTTCCATTTTGTACATGATCCCTAATAAAATGATATCTTATTTCTACATGCTTAGTCCTAGAATGCATGATAGGATTATGTGTTATTGCTATGGCACTTGTGTTATCATAGTGAATAGGTATAGATTTGAAATCAAACCCATAGTCTGCTAGCTGGTTCTTCATCCATAAGATTTGAGCACAACAGCCGCCTGCAGCAATATATTCAGCTTCTGCTGTTGAAGTTGATACTGAGTTTTTCTTCTTGCTGAACCAGGACACTAGTCTATTTCCTAGCAGTTGACAAGTGCCACTGGTACTCTTTCTATCTATTTTGCATTCTGCAAAGTCAGCATCTAAATATCCTGTTAGTTCAAAGGAGGTCACCATGGGATACCAAAGTCCCAAGTAAGGTGTACCTTTAAGATACCTGAAAATCTTTTTTACAACAGTTAAGTGTGATTCTTAGGATTAGCTTAAAATCTAGCACATATACATGTTGCAAATATTACATCTGGTCTACTGGAAGTTAAGTAGAGAAGGGAGCCTATCATACCTCTGTCTTGAGTAATATCAATCCTTTTTCAATAAGAAAGTTAGTTAGTGTTTCATACCATGCTCTAGGTGCTTGTTTAAGTCCATATAAGGCTTTGTCTAATCTATAGACATAATTAGAGAGGGTTGGATTAACAAAACCTGGGGGTTGTTCCATATATACTTCTTCTTGAAGTTCACCATTTAGGAATGCACTCTTGACATCCATATGGAAGACCTTGAACTTCATATAGGCAGCAAATGCAAGGAATATTCTGATTGCTTCAAGTCTGGCAACTGGTGCAAAGGTCTCATCATAGTCAATGCCTTCTTCTTGAGAATAACCCTTGGCTACTAGTCTTGCTTTGTTCCTTGTGATCACCCCATCTTCATCCATCTTGTTTCTGAAGACCCATTTGGTGCCAACTGGGTGATTCTTAGGTCTTGGAACTAATCTCCAGACTTTACTTCTTTCAAACTGGTTCAGCTCCTCTTGCATGGCTTCTATCCAGCTTGCATCTTCCATTGCATCTTCTATCTTCTTGGGCTCTATTTGAGACAAAAAGCTCAAATAAAAACACTCATTTTGAGTTTCAGATCTTGTACTGATCCTGGCAGTTGGATCTCCAATGATCAGGTCTTGAGTGTGATCTCTTGCCCATCTATTCCCTGTTGGAACATCTGTTCTAGTGCCTTCTTGTCTGAACTCTCAAGATTGGCTTCTGGTTCTTGTTGACCAGAATCGTTATCTAGTGCAGCTCTCTCTACGATTTCTTCTCCATTCTCTATGATTTCACCTTCAGGGACTACGGTTATGGTATTGGGCTCGACCACCTCATTCATGGTGTTTGAATCATCAATCGTAGTGTCTTGTGGTACAGACTTGTCTGAGTCAGTTTCATCAAAAATGATGTGTATCGAAACTTCACAACTTAGTGTCTTCTTGTTGAACACTCTATAAGCTTTACTGTCTGTGGCATATCCAAGGAAGTTTCCTTCATCTGACTTGGGTTGGAACTTAGTCAGATATTGCTTTCCATTGTTGAGAATGTAGCATGCACAGCCGAACACATGGAAGTAACTGACATTTCTTTCTTCTTTTCCATAACTCATAGGGAGTCTTTTTCAATGTAGAGTGTACAAGAGATCTGTTCTGAGTGTAGCACGCAGTGTTGATGGCTTCTGCCCAGAAGTATTCAGGCAGATGAGCTGCTGCTAGTAGAGTTCTTCCTGCTTCTATCAGTGTTTTGTTCTTTCTGTCAGCTACTCCATTTTGCTGTGGAGTTCGTGTTGCTGAGAAGTTGTGGCAGATGCCATTGTCTATGCAGAACTGATCCATTTTTTAGAAGTCAAACTCTCTAACATGATCACCCTTATGGCTTGATAGTCTCTCCTTTTTCATTCGTCACCAACTTGAACATCTTTATTAGTTGGGAGCTTGTTTCGTGAGGTGAAAAAAAAACACCCATGTAAATCTAGTGTAGTCATCCACTATGACCAGTGAGTATCTCTTTCCTCCTAGGCTCACAGTTGGAATTGCCCCGAAGAGATCAATATGAAGTAATTGTATGGGAATGTCAATTGAGTTGATAGCTTTGCCTTTGAATGAGCTCCTTGTTTGCTTTCCAAGCTGGCAGGCATTGCATGGCCTTTCTTTGACAAAGCTGAACTTAGGTAAACCTGCTACCAGATCTTTGGAGGCCAGTTTTGACATACTCTTGAATTTGAGATGAGATAACCTTCTATGCCAAAGCCAACTTATTTCTGCAGAGGCTTTAGCAAGAAAGCATACTGTCTCATCAGAGCTTAGTTGAGCAAGGTTAACAATGTAAACATTTCTTTCTCTTGTTCCTGTCAGCTTGATAGAGAATGTCTCCAGATCTCTGACTTGAGACTGGTTGTTGAGAAAGGTGACTTGATGACCTTTATAGCAGAGTTGGCCGATGCTAAGAAGATTGTGCTTTAGTCCATCTACATAAGCCACTTTACTGAAGGACACCACGCCATTTCCAGCTGAGCCATAGCCTTTTGTCTTGCCAGAGCTGTTATCTCCAAAGATAACTGTTGGTCCCTCATTCTCTGTGTAGTTTGATAGGAGGGCTTTGTTCCCGGTCATATGCCTTGAGCAACCACTATCCAGATACCATGTTGTAATCGTGGTGCTCATTTACTGCAGGTAGTTTCAGCTTTCATGTTGGTACCCAGACTTGCATGGGTCCTACAATGTTAGTACCCTTGGGGACCCAAATTTGTTTGACTTTGGGCCTTCCATGCACAGTGGTATGATAACATAATGCAGCTTTATAACCATTTCTACCAAATGCAAAGCATCTAATATAATGCATGCTAGTGTGTGTGTGTATGGATTCTTTCCCCATTTGGACTTGTGTGGGTACTGGTTGGACTTACCCTTGTATTGCTTCTTCTTTTTCCATGCAGCCTTGGGATTCATGATTTGTTCTGAGTGAACCTCAACACCACGATTCCTTCCAGGTTGATTCATGGAGCCAGTTTTACTTGACTCTACTATTCTTCGAGGTTGGGCAGTGGTGACTGAGTTACTCTTTTCTTTTCTTAACCCCAGGCCAGCATGGGATTCATTGTGTCTTGTGATAAGACTTAGATCAGAAGAGCAGGGTTGCACTGGTTCTTCCTTCTGTGTGAATTTCACAAATACAATGCTTCTACTTGAATTAGAAGCACTACTACTATTAGTATCCTTAATCTTTTCCACACATGGTTCTGGGGTAGACTCCCCAAAACCTAAATCTATTCTGTCAGATGCACATCTCTGACTGGAGATCATGGAGTCCATAGATGAGGAAGACCTATTTCACATAGATATAGTCTTTTCTAGCTCCTCAATCTTAGAGGTTAGTTTTGACTCTCTTTGTGTGCTCAGTTCATTGGTCTGTCTTAAGATTTTATTCTCAGCTTCAAACTGAGAGAGAGAGAGGCATAACCGAGCAGAGTTGTTTCCAGTTCTTTCTGAACTTTCTCTTTCTCTCTTTGAAGGCCAGAATAATTTTTGGACAGAACTTTGAACCACCTCATATATTGATATAGATCAGATGTTATGTCATGAATAACAATTCTTAAATCATCCATATCTACATCTGGAGTATTGAAGTCAAATACCTCATCTATGTTACCTCAGGATGGTCAGTACTTTTTTTGTTATTTGCATCCTTGGCCATCAGACATAGGTTGGCTTTTTGAGGCTCTTCATCATCTCCAGACTCAGCATTGGTGTCATTGTCTGAGTTACTCCATGAACTTTCAGCTACAAGATCTTTGTTTTTCTTCTGATGTTTCTTGTATCCTCTGAACTCTTTTTTGGATTTGTCATTCTTTTGAGTTCTTCTTTGATGGGTTTGTTGCAGTTTGCAATGAAGTGGCTAGGCTTCTTGCAGTTGTAGCATAGGTCATTGATCTGCTCATGACTGCTGATGTTTCTGAATCTCTTAGGCCTGCCGCTTTTTTCTTTGCGCATGAACCTTCTGAGTTTTCTGGCCAGCATCACAACTTTATCATTATCATCATCATCATCTTCCTCTGATGCAGATTCATCTTTATCATGAGCTTTGGAGATATCTTCGGTTGCCTTGAGAGCAACTTCTTTATCATTTTTTCTTCATTCAGATAGAGTTTCTGCTCGTTAAGTCAACTCCAGTTCATATGTAAGAAGGTTTCCATAGAGTTGTTGAACAGTCATTTCATGCAAGTTCTTTGACTCTCGAATTGCAGTGGTTTTGGCATCCCACTTTCTTGGCAAGGACCTCATGAACTTGATGATAAGATCTTTGTTTGGATAGACCTTTCCATAAGCTCGAAGACAGTTGAGCAACAAGGTGAATCTTTCATAAGTGGAAGTGACATTTTCTCCTGGAACATGGGCAAACATCTCATACTGTTGAGTCAGTAGAGATTGCTTGTTTTCTTTGACTTCTTCAGTTCCTTCATGCATGATGAGCAGTGCTTCCCATACTTCCTTAGCCGTTTTGCAGTTGACCACGTTCTCAAACAGAATGTCTTCTATGGACTGGAATAAGATGTTCTTAGCCTTTTTGTCTAGCTGGACATCTTTCTTCTCGTTGTCAGTCCATTCAGATTTAACCTTGACCACAACTCTGTTTGGTTCTTCTGGAGTTGGTGCAAGCCTTGTTGGTATGTAGGGCCCATTCAGTACGGTTTCAAATAGATCATCATCTATTGAATCCATGTATGCTTGCATCCAAACTTTTTAGTTGGCAAACTTGTCTCTGTTGCACATTGGTGGCTTGCTTCCTCCACCTGTCTTGGTCTTGCTTATCAGTTGTGCCATTGGATCTACTCAAGCTTATAAGCTTAGTTGAAAAAACCTCCTTTGATACCAATTGTTAGTTCCCAAAGGCACAATAGTTATCTAGAAGGGGGGTTGAATAGATATTTAAAATTTTCTTTGTTTTAAAATACTTATCAGTATTGAATATACTGACAGCAGCGGAATATATGTTTTTTCCCCTTAAAGATAATACAATGATAGTTTGATAACCATTTATAACAGATATAGCAGTTATAGCAGTTAATGAGAGACAATGAGACATAGAGGTTTTAAGTGGTTCAGAGCACACAAGGCTCCTAGTCCACTCTTCTACTCCACGAGTAGGAAATCCACTAAGGATGTCTCTTCCAACTTGAATCACTTAGATTCCTTCAAGGCCAGCAGCCTTAGAACTTCTCTAGTTCACTTAGAACTCTTCAAGGCCAGCAGCCTTGGAACTTCTCTTAGTTCACTTAGAACTCTTCAAGTCCTTCTGACTTGGCTCTTCTCTTTTGATTGAGAGTTGTATTCTGGGGTGTGCTACTCAGTTGCAATTGAGCATCAGTTCTGAAGAACTGAGTAGCGAAGCAAGCTTTCCTTCTTTCAGGATTGTAGTGTATATTCGTTGAGTGCTCTTGAGCGTTCTTAGCTTTTTTGTTCTTTCTTGTTTGCTTGCTTGCCTTTTGAATCCTTGTCTAATTTGCTTAATAAGGAGCCTTTGAAATTTTTCCTTTGAAGGCGTCCGTTGTAGCATTAAATGCATTAGACAGTTCTGTACAGTTGATGTTGACATCCTGCTTTCCTGCGGCACAGCCGACTGGCCCACTGACACAGCAAACTGCAATCTCACCTAACACTTGAAAAGATGTTTTCAGCAGGCGATTTAGTCCTTTCCTTAGCTTCTTCAATACGCTTCGTCGATTTGTACTAAGGCTGAATTTAGAATCATTGGGACCATCAATTTGTCAACGGCTATAAGCCTTTCTTCATTTGTTGCTCTTCCTCCTTTATCAGAACTATGAACTTTGATGTTGACAGGAGGAACACCACGATCATGGTCATTGTACCATGATCGTTGTGTGTTGGCTTGCACAAGCTGAATTCAGTCTTGATCGTAGAGAACACTACCATTTCTCTTAAGCTCTTTGGCAGACTACGATTTCTTCTTGCTTGTCTAGCAGACTTCAAGCTTCCGAGAGCATATTGTGATTCTTTACTTAGCTTGGTGAACACTCGGATCTTCTCCACGATTCTCAGTGTGTCTTCCAAGGATAGACTACGATTTTGGAACACCATGTAATTAGTTCGTTGTCTGGAAGTTCATGTATCAGTAGTAAGATAAACCCTTTGAGATGTATTTTTGAAGTAAGCTTTCAATTTCAATTTCTCCTCTAAAAAGTGCTTCAAACAATCTCTAGTTATGGTGGTACGTGAAGGCACATTAAATCTTGGACATGCCACCGACATCAAGTATTTAAAGCCCACATTCTCCACATGGCTAAAAGGAAGTTCATCTACAATTATCATAAACGAAATTGTCCTCCTAATTAACTCTTGATCAAATTTCCATAAACAAACACTAGTGGTTGATTTCCTTTCCAACTCTTCATTTGCATTTGCTTCTGGAAAATTTAATAGTGATTGTTTTCTTTCCTTTAATTGAATATTAGGAGGGTACAACTTACATCTTGAATTATGATTTTTTTTAAACCACTTGTCTCATTCTTTCCCGAGTCGGCTTTTAAAATATTCCCACAATATTTGTACTTTGCCTTTATTTCATCATTTTGCTTAAATCTTATAAAATGTTCCCATATAGTAGCACGAGTCTTACCGGTTATTTGCTCGATCTCTTCAACTTCATTTTCGCGTGTCTCGGCAGTCTCGCCTCCTCCATTGTCTCCTCCATTACTTGGGACTTGGATTGGATTTTCATCGGATGGTATTGGTTGCTCATTATCCATGTTTTCTATCAAGCTGTACATAAAAACAAAAACAAACTATTTTAGACACTAAATGAATATGTACAAAATAGTTGCAACTTTTTCATACTACACAAAATCAGTCTGGAAAATTCTCAACACACAAGTGACAAGACCCAGCAATTATACCAGACCACTCCTAGTCTCATACTTTAGAGTTTGACATAAATGATAATGTAGAATGAAAAATCAATTAAACATATACAAGAGCCTAAGCAAATACAGTAGTTCTCCTATATATCTCATGTCATAACTTATAACAGAGGTGTCATAATAGAAAAACTAACTCATGAATCCATTCATTCAGATTGTAATTTGTGGATTCTGTCAATTATAGAAAAACTAACAGAGGGAGATAGGAATCTAGAGACTAAGATGTTGTGAGAGATGAAGAAAAGAGACAAAGATGTTAATTATATTGTAGAATTGTACAGAGGAGAGCTCTTTATATATAAATAGAGTGCAGCGACATATAGAACGTAATTATAAGCCAGTTGCTATGAGAAAACAAAACAGAGATGAACAACTACACTTAAATAGAGTAATAACTCATATGTAGACATAACTCACATAAATAGAGAAATCAAAATAAACTAAATCAAAACAACCCTAACCCTAAACACTAAACACCCATATAGACAAATTAGAAAAATTACCTAAGAAATACAATTGGTGGTCGAGCAACGAGCGACGAGCAGAGCAGTAGAAGAGAAAATAATCGGTGGCCGGAGAGAATCAGAGACAGGCGACAGGTAAAAGCGACAAGCAGAGCAGTAGAAGTGGACTGAACCTTAGATCTAATTTGGAAATGTCGTGAATGAAGTCTGAAAGGAATGAATAAAGACGGAAAAAGTAAGTAAATAAAATAAAAGTATTAAATTATATTAAGTGTTCGGTTAATACCGAACCATTCAAGTCCCGTCCCAAAGTCGAAAACCGTTTAGCCGGTATATACCGGTTAATTTTACCGGTACCGAACCGGTTCATATTTATACTGAACAGGCCGGTTCGAACCGGTCCGGTTCGTCGAATAACCAAAAATACCGGTTCAGATGCACACCCCTAGATATAGTCGTATTCATATTCGTTTAACATCCGACTGGCGGATATCAATATTAGTATTTGGCTCCGTATCCAAATAACTTACATATATATATATATATATATATATATATATATATATATATAATAAGTAAACTATTTTTTTAAAATGTCCTTCCTTATATAATAATTAGTTTTTACTATCATATAAAAATTATTTTAAAAATATTTCATTTCACTTCTAAAAAGTAAGAAATAACACTTTTATTATAATATTAATAAATTAAAATAAATTTATTTAAGTATAGTTAATGGATTTTTACTATTATAAAGTTAAAATATCTAAAATTTATCGCTCAACAAGAAAATTATATACTACAAGAACAAAACTATAGCTATTAGCTTGTTACAAGTTTTTTACTTTCAAAACTTACTTGCGATGCCGGAAAGCAGGAGCAATGGACAATATAATTTTATTGTTAAAATGTGTTGGGTCCAAATTAATTTAGAATTAATCTAGGAGGGGGTTGAATAGATTAATCACGTTTATGAATTTTCGGGTGGAGAGAGTATTTATCACTTTCATTTGCCCAATTATTTAGAAACTAGAAGTCCAAATATTTAAAGTAAGCTCGAGGTCAATTTTGGATCAAGTTGGATTAACTAGTTGTCACACATACATTATAACTCACACTCTCTATAAATATAATGAAATAAAATAATTTTTTTATAACTATGTAATCTATGTATTGAGGATAAATAATATATAAAACTTCCCATAAACATATTATTAAAGTTTTAATCAAGTATTTGAGAAAAAATTATTAACTATTCAGTGTAAACTTTTGAATCTAATTATAGATTATAAATATTCATACACACTACAATATTACTCCACACACATAAAATGAACATTTACTTATTAATGGATATATAAAATTAATAAGTAGAGCATTTATTTTGAAATTTAAGATTTCAAAAATGATGAAAACTTATTTGAATTGTAATTTAGAGTATTGATTATTGTATTTATTAAAAAAAAAAAATAACATTCATTCATTAATGAACTATACTTTAAAACTCATTATTTATTTTAATAAGATTGGCAACTAAAGTTTAATCATTTATATTTATTTAAAACTCATTATTTTTTTATATTTTTAATATTTATTTATTTTCCTCCCCTTTATGATTAGGATGTTTAATTAATATGTATGGTTTAAACTTTAAATTGTGATTGGTGATGAGTAATTATTCAAAAAAAATCATTTATTTTTTTGTAAATAATTTGAATGAATTTTATATTAGGCGATTGATAAACAAATTCGGATATTTGAATATTCAAATATCCGGTTATTCGATTAAAATAAACAGAAACAAATATTCATTATTCGTATTCGGATATTAATTTGAATACTAAATACGGATAATATTTTTAAAATTCGTCTAATACCGAATATAAATAAGATTACAGAAAGATTTTTCGAATACTAATACCTAAGTATTCATTTTAGTATGACATATATTTATTTACACCCCTAGTTGGATAGCCATAGGCACTAAAATTTTCATAGGCATATATATTGATCATGGACTGGATTTTGGCTTGCCCGCTGTATATGGAAGATGACAATTAATGCAATCTATCTATCTATATTTTTTTTGCACTTTGTCCCTTTGTGCAAGGTGGGATGCATGTATTCGAATACTACCAAGAATTGGAGCATATATATTTAATGTTTGGAGTAGGAAGATGGCAGGGAAAATGAAAATGAAAATAAGATTTAATTTATTAAATTAATGTTTTTTTCTTACTTTATCAACCACTATTCTTTTAATCTGTAGTGGATACAGAAATTTTTTTAAAGTACTCCTTCTATTTATGTTCATTAAGAGTATTTATTTTATTTTTCCTTTCTTTTACCTTATTTTCCAAAAAGTCTTGTTGTGTTTTGTTGTGACAAATTTGTTCCTAATTGCAATTGCAAAAAATATTAATACGTGTGATTGAATAAATTTATAAGAGAATCTCACTTATTACACATCTATTCAAAAATCTTACCACTAATATTTGTCATGTATTGATCTATTGACAATATTGTCAATTTAACATTATCTTTATAACAGATTGTGAGCGTCCATCTTAGGATCGAACAGTTTAATAGATCTCATGTCCATAGTTTAATACTATGGACGAGACAGATGACCAAAATACTCCTCCGTATAAAAGTCTCTGTCTGCAGTATTGAACTGCGGACACTAGGTATAGCCAAATGGCCAACTAAAAATGACACCGTTTGTAAATAAGTCTCGCCCGTAATATTAAACTACGGATGCCAAATTCAATTTTTTAAGTTTTCAAGGTTCGATCAATTCCCAAGATTGCAGTCATTGGTGTTTGTCTGGAATACCAGATACTTGGGATGGATTGTTATATACTTCTCTCTTGAAAATTGGGAAAAACTCGTGGAAGACCTGATTTTTTTTTCCAGATATTGCATACAACTATTATTCGGACAAACACCTAGAAATTATATCTCATCCACATAACTATTAGTTGTGCGGATTGGGGATATCCCATCAGTACAACTGTTGTGTGGATATGGTCCAACATCAACATAAGAATTATGCTGATGTAAATAATTATAGCTTTTGGATTACAAAAATGAATGGTGGGATCTACATTGGATGGATGAAGCTCCCATCCAATTTTGGTTATTGATCACTCCCATATATATATATATAGGGGACTGATCCATAACAAACGTTGTAAGTTTAAGCATAGCCTTACAACAGATCGCGACCCTCCACGGGGAGATCGAAAGGTTTTATAGACTCACCGTTCGCAGTTTAGTTTTCAGTAATCCGCACTTTAATACTGCGGACATGACGGATTATCAAAATACCCCCCTTATAAAAATCAAAAGACATCCGCAGTATTAAACTGCGGAGCCTTTTCCTTCATTTTTTCTCTCTCCTCTCTTTGAAAAAACAGAGCCATTTTTGAAGATGCCCCATATCAAGAAACCAAAGCCATTTTTGAACCAAAGCATATATATATATATATATATATATATCAAACACTTGGCAAAACTAAGGAGCTGTTCATAAGGAGCTGTTCCATAAGGAGATTGCCCCATAAGGAGTTGTTCCCGCCATTGACGTTGGGAGGGGTCGAGACTCGGGAGGGGTCGGGAGGGGTCGGTAACCGAAGCAACAATTTGATACCAAGGAATGAGTGAGGGGTCGGGACTCGGGAGGGGTCGGGAGTTCAAATGCAATCGGGTTTGGGAGGGGTCGGGAGGGTCGGGAGGGGTTCCGGAGGGGTCATGAGGGGTCGGGAGGGTCGGATTTTCTGGTCTTGGAGTGGATTTACATTCCTTAGCATCAATCAAGTTAAAGATTTGGGAATTATGGCATGGTCTTTCTTCTTGTAGCTAGGCAGCTTGTGATGCTACAAGACTTTTGCTTACCAGCTTAGAATTGTGCAGTCCTCTTTTGTTAATGATTGCTATATAAGTCTAACTCGGACAACCATTAAAATAATAAGTTCATTCGTATTTGAGTGGTGATTAGAAAAAGGGCTTTTGATCTTTTCCCATTGAACTGACTGGCAAGAGAGTTTGATGGTTTGTTGTTCATTTTGTTAACATACAGGCAAGCTCACTTTACAAAGTGACGTTTATGCATTTGGAGTGGTTTTGCTTGAGCTTTTGACTGGAAGGAGAGCTGTGGAACTGAATCAAGGACCCAATGCTCTGTTTTTCAAAGAGAGGAGAGAGAAAAAATGAAGGAAAAGGCTCCACAGTTTAATACTGCGGATGTCTTTTGATTTTTATAAGGAGAAGTTTTGGTAATCCGTCCCGTTCGTAGTATTAAAGTGCGGATTACTGAAAACTAAACTGCGGACGGTGAGTCTATAAAACCGTTCGATCTCCCCGTGGAGGGTCACGATCTGTTGTAAGGCTATGCTTAAACTTACAACAGAGCATAGCCATACAACAGATCGCAACCCTCCACGGGGAGATCGAACAGTTTTATAGCTTCACCGTCCGCAATTTAATTTTCAGTAATCCGCACTTTAATACTACGGACGGGACGGATTACCAAAATACCTCTCCTTATAAAAATCAAAAGACATCCACAGTATTAAACTGCGGAGCCTTTTCCTTCATTTTTTCTCTCTCCTTTCTTTGAAAAAACAGAGCATTGGGTCCTTGGTTCAGGTCCATAGCTCTCTTTTCAGTCAAAAGCTCAAGCAAAACCACTCCAAATGCATAAACATCACTTTGTAAAGTGAGCTTGCCTGTCTGTTAACAAAATGAACAACAAACCATCAAACTCTCTTGCCAGTCAGTTCAATGGGAAAAGATCAAAAGCCTTTTTTTAATCACCACTCAAATACGAATGAACTTTTTATTTTAATGGTTGTCCGAGTTAGGCTTATATAGCAATCATTAACAAAAGAGGATTGCACAATTCTAAGCTGGTAAGCAAAAGTCTTGCAGCATCACAAGCTGCCTAGCTACAAGAAAAAAGACCTATGCCATAATTCCCAAATCTTTAACTTGATTGATGCTAAGGAATGTAAATCCACTCCGGGACCAGAAAATTCGACCCTCCCGACCCTCCCAACCCATCCCGAACCCGAGTTCATTTGAACTCCCGACCCCTCCCGAGTCCCGACCCTTCCCAACGTCAATGGCGGGAACAGCTCCTTATGGTGCAATCTCCTTATGGAACAGCTCCTTATGAACAGCTCCTTAGTTTTGCCAAGTGTTTGATATATATATATATATATATATATATATATATATATATATATATATATGCTTTGGTTCAAAAATGGCTTTGGTTTCTTGATATGGGGCATCTTCAAAAATGGCTCTGTTTTTTCAAAGAGAGGAGAGAGAAAAAATGAAGGAAAAGGCTCCGCAGTTTAATACTGCGGATGTCTTTTGATTTTTATAAGGAGGGGTATTTTGGTAATCCGTCTCGTCCGCAGTATTAAAGTGCAGATTACTAAAAACTAAACTGCGGACGGTGAGTTATAAAACCGTTCGATCTCCCCGTGAAGGGTTCGCGATCTGTTGTAAGGCTATGCTTAAACTTACAACGTTTGCTATGAATCAGTCCCCTATATATATATATATGGGAAATGATCCATGGCAAGCGTTAGTTATGTGCACTATTCCAGCTAACTCATCTTCTGCCGTTCAATGGAAGATCTAATGGCTGGATTGAGGCCGGCCGCTACTCCCTCTAGCGGCTAGTCAAAACGCGGTCGTTTTGACTGGCCGCTAGAAGGAGTAGCGGCCAACATAAAAGAATTTGGCTTAATCATGGACTTAAAATAATTATAATTTAAATTAAAAAAATATAGCTAATTAATGCTCCATTCCCTAATTAATTGGTTCACAAATATAAACAATTATAATACGAGTAGTAGACTAATATAAAGAATAGTACTTGATTAGGTAATTTGGGAGTAATAGTTGAATACGTAATTTGTTTGAGTAGAAATATAATATAAACTTAATCATTATTTCTTATATGGATTGTCAATTATACTAATTAATAAAATAAGTACGTATAAAGATAATTACTGATTATCGCCTTATAATTATTAATTATAAATAGCGAATGAAGTATTAATTAGCAATATTTTTTTAATTTAAATTATAATTATTTTAAGTCCCTGATTAAGCCAAATTCTTTTATGTTGGCCGCTACTCCCTATAGCGGCCAGTCAAAACGCCCGCTAGAGGAAGTAGCAGCCAACATAAAAGAATTTGGCTGGCCGCTAGAGAGAGTAGCGGCCGATCTCAATCCAGCCATTAGATCTTCCATTGGACGGCAAGAGATGGGTTAGCTGCAATAGTGCTCATAGCTAACACTTATTATGGATCATTCACCATATATATATATATATATATGGGAAATGATCCATAGAAAACGTTAGCTAGTAGTACTGTTTCAACTAACGCTCATCCAGCCGTCCAAAATTAGAATTAATGGTAGAGATGATGGCCCAGCCGCTACTCCCTCTAGCGGCCAGTAATAAATTTTAAATTCGTCTCTGCTGCCCGCTAGAGGGAGTAGCGGCCAGCCAAAACGTCGTCGTTTTTTCTGGCCGCTACTCCCTCTAGCGGGCAGCAGAGAATTTAAAATTTATTGCTGGCCGCTAGAGGGAGTAGCGGTCAAAAGAGACGAATTTAAAAATCTTGGCCGCTACTCCCTCTAGCGGGCAGAATAGAAATTTAAAAATCGTGGGCTGTAAGGGAATTTGGCCCAGCCGCTAGAGGGAGTAACGGCCAAGCAATTCCCTTAATTACACCAAGTCTTGTATACTGCTTGCGTTTGCAGTTTGCTGCTATAGGGAGACGGCGTTGCACAAAGAGAAGGAGAAGGGTTTGCTGCTAGCTTCGAATTTGGTCCATCAATCTCAACTTCAACCGGTAAAGTGAGTGTCTTTCAACCTAATATGCTTTTGTAAATATCTTTAGAAACAAAAAAGACATTGAACGATAGTATTTTGCTAAATATCTTAAAAATTATTGCTATATGTATGTATACAAATTGGGTGGTAGGTATGCATCTATGTATACAAATTATGTGTATAAATTGGGTATTTTCTATATATAAAATATTAGAATGTATATTTTTGAGTATTATATATGCATAAATTGTGTTAAATGTTTTATTGTTGTTTGTTATTTCTTGCAAAAATTGTCATTTTGTTATAAAATGTAAATACACTTGCATGTATGAAATATTATCGTTGTTGTTTTGTATTATTTTTGGTCAATTATTTATTTAGACATTGAATGAAAGTTTTATTGTTATTGATATTTTTAGGTAAATATGGACAATTGGCTGCCTGGACCCATTGATCGCAATGTCCTTTATGCTCAAGAAAAGCATGTATCGGAGGATGTGTGGAATGGGATTGAAAGGGGTACACTGATGTCAAGCCAATCTACTTCAATTATATATGATAAATGGGAACTTACCAGCCTACAAAAAAATTTATTAGAGGCGTGGGGGTTTAAGGGGTTTAGTTATCCGGCAGTAGTAACTAGAACAGATGTCAGTCTTATATCTGCTTTGATTGAGAGATGGCGGCCAGAGACAAATACATTTCATATGAAATGTGGTGAAATAACAATAACATTGGAGGATGTCCATTTTATTTTTCGTTTGCCAGTATTGGGTAAGCCCTTAGCTTGTCCTTCATTTGATGCTCCATTAAATTATTTTAGGGAAATCTTTGGGGATGAATGGGCTGGAGAATGGAATAATGTCAAAAAAAACGTGGTATTTCCTTAGTTTGGTTACATAAAAATTTTTCCAAGTGTCCAGACAATGCAAGTAGAGATGTGGTTGGTATGTATACAAAGGCATATGTCCTTTGGCTATGCGGGGGGGTTTTATTTCCCACAAGATCAAAAAATACTGTACACCCTAGGTACATGTATTTTATTTATGATTCAAATAAGACTGCCACATATGCATGGGGTGCCGCATGCTTGTCATATTTATATCGGGGTCTATACACAGCATCTATGAAAGAATGTAATTATATCAATGGTTGTGTGACCTTGTTACAAATTTGGGCATACGAGCGTTTTTTGGTTGGAAGGCCTAACCCTAGGCCTAATTCTTTACTTTGGGTCCCTAGAGCAACAGCATGGGCGTACTCCGCCAAACATCAATATGGTGATAGGCGAAACGATCCCCATCACCATCTATCTTTCTACCGGGGTGAATTTGATAGGCAACCTCAGTGGGAGGTAGTATGGCGGCCATACCAGCGATGGGATGATGATTGGAGGTACTATAACCATGAGGCTAGATTGGCAGGATCCGGTCGGGTCCCATTGATTCATTTTGATATTGTCGAGTATCAAATGCCCGACCGAATAATGAGGCAATATGGGTATATCCAAGGCATTCCGTCCCCAGCTGAGAGAAATGATGCTTTGAGACAACCCATAGAACAGTCATTTGAGCCACCAGATTACATACAAATGAGAAGAAAATACATTGATGAGTGGGAGCTATATATGGAAATTTTCGAGGTAGAAATTCAGGAGGTTGCTAAAACTATCCCTATGGATACATACTTCAAGTGGTACAAAAAAATTACCCGACGACACTTGCATCGCCCTCGACGCGAAGGAGATTCCAACACTACCTACGAGCCTCGTTCTGTATATAATCAACATCGTATGGTTAGCATGGTAAGCAAGTTAAAGTTTTACAAATGGGTAACATTAATATAATATATTGCTTGTTTATTTGATGTAATCTATTGTATTCTTCGATACTAATTTATTTTGTTTGTTTCCTTATTTTATGTTATTTTTTGCATAGATTGAGGGCGCAAAATCTCTCCTTGACAAAATTTTCAAGTTCAAGCAAGACTTTCCTCCCGAATACAATCACATGAAAGAGGGTTGGGATCAACTATATGAGTTGTATGATGCGGATGTCAGGGGTGGGGGGGAGGAGTATACGTGGGGTGAACAGACAGAGAGGCCCACCCCCCCGCTTGAGCTCGATGTATACATCCCTACCACCCAGGCTACTTGTGATACGTCCCAGCTTACTCAGCTTACGTACGAGGGTGGTTCTTCGTTTATTGGGGATGATGTTCCAGTAGAAGCATATGGACCTAAAGGGTCTATAACAAAAAGACTTCGTGGGCCAGAGATTGGAATGATCAACGAGAACTTCTTCTCCCCAACTCCCCCCAATCATCTTCAATTTCCCATTTCGCACCCTCAAGATTGGTACACATTGACTCACCAAGATATGAATTCTTTGCAACCCGGAATTTGGATATACGAACATGTGATGGACGCATATATGTGCCTTCTGCGGGATCGGGAAGCCAAATATCAGAGTGAGGGAATACAGAGATGGGCAAAATTTGGCTTCATGCCCTCATTTTTCATGCACTTGGGGAAAGGTGCCTTGTCAACTGGGGAGGAAATTCGTGGAGATTTTTTCTGCCAGTCATATGCGACACCTCAAGTGGGACCGCCGATACATCAGTGCGACTTTATCTTCATGCCTATATGTATCCCACGTGACAGTCATTTCATACTCTTAACCTTTTCGGTCTCAACATGGAAGGTTTCTATTCTCGACCCGCTATATAATGACAAACCGCTCATGACGTTATTCGAAAAGTACAAAGAGTACATCGATGTCGCGGTACGTGACATTTTGTTTTTAATACAGTCAGTTAGTTTTCCCGCAATATATGTACGTACTAATGCCGTTATTGTTATTGTAGATACAATTGATACCGTTGATATTGCGAATGGGTAACCCGTTCGGTGATTGGCCTCGTACACCCCCAAAGGTGCAGACAACAAAGGCTCGACCTATGCAGGACAATTGTAACGATTGCGGCATATTTGTTTGCAAGTATGTTGACTACCTCGTGCGGGGCAATATTGACCTTGGCAAAGAAAAATGGTCTTTGGATGATGTATCGGTCTTTAGGTATAGAATAGCTTATGAATTGTTCAAATATAAGGCTAGAGAAATACCGAAAGACCAAATTATTTAGTGGTTAATCTTAAACATGTAATATTTTTTGCTGTGGATGAAAGATATTTTGTACTGCTGGTGGTATTTCATTGCGTGATTTTGGTATTGATCATGTGTTTTAATTGGTTAATTTGTTATATATATTGTTTGCATGTTGGTGATTAAGTTGTTTGACAGGTATGGGTTGGTATCCTGCTTGTCAACTGGTGCCAAATGCCTGTATGCTGGCCGCTAGAGAGAGTAGCGGCCAGAACTTTTCTAAAAATGATTGGCCGCTACTCCCTCTAGCGTCCAGCATACAGGCATTTGGCAAATGCATGTATGCTGGCCGCTAGAGGGAGTAGCGGCCAGCACTTTTCTACAAATGATTGGCCGCTACTCCCTCTAGCGGCCAGAATACAGGCATTTGGCATTTTGGATATCTTACAATATCATATCAAAGTCTCTAATCTACAGCTAGACATCACTAATCACAGCTCACCATGTGCAATTAATTACAAAACGTAATTAATTTATAACTTTGGTTTTAGACAACTTAAGCCAACTTAGATGTGACAAAGAATAAAATAAAAGTTGAACCTTCTGCGTCCTAAACTTGAACTAAAAAAAATTAAACTAGTTAAACGTTAATAAAATTAAACTTGTTAAACATGCCAATATATTTATATATATATATATATGTAGTAGAAGACATCTTATATCGACCTAAGATAAGTTATCTTATGTTATTTTCAATACAATATCATTTGATCGTCAACTTAATAATTGAACCGTACAATTGTAATGAGCATGCAAAAAATATGAGATTATTTAAAATTTCGTTTGACTTGAGGCATCGAAATATCATTTTTAAGTAAATATTTTGTATATAAGTATATATTTCGACAACTCGAATTTTAGTAACTTCTATTGTTATAAAGTTGTTGATACATAATGTCAAATCAAACGAAATTTTATATAATCTCATATTTTACAAGCTAATTACATCCGTACGATTAGATTATTAATTTGCGATCATATGATGTTGTATTGGAAGTGACATAAGATAACTTATTTTAGGTCGATCTAAGATATTTTTTACTCTCTCTCTCTCTCTCTCTCTCTCTCTCTCTCTCACACACACACACACATATATATATATAAGAAAATAAGTGTGTCTTAGACACACAACCTTATGTGTGTCTTGTTATTTTCAGAAATTTTATTAATCGTGTTTCGACATTACATCATTTTCATTAATAATTTTTTTGATGAAAATTACATCATTTTCATTAATAATTTTTTTGACGTTTCATCAATTTATCAATCAAAACTACGTCGTATGAGATGCTTTCCATATTAAGACACAACCAAAAACCTTGTCTATATTCCAATACGGCATTTTCTAGAAACTTGCGAAATAAATAAATAATTAATAATAGACATCAATATTCTTCCATGATGTAAGAAGGAGTAGGTCAAGATCATTGGCCTACACAATATCAGATATCTCCTATTCTTTGGTGCCATAAACATGTAATATTGTTCAGTTGTCCTTTCATGTTCACTATTTATGGAGTAAGATTGCTTTGATGTTTTACAAGTCAAGAAACTAAACAAATTTACCCAAAAAGAAAACTTCTTACATAAAATAAAGTAGTTAGCTAGTAATATTCCTTAGGTTAACGCAGCAATACCAAATATTAATTCTAATGTTACCGTCTTTCTTATTTATTTTTAATTACTAATCATTACCCTAATTTGTAAAATATACAATTGGAGAAATTTTTGGGCATGTATATAGTGTTATACTTCGATTTTATTTTCATTTGATTTCGTTTTGTTATTTTTGTTTTAACAAGTTGGTAGCATGTGCAATGCACGGACTAGTTTGAATAATGAATTTAATAATTTATTAGATATTTATGTCAAAAAAAAAACTCGAAGACACAATTCATGTAAATTAGTTGAATTATCGTAACATAAAATTAAGAGACATTCATTTTTTTTTCAATATGCACTCCTTATTCGGCTGATTACCCCATTCGAAGAAGGAACGTCATGGTGGTGAAACAATTTTTGTACAAAACATGATTACAACAAATCAAACGTTAATAAATCAAGAAACTAATACTAATAGATAATAAGGTGTGAGGCAATCCTAATTTGAAAAGGAAATTTTCAGTTCTCATAACAAATCAATTAAAATAAAAAACCAACAACAATGAAAAACATCAATTTAATCATCAAGATCATAATCTCATTTTGAGGTAAAACAATGAAATTTTGAGTATAACTTACTTCGGTTAACATCTTTTACTTAATGAATCACGCCTTTTTCAAAGCATTATATACTATTCCTAAGTCCAAATTCGATAATTCATGCCATGTCGATCGGATGAGCAAAATTTATTTTCTTTAATCACTACATGTACTAAATTGTAGCAAACCAAACTCAATCAATATCAAGAAATTGACTAACGCAAACCAATTCATTATTATCAAAACTAAAACTTGATAAACACTATAAAAAATGGACTTTTGTGATGGCTCAAATCCATCAAATAAATTCAAAAAATAGTGCTTTTGTGATGATTAATACAATCACATTAACACCATCACAAAAAACGTTAGTGCTTTTGTGATGATTAATACAATCACATTAACACGTAATTTATTGTGATTGTTAAAGTCATCACAAAAAGACACATGAGTTTAGGGATCAAGGGTAAGAACATGAATCTCTTTTTATGGACAATTTATTTCACTATATTATTGGTATCAAATGATATTTGTAGGATTCGAACCCTCCCCCCATTTGTAAACTAAATAACAAGTATTACCACTACACCAAAGCCCAAATCATGATTATAATTTTAAAACAAAAATATAAAAGGAAATATATGTGAGTTGGCTTACTAAATAAAATTACTCTCACATAATATTTGGTGATTGCAATGATAGTCACAAATACTCTATAATGATGGTAAAATTAGGCATCACTAAGAACTATCATATATTTTATTGTTTTGTGATGACTTGAAAATTTCATCACAAAATTACCTTCTGTTTGTAATTGCAAATAAAAGTCGTCACAAAATCTATCTTTTTTAATGATTATTATGTCCGTTATAAAATATTGTTTTGATTATTTTTTTTATTAAAATATTGGTGATAGATTAAATGCAATCACGAAAAAGGTATAAAAAGAAATTTTAAGTGATGGCTTAGTGCGTGATCATAAAAAGAAATTTTATTTTGCGTAAAAATTTTGGTGATTGACATGGTCATCAGAATTATAATACATTGATGGCAAAATTAGTTATCACTAAGAGCCATCAAATATACTACTATTTTGTGATTGCTCAAAAAGTTCATCACACATTATTATCTTTTGTGATTGTTTTTAAAAATCGTCACAAAGTTTCGTCACGTATTCTTATTTTTCTAGTAGTTAAATTTGATAAACTTGATAATGTAAAGCAATTCATTAAAAACGTGAGAGTTTGAGCATATATGAAATTAACCAAACAGAGTAATTATGTTCTATAAGCTTCATAAAACTTGATAAATGTCTAATATAGATGGATGATGATCCTGCTTGAAGATAATATATTCTGAGGTTTCAAATGCTACCATCACTAAAAGAACTTAAATCATTTGTTACATACTCTAAAATAGATAAATGGGCATACTCAATGGCAGTAGGAGTATCGAGATTTTCACCCTTTACCTTAGCCAGTAATTCATCAGGGAAGTGCCCTGTGAGAATTTGAACCTTAAACTTGAGGTTGGGTAGGGCTGCACTGAGTGAGTTTGAAAAATTGCTAAAGCAAATTCATCAAAATTAAGTAAAGACAATAAAATGCATAATCTTTTAAGGATACATAAATTCTTTCATAGCACATGTTTAATAATGCTTTCAACATTGAAGTACATGTCTGATGATATATAAGGAAAAAATATTCATACTATTGCAAATAATTTAAGGAATATGATTATTAAATTTAAGCACCACAACAAAGCATAGTACTAATATGGGAAACAAAGGCAAACACATGACATATATTTGTTTTTTAGTGAAATTTCTTACTTGTAGTCACACGTGTCCTAGCTGTTTTTTGTGTTCTTTTCTCTTATGCAACATCTATACCAAGAAGAAAGAATGCTTGTTCTGTTTGCAGAATTCTCTTGAGCTTAGTCACACTAAACATAATTGAATTGCAAAAAAAAAAGTATTTAGGATTGTTGTCCAAAATTGATATTGACAATTACACGCAAGTATACGTGGTCAACATATAATAAAGTGATAACTAAAGTATCGTTCCCACGAGTAATTAATTTTAACGTTCTCCCAATACCAATTTTATATCAAGTCAATCTTATTTAAACAGATGAATTAATTAAAATGAATAATTTAACTAAACATAAATAACTAAATAATAAAATATAATTACATAGATAAATAAATTTAAGAATTTCAATTTCATCCCATATTTCATTTAAATATCATAAATCTCCATTTAATTATATGGTCACGATGAATTGTTAACCGAGAATTCGTTAGTATTTCTACGCCTCTTCCGGTGGTCATATAAACATATCTTTTCTAAATCCACCACAATGGGAATAGAATCGGAAAGAAACATCCTAGCTAAATAACTCACTATATTCCTATGTGAATTAAATTAACAAGGATTTTAAGCATAGATTTTCCAATTGGTTACACATGACATATAAGTATATCAGTGGCGGAGCCAGAGATTTTAAGTCGGGGGGTCCGGCGGATGGGCGTCGGCGCGACAACCGGCAGTGGCGACCGACGGCAGCAGCGGCGGCTCTCTTCTCTCCTCTCCTCCTCTGTTTCTACCAGACCCTCCAATATACAGACCTCCTCTGTTATTTACTTCGTTTCATAAATAGAAAAATATTAAAAAGGTCAAACACGTCCATTACTCCTTTTAAAAAGAGTATAAAAATAATTATTTTTGTAGTGATGAGTATAAATTATCATCATATTTAAATATAGTGTGGTTAATGTTAACCTAACAACTTATTCACTTGAGATAGATATAGAACAAAAATACATATTTAATATTGATAAATTTTATAAATAAAGTTCTTTTTGTGAAACGAAGTGATTATTATTTTTAAATAATAGAAATACTCCTTTCGTTTCAAAAAAAATAAATCTTATCACTTAGTTATATTCATGTATATAATGTCATTATTAATGAATGAACACCTTATTATTTTAAAAAGTATACATATATAAAATGAAAATTAGTTAGTGTTTGCAAAATTTATAAATGGGACTCTCTTTTTCTCTCTTGCAAAATATAGAGATTATATAATAAAGTTTGTTAGACGACCTGCCTCTAAAAGTGTCAAAAAGATGCAAAAAATCTAGGTAAATTAGTGCTTCTTCTTTTTTAAATTAGAGATTCATTTCTTTGACCATTTTAAAATTGCAAACGAATTTTTTTTTTATTAATATGTCAATATTTATATTATGTGTAGGCTACTTCATTATAAAGTTATATTTTTGTTAATTTTTTCTTCTTCTTCTTCCCCCTTCCTTCTTCTTTCCAGCGCACGCAGAGCTCCCCGGACCCCCCCCCCCCTTGTCATTGCCGAATTTCAGGCTGGACCCTTCCACATACCTACTACATACTAATTTTTTCCGCAGCCGGGGGGTCCCCGGACCCTTAGGACCCCCCCTCCCTCCGCCTCTGAGGTATATCTCTATCCTATACACGAATAATAAATTACATCCCATGCAGAAAACACAAACATATGTTATCATATTTAGATCTAACTCTAGATTTCATCTCCCGAATTCATCTAAAGTATCACGCTAATTGTTGGCCAGACAATTAATCAATATGCACAAAATATGATAATCCAATTGTTGGGTTTGTACGAAATCGTGACGCAATCAAATTGTAAAAGTTAGCGGAAGCATGGTATATTAGAGTTTAAAAAATTTCTACAAAACCATTACCCGGATCATTCTTTATGCAAATTATTAATTTAAAACGATAAATAAGAAATTATAAAATCATACCCTTGTAGAACGAAGCTTCCATAGGTACGAGTTCAACTCTTTGTTCTTCGTGATCTCCTTGAATTTTCGGGTTAGATTCCTTTCTTTGATCAACGTTAACCTCCCAAGTGTTTGGCCTCTAGAGATAATCCACCAAGGAAGAGGAATTATCAAGAAGGAGGGTGTTTGGCTAAACCTTAGTTTTCTATCCTCTATAGAAAAGGAGTACTCTCCAACAATTAGAATTGCATCAATCAATATCTATTATAAGACTCATTTTATATAGATATTGATCAACCCTTCTAATCCTATTAGACATGGGATTTTATTTAATTAATTAAACTCCTTTAATTAATTTAGGCTTCCCACCACATTGGGAATAATTAATTAAATTTATTTAATTAATTTATCTCCTAATCTTATTAGGAATAAATGAGAGTACTAATATTAAATTAATTACTAAACTCCTTTAAAAATTAAAATAATAATAATTGTAATAATATTAATAAGACTCCTCTTATTAATTTATATTTAATATTTCTAAAATATTAAATAATAAACATTAAGCTATTTAATTTATTCTATCACCATAGATTAAATTAATTACACTTAATGCATTATTACGATTATGCCATTACCTTCTTAAATAATTTATTCTTTCTTTTATGGTGTGACCCTTTAGGTTCTCCATATTAAACCGGTTGTGAATAAATCAATTAGAACAATTCTAATCTTATTTAAATAAATAAATTAAACTAATAATATATTTAAATAAATAATATTTATTCTACAATAGGGATAAGCCTCCCTAGCGATCAACGACTTTCCAGATAATATAGATTTCAACATTAATCATAAAAGAACCTATGAGTAAATAGTTGCCGTATAATTTAATCCTTCCACCATACAATGTCCCAATTAAATATAAGACATGGATTTACTGTCAAGTCTTATTTTATTTAATTATATGTATTTCGATTAGAAAATGCACAACTCCAAATAATGCAAATTAGAAACTCCTTTCTAATTTCATTTCACCTTGGCTAAGGATTCCTGAGTTGTCATTTAACGAATCACATAGGACATATCTCCTCTTTTACTAGAGGTGGTAAATTCTTTATTGATCATTCATTATCTTCATATATAACTCATTATACCCAAGCATACCCTTTTATATACCCTAAGTGTAACGACCCCAAAATCGAGACTATTTCTCATCCCGATCTTGTGCGTTAATACTATCTTCTTCTAGCTTTAAAACATTATTTAATGTTAAAATAGCTAACAATGCGGAATAAATTTTAAAACTTTTCTTTTTACAACTTTGCTCCCTAAATCGTAACCTTTACGATTCTTCTTTATATTTCAAAATCATATTTATTTTATGATTTAGTTCATCCGAGTAATATGAGTGTATATAACTCATTTCTTAACTCATATCCTTTCTTATATAGCATCATTTCTATAAGACATTACTTTTCATAAAAGTAATTTTAAAAAGGCACTTCAGTCTTAACAAAAACATTCTTTACTTATTGAATAACTCAAGATTTACACAATTCTCATTTTACACATCAAAAATCATTATTTCGATGTAATATAGTTCCTACTTAAAGGAAATAACTTTCCTGCACGCATACCTCTATTCTTTTCCATCTGGATAGCAAGAAATCGTGTTGCATATCATACATGCAAAAATTATATTTTTGCAAGACTGAGCTTGACAGCCCAGTAAATCTAACAGTTTTCATGCATCATATAGCACATAGTTTCATGCTCAACATATATCTCATAAGCCTTTATACCATTCATGTATCATCATCTTAAACCGTATATGCTCATCTCATATATCACATATATATTGAGTTCTATAACTCAATCAGCTTAGTTATGTATTGACTTTCATTGTTCATAATGCATTATATACAACTCAAGTTACTCAAGCAAATTTCATTCACATTTCACTTATAGCCAAGTTAAATTCATATAACACATAGGAACTGGAAGACTTGCCTGGTTCAATGACTATTGATACAAACTTTAGTTTAACTGCACTTCACGAATCCTACACAGTTATGTCCACATGAATACACATATTAGTCACATATCCAAATCACATAACTTGTACGTTCACATATCACATAATCACATTGATCATGTCTTTAGTTTGTAATTCTACTTTTGAGATATTTCTATACATTTTTCAAATACCTCATCCATGCTTTTAAGATAGCCATTTCTTTCTATAATAAAGTTTGACAAAATCTTAATTCATGAATCTCATATAATCTCAATTCATATTCCCTTTTTCTTTCTTGTTGTAAGTATACTTTGTAATTTTCTTCGTAACTTAGGTATCCAAGGTGAATACGTAAGGTATTTCATGAATTGAGTATGATTGTACATTATAGGAATAAAATGGTAGTTTCCAATTTGTTTTGCAATGCATCTTGACAAACTATCTATTCACACTTATTGCATTTCATAGTTATGTCAAAACAGTTCTCTTGTAGCATTAGAAACCCTTTAAGGTACTAATAGCTTTAATCTTAGCTTAATACATCCAATCTTAGATGTCTATTCATGCTAGCTTCTATTTTGAAGTTTACTAGTTCATTTATATCAACTAGTGTGTTAAAGCTAACATATTTTAACACTTATTTCAAAACAGTCCCTTTCTTGCTATTTCCCATAAAAATTTATTTCTTTCCCTATCAATCTAATTATATTAGATTATAGGCTTGGTATAACTTCATGTACTTGCTTAATTAGGAAATTACCATCACCTTTTTAAAATTAATTCTTCACATTACATTTCTAATTCAAGTTGGGCTGCCCACACTTGCCATCTGCTGGCTGCCAGTGGGCAGCAGCCCTTCTCTTGCTCGCCCCATGCCTTGCATAGCTTTATTTTCCCATCTTCTTAATTCTCTTACTTAAACAAATTTCAACCCATTCTCTATACTTGAGCTTTTAATATGAATTTGGAAACCTAAAAGGGTCTCTTAGGACTGCTGTAGCTGCTGCTATTGGCTGCTGCCAATAGCAGCAGCCTCTTGCCCCTGCTTCATATGGTTTTTGATTTACCCATTTTCTTGATTCTTTTATCTTTTACTTTACCCATCTAGTTGAATTATAGATTTGTTATATAATCCACATACTTGTTTATTTAGGAATTAGAAATTGAGCTTGATGGGTAAGCTTTTAAAATACACCAAAAAACCAAAAATGGCTCATCAAAGCAACCCCAACTACAGCCATCTGCTGTTGGTACCCACTGCTGCTGCTGGGCAGTAGTTCTTACCTTTACTCAATGTTTTGCTACACTCTTATTCTCACATTCTTTGTTTGGTTGAGTTGAATTTTGAAGTTACCATATATGATACATTCACCTAATACTGAGGCACATTAGCTGGGCAATTTAGTTAGCTCAAATGGGCTGACTGAGAGCCAAGGAAGCCCCCAGTCATCGACCAACATGGTGACTGCTGCTGTCGTGGGCAGCAACCTTGCTCCAATCTAGTCACTTTGCAATCTAATAACTTTTGATTCATTTATCGCACAACAACAGATTTCAAAGTATATTATATATTGCATACAAGGCTGCATTTATAGAGTATAAACTCCCCATTTCAGAAACATTAAGTTGCCCCAAAACAGTGGTCAAGAATAGCTTGACACACTAGTTTTCAACTTTTCATTTTGTCTTGACTGAGTTTCGTTCCAACTTGTCACACTTAAATATTCTATTTAACATCACATATGTTAAATAAATCAAACCCAAGCTTTAATTCCATCCAGAAATCCATTTTTAGCCAAAACAGTCCACTTGGGACTTTAAACAAACATGTGGTGTGCACAGTTTTAGTTCACCCATTTCTTAGCTATTGGTTTATATCATAAACCCATTTGAACTTCCTTATTACTCCACAGCCCAACCTATCTCCATGATTCTAATTCAAGTAATAACAGACCAATATTCAGCCACATATATGGATAACCAACAAATTGTAAACTAACTAATTTACTACTCTTTTTATACCATCACTTCTTGATTCCCATGTATACAATATGATTTGATATAATTTCCATACATAGTTTAGTTATCCATGCTCTCATATACCTAATTTTAGTCAATAAAAATTAATTATATAATCGAAATTAATTATCCCAAAAATATTGCTAACTGACTTTACTAGTAACTATCTAACTTGCCTTGTTTGAACTTATATTCATAAATAAAAAGAATGAATTGAATTACCTTACACTTGCTTGCTATAATTTCTTGTTATCTTTTGAATTAAATCCCCCACGGCTCAATTGAGTTCTGAAACTCCCCTTTCTCCTTTGTGCACAACAATATCACATAACATATCATCTAATAAGAATTTTCTTTGTTTAATTCTTATTTTAATATTACCCAAAAATTTGAGTTATCACACTAAGGGCCTTAAGGAATAAGTCAAAGTATAATTCATTACACACAAGATACTATGATGAACTTAAGTCCAAGGATCACTTGTACTACTATCACATTAGGAATTCCTATTGAAAGGCGAGTAAAACTCCATTAGGTATTCTATAGCGAGTCACGTTCAGTGAACTTATTCTCCAATAAGCACCTACATACTTGCTTTAGTGTCTCCACATAAATGATCATGAGATCAATCATTCTCATCTAATGATCAAGCAATATATATACCAATCTATCCGGATTTACTAATCCGCTTTTTAGTAATCCCACGATTGGGAACTATTTTAGTTTTAAGCTTTCTAAGAATTTAAATCTCATTAGCATGATCAACATCATGATTCTAAAAGCATTACTTAAAACTATGGGTTATTTACATGTTATAAAAACAGCACCATGTAGATAATTAAATGCCTTTAATAAATGAATATTTTTATTAATAAATAAATAAAATTGTCTCCAAAGTATATGATTTATCATCATACATGATTGGCTTGTATGCATACTACTTTCACCAATCCATATGGTGCCAATCAAATAAAAAGATATTCAATTCAAACTATACATGGGATTCCATTAAAAACTTAAATAAAAACATGTTCATAGTAGATAAAATTATAATCCACAAAATATTCAACATCAATGAAAGACAAAAATAAATAAGGATTTAGAGAAGAACTTCATTGATATCTTGCTTGCTCTTGAACTTGGAAGAAAATTAGTCTCATATGATGTTCATTGGTCTTTTCCTTACAACTTTAACAATCCCAAAATAAGACTATTTGTAAGAGTTTATTTTTTTTAACCCTAATATAATTACATTTATAATTAAAAATTACATACACAATATCCTAATTTTAATAAACTTCTATAATACAATTCATTTTTCAAATCTACTATTAATTCTCATGCAAAAAGTAGGCATTAGAACATCCAAATCCTACTAGGAAACACCAAAAATTTACCCAACTGCAAAAATAACCCATCAACATTCTGCTCTTGGAAGCCCCGACTTCCAAATGGAAGCCCCAACATCCAACTTCAACTTATTTACCAAAATGCCACTGCTTTCTCAAAAATTCCAGATTCGTCCCCCCTTTGCATTTTCCTATAAAATAACATAAAAAACAAATAAAATACACTAAAATTACTTAAAGATAGCATAATACTAGATCTAAAATTATCCTAATAATATGTATAAAACTCACTCATCAAGGATTAGTTAAGTCTGTACAGAAAGAAATATCTCAACTATTTACATCTCTCATTTTCTCCTCATTGGGGATCATGTGTTAACCAAACCCAAAAAAATTTCAGGCTTTTCAGCAATGTCACATTCCTCTGGCCTCTGAAAAGTCTCTCCTCTTCAGATTATGGGTATGGTCACATTGTTATTCTTGCACTTTTCCTCATTCCATTCCATAGCTTAAAACAACTCATCTCATCACTTCAAGAAAAATAATATGCAATTTGTACAAATAGAAAATATGATCGAGTCTAACATCCAAATGATAATATTACCATCACAAATATAATATGAATTAATACAATCTATATACCTCTCATAAAATCACTCAAACATTTCAAGAGGAAAGTACTGATTAAATTAGTAGTCCAGCACTTCATGAAGTTTTGCCAATTCAATCAAATTTCAAAGTCATGATTGTTCATCGATTTGCATCTGCATCAGAGTCGCTCCTTGAAGAACTCCCTCAGTCTGAAACAGGCAACGCTGCTAGCCTACCTGTCCAAAAATATTTTATCAGACTCATTTTATAAAACACTTAAAATGCACTACCCAACCATGCAAAAATCAAAAAAACATCTCACGCAATTACACTATTTAACAAAATAGAAGGTCAATAAAATCATTTCAGTTGCATACTTGCATATATTACCCTAAAAAAATACATAAAGTCAGCATAAATTAATTACTATTATATACAAATTCAGAGTCCTCCAATTTTGGAATACCAATACGTTAACTCTTGGCCCATGTGTACACCTACACATATTTACACCTCAACAAAGCTAACAAATTTAAAGGGATATATGTATATAAAATTGATCATAATCCAATCAAATAAAGCACCAAGTAAACTATTTCATATGTCGAGTCATAAATCACTTAAGCGATGATCATGCGATGAGTAATGAGTTGATATACTCAACACTCAACAGTGAACAATGACTTTGAGTCATTTCCAACCATGATGCAAGTTGAAAATCCTCGCAATAATTTTTGCACTAAAACCCAACTAATGTAAAAAACCAATTGGATTCACTAACAGTCTAACACTTCACAAAATATCGATTCAAAGTAGTATGTACACAAGACAATCATATTTGATATGATGTAGCATATACTTTGTAATCTATTCATTTATTAATAAAAGAAATGATTTATTAAAGGTATTTTACTTTATCTACATGATGGTGTTATATTATATGTGATAAACTCATAGTCTTAAGAAATACTTTTAGAATCATGATGATAATCATGCTAATGAGATCTAAATTCTTGGATAGCTTAAAATTAAAATTGTTCCCAATCGTTAGATTACTAAAAAGGAGATTAGTGAATCCGGATAGATTGGTACATACTTTGTTTATTCTTAGGAAGAGGATGATTGATCTCATAATCATTTATGTGAAGACACTAAAGCAAGTATGTAAGTGCTTATTGGAGAATAACTTCACTGAACGTGACTCGCTAAAAGAATACCTAATGGAGTTTTAATTTCCTATCAATAGGAATTTGTCTAGTGATAGTAATACAAGTGATATCCTTGGACTTGAGATCATCATAGTATCTTGTGTATGATGAGTTATATTTTGACATATCCCTTAAGACCCTTAGGGTATATCAAAGCGTATGTTTGGGTATACTGAGTTGTATATGGAGATAGGTGAATGATCAACAGAGAATCTATCGCTTCTAGTAAAAGCAAAGAATGTTCTATGTGATTCGATAAATGACAACTCAATAGTCCTTGACCAAGGTAGAATGAAATTAGAAAGAAGTTTTTAATTTGCATTATTTAGAGTTGTGCATTAAGGATCGAAATACATATAATTAAATAAAATAAAACTTGATAGTAATTACATGTCTTATATTTAATTGGGACATTGTATGGTAAAAGGATTGAATTGTACGGTAACTATTCACTGAAAGGTTCTTTTATGATTAATGTTGGAATCTATATTATCTGAAAAGTCGTTGATCGCTAAGGGGACTTACCCTTATTGTAGAATAAATACTATTTATTTAAATGAATTAAATAGTTTAATTTATTTATTTAAATAAGATTAGACTTGTTCTAATCGATTTATTCAAAATCTATTTAATATGGAGAACCAAAAGGGTCATACCATAAAAAGAAGATATTTATTTAAAAAGTAAATGACATAATCGTAATAATAGTTAAGTATATTTAATTTAATCTATGGTGATAGAATAAATTAAATTGTTTAATACTTATTATTTAATATTTTGAAACTATTAAATATAAATTATTAAGAGGAGTCTTATTATTATTATTATTATTATTATTATTATTATTATTATTATTATTATTATTAACTCCTAAAAGGGTTTGAGAATTAATTAATAAAAGTACTCTCATAAATTCCTAATTGGATTAGGAGATTAATTAATTAAAAGAGTTTAACTAAATTAAAACCCTATTCCTAAATAGTTTAGGAGGGTTGCCTACATCTATAAATAAGAAGAGTCTTGTTATAGGTTGGGGTTACACATTCTTCCAATAGTTGGGAGAGTATTTACAATTTCTATAGAGATAGAAACTAAGGTTTTGCCAAAACACATATTCTTGAATAGATACTTCCTTGTTGGATCACCTCTAGAGGCCAAACACTTGGGTAGCTAACGTTGATCTAAAGAAGGAATCTAATCGATGTAATTCTAGGAGAACACGAATGACTTGGAGTTGAACTCGTACTTGAGAAAGCTCGTTTCTACAATGGTATGAATCTGATTCTCCACCTTCTTCTATTAATTGATAATTGATCACAATGTATGATCATGGTAATGGTTTGTATAAAATTTTAAAATATAATTTTATCGCGCTTCTGCATTGTTTATGTAATTTGATTGTATGTATGCATAATATACAAACCTAACATCGATGACGTAAGTCAATCCTTTCAATTTGAAAAATCGATCCTTCCAATTTGAAAAATCGGTGATTCAAATTGACTCATAGTCAATTTGCTACATATATCTAATAGTATAATACTCCAAAATTAGCTACATATATTCCATTCAAATTCGAAACCTAAAAATGGATGTGCAATTTAAGTCTCTTAGGGCCTGTTCGGGAACTCCTTATTTTAAATGACTTATAAGTTAAAAGATAAGTTGACTTATAAGTTATTTTAAGTTGTGACATATAAGTAAAAGTGTTCGGCATCAATTTGACTTATAAGTCAAAAACTAAGTTAAAACAAGTTATGAATGTGTTCAGTTCATAATGACTTATACGTTAAAAAAATATAAAAATTACTAAAATTGAAATTAAAAAAAAGAGAGGCAAACTAGAAGATATGCAAAATAGACATTATATTTGGTCAAACTAACTTATTTTAAAATGACTTATAAGTCATTTAAAAATAAGTCACAAATAATTACTTACTTTTTTTGACTTAAAAATCAACTTATAAGTTAAAAAATAAGTAGCTCTCAAACACTCAAACAGTGGAAAATGACTTATAAATTGGTTTGACCAACTTATAAGTCACTGTCGAACATCCCCTTATACTTCTTTACACTGCTCGTAACCTAATAATTCTTCCCACAAAGAAAAATCCCTTCAATGATAATAACAATAGTAACAATAGATTTTAAAATTGAGATGATGAAAAGACGAAAAAGGAGAAATACCTTGATGCAATAAACTTTTTTGATATAAGCTTCAGTGGCGGCGGTATTCCAAGAACATCATAGTATTCCATCTCCTTCACCATGAATCTGATTAGCTTTTTGTCTCTCTCTTTCCAAAGTTCATAGATTGTACGGCTTCAATGGATGTCGGAATTTGAAGTTTCTTAAACCATTCGAGGAGGCGATTGAATAGTGAGAAGAGAGGAGCAGGCGATTGAATTTATAAAGTGAGAAGGAAACCGAAGAGGAAACGGAGGGGTTGAGAGAGAGAGAGAGAGAGAGAGAAGTCAGCGAAGAGGCGATCGTTTATCTATGCGAAGTGACGATCGTTTATATGGATGAGTTATCAGCCGAGTTAACTCTTAATTAATTATGGAGTGATTATTAACTATATGCAAACTCAAAACCCTCTATCCATTTTTTCACCTCTCTCCATATTTTGATGGTTTAAGGTGATATATTGGATCAGTAGTCCATAAAAAAATAAAAATTTGATTTTACAAAAGTGACTATTTTTATAAAAAAAAAAGAAATTAAAAAAAGAATATAACGATAAATGTCTTAGTCGAACCAAGTTAAATTTTACATGTAAGATCAATGATTTATATACCACATAACCACACTAATAAAGTTCTCATTACACTTTATTGACAAATGGTATATTCTTGGTGAAAAAGGATACACTTATAATAACGGGAAGAGTTTCAAAAATCCTTTGAACACCAAATCTTTTGTAGGCCCACCCATTACGTATCCATTTATGTGGTACCAAGAAGATGGGCCCTTCCAAGTTGATTTTAGCCCAAATATATCATTGCTGGGCCATATTTGGACCAGGAGATATTACCATATTGGTCTACCAAAGAGTTTTCCTCCATTCTAAAGCTACAAGAGAGAAAAGAGTTAACTACATTGAGTCTTTTGTTTTGAATGTTATGCTTTGTATAATACACTTAAACCTAAATTTTTTAATAATCTCTCTGTTTTCACAATAAGAGTTCACTTTGTGATTTTTTTTTTGTTTAAAAAAGGCAAAAAGATCTTTATAATCCCCGTACTCTCACTCTAATTTCAATTTAATCCTTGTATATTTTTAATTTCATAATTGTCCTTGTATAATTTTCTAGCTGAACAATGTGGTCCTTAATGCGTGTGAGAGGTAATGACGTGAAAATGAAAAATAAAAAAGAATTTCATGTGAGATATATATTAATGAACATTTATGTGGAAAATGAAGGGTAAAAGGGACATTTAACATTCCCTTCTTATTTATAAATAATATAATTGTAGTATAAGCATATCTTACTTATATAATATAATCATAATAAACTAAATTGTAAATCTGGCCCTTCTATTTGTCATGTTTTTGCTAAATTGTTACTTAAACTTTTTTTAGCACAACTGTTTCTCATAGGTGCGTTAGTTATGCAAAAATGTTCCTCCAATTTTTTCACCAATTAAAAATTAATTTTCGTTAGTCAACGTAAATGAATTTCGTGAGACATTTTTTGTTCCAAACTAAGGTTAATATAGTCTTTTTACTTATTAAACCTATCTGAGACCCAATTGAAAAGAACAATCATAATCAATGTTGGAGAATAGACACAGGAGAGGAGTTTGAAGGTTTTAACTGGGGATAAAATTCATCTAATTAATCAGTGCTACAAATAGAGTGGCGGATTTGATTTTTATGGGAAGATAATGGCACACCCCAATATGGTATGTATATATATGTATGTGTGTGTGTATATTTAACAATAATATGCCTTTGACACTACTTCTATAACTTGAAAAAAGAAGATAATTTGCTTGGCAGGTGATCAGAAGGAGTAGTATTTTAAAATTATACTTTGCTCCATAAAAAAGTGTTTATTTGTTTCAAAAAAAATCACAAAGAAGTACTGTGAACTTATAATATTTATATGGTGGATAGATGACGCCGGGCTGGATGGCGATTATCCGGCGGGCTAAGATGGGATGAATCTACAGATAGAAGAACAAGAGATTCACCACAAAACACAGAGAAATCTATCTAATGTGTATATAATATTTTATAAAAATCAAAGTTATCTATCCTAACCCACAAGCCGGGTTTATATAGCTTTTACAAAACTTGGTCCCCAAGATATTCCTTCTGCCCGAGTTGCCCAAGCTGCCCGAAAATAACAGAAATCCTAAAAGATATGGAAACAAATCTTCCTAAAGATACGGAAACAAATCTTAACAACTTCCTAAATTTACGAAAATAAATAACAACTAAATTATAAAAAGATTTACTGCCTAATAAAATATTATTACTATAAGGGAACTAATTAAAATCAGTCTATCGTCTTCCGAAGCCGTGACGCTGTTTCAGAAGAAGTTCACCACACCCGAAGTCATGATTCGCCTCCCGAAGTCATGACGCCATTCGAAGCCAAACTCCGACCCCGAAGATATTAGCCGAACGCTTATTTCCGAAGTCAACTGATACTAACGCCATCCGAAGCCGAACTCTCGGCCCCGAAGACAAGACTCGACGCCCGACCCTGAAGTTAACCGATACCGTTGCGCTGATCCCTTAACTCATATTCGTTTAGCATCTTCGTCGAGCAGTCTGACCTGTCCGACCCTTCAGGATCTTCGGCCTAAAATCCTCCTGCATCAATAGGTATCTTTGTTTGTTAAGATTGAATGGAATTTGTAAATCTAAAATTTAGTAACATGAGGAATTGATTTCCCCATATTTTCTATGTACGTGGGAATGTCAAAAATTAAGTACTCTATATTTCATGTTGTTCAGTTATTTATGTTTGACATGTAAAATTATTTGAAGTTGGATACTTAACTTTGGTGAAGTATCATATTTTATGAAGTAAATTAACCACTCGAATTGATACTAGAATTATGATTATTTCAAATAAAGATATATTTTATTAGCATAGAGAAAACTTGACTTTATTAGCTGGTGGAGAGTTAAATACATTAGATTAAGAAAGTCTTAAAGATAGATTTTACACAAGTTATATAGCTAGTGCATGGAGTTAATTTCTCTACATTTATTATCATATGTTGTCTGTCCTTTTTGTTTGTATAATGTTATATTATATTGTTGTGGCCCCTAATTATAGTTTAATATTGTCTTAAACATCAGATAATGCTCAACAGTTGCTTCAAAAATTGCTTCATAGAGGTCAATTTTCTAAGAATGACACTGAATACATAAGAGGCAAAGTGAGTTATATTGATTATTACAACTTTGAGACTATAACAATGACTGATTTGAATCATATGTCTTACTTGTTATGGGCACAAAGGGATCTTTAGTTTCTACCACAAACAACCTACAACTTATCAAATTAACTGTTTACAAACTGATGAAGATATTTCAGGTCTTAAAAATGTTATTCCTAAAAATTATGAAGTCAAAATTTATTTGAGGACTTTAAAGATATTACATGCAATAACCGGGACATAACAAAGTCAGCTAAAACAACCCTCATTTGGGAATGAAGATGTGATATATCTTGATGAGAATGGGGGATTGAGGGATATCAATAAAGATGAATCTGAGTATGTTGATAATGAATTTGACGATAGTGAAGACGAAAATTGTGAGCTTCAAAATGAAGAGGCAGATTATAAAGATGGAGAGTTTGAATATGAAGATCCAAAAAAAATAAATAATGTATGAAATGCCGAAAATGAAGATGCATAACTTAACTATGCAGAAGATTAACATGTCGATAGTGATGCTTCATATATACATTTGGATGATAGTAATTTTGAAAATGATGAAGATGATGATAAAATCTATGATGCACATGTTACCAGAGGAATTGAAGTTGATGGGACTAAGATACCTGGAAAAGGCAAAAAACCATTGATAAATGATGATGTTGTTCTTGATAGAGACAAAAAAAATTGAAGTGTCAATAAGCAGTAAGATGATGGTGTGAAGACTAAGTGCAAGAAAAGAAAAGCTGGGAACTATGTTAGGACTGATACTTTTGATGAACTAGTGTATAGCTCAGATGAGATGCCATTATACAGAGACAATGATGATGAATATTCTCCATATCCAGTTTTTGATCCAAAGATACACATGTTAAATCTTAAAGAACCAAAATTTGAGGTAAGGATGCTTTTCAAAGATAACAAAGCATGTTGGAGTAGAACTCTTTAACCAAGTTAACATAAATTGAAGTATTTGACTCAAGGCATTCTGAGAATCCAGCTTTCTTCACAAGTTCAAGAATATCTCTGAACTTCTTCTCAGTTTTCTCAAATGTCTTAGTCCCGAGCTGAATGCCAGTTATTACTCGCCAATGTGCCATTTGAAGAGTTAGGGTTTTCTAGGTTTATGGCTTTGTGAGGATCTTGTGAGGTAACAGGAAACGATTTGAGAAAGAATATCTATTTGAGAAGATTCAACTGGTTGAAAGTGTTTAGGTTTTGGCTTGAGAGGGTAAGTGTATGGATTTGACAGGTTTGCAACTTTTGATGAACTCTCTAAAATGAAACTGCCAATAATTTGAATTTCCCTCTTTTAACTGTTCCCTCCACGTTCCTTAGTGGGACAGTTGTAAGACTTTAATAGGTCACAATCTGTAACTTCTTCAACCACGCCAGTTTATCAGATTTGACTTTTCCTTCTGTTGACTATTGACTTCTTCAGTTCGTGGAGTGACTTATGACTTAGTTCAGTACTCCATGATTTCCCAGGCTAATCTTCAACCTTTGCTTCTGTTTCGATGATCGTAGTCTGTGGTCGTGCTTCAATAGGCAATTTCTTCATTATACTCTGAGGGATTGACAATTCTCATTTGCAGCTCGTAATCTTCTGATGAGATGCTGCTAGCTTCAGCAGAGATTCTTGTGATGTAATTAATATTTGCACTTCTTCTGGATTAAGGTTGCTCAGGAAGGGCCAACCTCTTAGACCAAGGCTAAGGATTAGGTTTGTCCCTGAGGCACTTATCAGATGAAGAGCTTTAGAAATGGTCAGTACTGGCATCACATTTGACCTCTCTGCTGGGAAGTTTATTCACCAATTCTTGATATTCAATGGTGTTGTTTTTGGTGTAGGCTGCAATCGTGGCATCCTTCTGTTCTTACACTACGATCAGATGTTTAATCGTAAGCACTCCACGATTTGAGGTGGGTGGTAGATATGGTTATCAGTAGCACGTTTTGGGACGTTACTACTGACTATGGATCTTCATTTGGTTCATCAGCCATAAAGTTTTGGGACTTTATAACTGGGATATTTCTGTTTTGGGTTAATTAGCTCCTGTTCTTTATGATCTTGGCAGAAGTGGTCTTGAAAATTGTGGTGTAATAGATAGACATGCATCATGATTGTCTTATCTTCTGAGTTTTTCTCACAACTTCTAGCAAGACTTCCACTTATTCATTTTGCTCCCTGAGATTCACCATCTCCATTCATAATTTTTCTGGGCTCTACGATTGGTGACACTTCTTCAATCGTAGTGAGTAAGAACTTCTTTGTTCTGTGACTGCTTTTCTTCTTCTTCTGAAGTTCACAACTTCTTCAGCTTCTCACTTGATCTTTCTGAGTCAATCAAGTGATTATCTTTTCTGCTTGGAAGATCTGAAGAATTTGCTTCATCAATCATCTTTGGCACCTTTAGTACTGCTGCTCTTAACAAATCACTGCTCCCCCATAGATGATGCTATCTTCTCAAAGCGGTATGAATTCTTCTTTTTTATATGCATTAGAAGGCAGCTTTGCATATCTCCTTCTGACTGGAATCATCACTATCATGTAAACCTCCTTGCATCATAGAGAGATATCTTCAGAACTGATTAATCCACGATTATTGACAGAACTACCAACGTAGTCTTCTTTATCTGACACCTGAACAGATGTTTACAGCAGGCTTGTAGTCCTTCCTTAGTTTCTTCAGTATACACTAAGGATGAATGAAGAATCATTTGGGACTATCAATTCGTCAACATTTATCAGCCTTTCTTCAGTTGGTTGCCCTTCCTTCTTTATCAGAACTACGAACTTTGATGCTGACTGGAAGGACACTACGATTGTGGTCATTGTACCATAATCGTTGTGTGTTGTCTTGCACAGTCTTGACTCAGTCTTGACCGTAGAGAACACTACAATTTTCCTTAAGTTCTTTGATAGACTGCACTCGTGGAGTTCTGCTTCTATAGTGCATTCTTTATGATCAATACTTGATGATCCTTTGATGTGAACTTTTTTGATATTCCCTCTGAGTTGATATGCTTTATATGAATAAGCATAGAAGATCTTGGCATAAATGGTCAGCTACCATTTGAAGATCAGCAATCAGGTGAGCTTTATTCACGTGGGCTCAGCTCATCTTTAGAAACCGGCTTTGGCATAGGATGAGTTTTGACAAGAACATTGCTGAAATGTCTTGAGCCTCCAGCTGGGTGAATCTTCGTGACTGAAGCCATCTACTTCAGCATTCCTTAGTGTGGTCAGATAGACCAAGTATCTGCAGGTTAGATAAATTTCTATATTTGGTACCCATGGTTAAATGGGTCCTGCTAGATTAGTTTCTAAAAAAAACCCCTATTCCTCATATACTAGAATTTACATCAACTTTATCATCAATAATCATATCTATGCATGTATCAGATTTAGATGTGATATTTATTATGCATGCTGGTGAGTGTGTGTAAGATTAATCATTTTAATAAGACACTCTTTTTCTTTGATGGTTTCACCCTTTGCTTGGTTATGTTCACAGATTTTGAGTGTTCGTAGAGTAGGAATCAACACCATTACTTAGTTGTATCTGGTTGACTCATAGAGATAATCAGTTTCTAAGAATCTTCAAGATACTCCTCTAGAACTGATCATACTCTACGTATTATCAAAAACTTAGAACATAGGCTTGTATATGCGTACTAACCCTTCAGCAAGGATTACTCCACTTAAACTTAATTAAATCTTGATATGTTTATGACCTATTTTAGACTTCTTTCAAGATGTTATCTTCAACCTCAAACTTGGATGGAGAGAAAGTTTTTTAGCAATTAAGTTTCCATCTTAGTGTATTTTCTCTCTTTCCCTTTTTAGGAAGAGTATGGTCTCTTGATAGAATACTGTTATAGTATATAAGGTGTTGCAATATGATGTATACATTTATGTTAATGAGGAACCGTACCTTTACACTGTCAGGCTCTTGACAGTCATTTACCTTGCTATAATGATGTTAGGCATTGATGTGCATATGTTTGCATTTAATGCTGACAGCCTGTTGCTCCATTTGACCTTTGATCAATCATATAGTCTTGGAGATATAAGCTGGGAAGGTCTTGACAGCTTTAACTCTTTGACAACCTTGAACCTCAGGGTTCACATCCATCTGCTGGTTAGCCAAATACATATTGGAGAATTTTTTCTTTCTCCTTTGGATAAACATTTATTTGCGTGTATGGCTTTTCATCTTTCAGAATGGAGGATGCTTGATTCTTTGCTGTTGATGCCTCTTGACGTCCCATCTCTGGTCTTCAGACTACAAGATTGACTGTGAACAAAGATTGGTCTTGTTGCTATAGCATTTAAGAACATGGACCAATCTGAGCAGCTTCAGGTGTATATACACATTTACTTGTACACATTATTTTCAACGTGTGAGCTCATCTGCATTTACAAGTGACTTACTACTAAACTAAGTTTAGAACAATGTTTGTGCCTAGGATCAGACTCAAAGCAATTAGCTTTTGAATATAGCATGAGAACCTGCTCTGATACCAATTGTTAGTTCCCAGTAGGCACATAATAGATCTAGAAGGGGGGTTGAATAGATCCTTTTATTTTTAAACTATTTTTCATTTTATTTCGTATTGCTAAGAAGTTAGCACATGACAAACATAAGAATCATTTCAAGCACAGCGGAATAAGTTGAATATCCCCTTCATAGATATATTGATAAACATTGATACATTGTTCTTGAAGTTAGTTTAGCTGTAAGTAGTTATTACATACATAGCAGTTATAGTAGTTAAGTACATAATGTAAAGACAGAATGTAAATGACAGAATGTAAATGACAAAATGTAAAAGACACAAGGGGTTTTAAGTGGTTTAGAGACTCAAGCTCCTAATCCACTCTTCTGCACTCTCGCAGGAAATCCACTAAGGAAGGGCAGCACCTTGAATCACTAAGATTCTTTCAAGGCCAGCAGCCTTGGAACTTCAGTTCACTAAGAACTCTTTAAGCCCAGCAGGCTTGGAACTCCTCTAGTTCACTAAGAACTCTTCAAGGCCAGCAGCCTTGGAACTCATTTAGTCCCTTAGGACAAGGACCCTTAAGCCTTGGTTATTCGTTTTTTTAGTTGTTGTTGTTGTTGTTGCTTTGCTGCTAAGATGACTTGAAGCTTTATCATCTCTTGTTCTTAGCAGCTTGGCTTGGTCCTCAGCATTCTGCGTCGAGTCTGGACCTCTTCTTCTCAGGTGCAGCTGATCTTCATTTTGTTCAGCTCATCTTCTTCTGATGTCAGCTGTGCACCATCACCACATATGACTACTAGGGCTTTTCATTGTGGGTCATCTTATTTTGGTCCTTAGTAGCCCTTGAACCCTTCTTGATAGATAAGCAGACATGGTTCTGCATCTTTTCCTTTTCAGCTTCTGGTTCTTCATGGTGATCTGTAGAGTGGCTCTTCTGATCTTCTTTATGCTCAGCCACTTTTTTGAATGCTATCTTCTTGGCCTTCTCGGCTCTCAGCTTAGCTGCCATCTTCAATGGCATTCTCATCCTTGTTGAGTGAAGCTTTAGTCTGTTCAAGTCCTTCTTCAAATCTGTTTCACTTCCACCTTCGTAGTCTCACTGCCACTGAGACTTGTTATGTTCAGCTCTGGTGGAACTCGTAGAGTCAACAATGTAGCATTCCAACAACTCAACGATTCTTAAACTTAGAAACTCTTTCATCTTTGAAGCTTCAGCTGTTAAATACCCTTCCAGGATCTTCCCGTTGGAAAATAGCCGTTGGAAGCTATTTGAATTGCTTCGCAGATCTCGAGTTATTTGGTGCAGACTGCTGATGTGAAGTGACAGCTCTTTTTTTGACTTTATTGACACAGCAGTCTGCTACTTCACCTACCGCCTCAGAGATATCACTATTCCATGTCAGGATGGTAGTCACCTTTATTTCTTCTTTCTGATTTCTTGATCAGAACATCAAAAATTGTCCTTCTGCATCGATGCTCTAAATCAGCAACGTTTGGATATCAATCCTCAGATTAAACCGTTGCCAATGCTTCAATCTTCAGATGACCGAACTCTACGATTCTGATGCAGATGTTCTTGGACCTTGATCGTAGTGTGTCTTGTTGAATGTTGCTCTTTGACTGGTTGAGACAATACTACGATTCTGAATAGTGTTATTTAGATATGCAATGTAGAACACCTCTTCCTTCTCTTGTGCAGTGCTTCAACACTTCTGTTTACCTTGACTGATCTCAGGAACTGATAGCTTGACTTGTCATTCTGGCCTCCTTCTGAATAGTAAGACACATCAGATTTATGGCATACCCAGCTCTCTTTTTCCTGGTGATCTCCCATTCACCTATCAATAATGGTCTGACCCATGCTTAATCACTTCTGTCTTGTTCTTCATAAGCTAGCTAGTATCTCTGTGTAAACTGCATCAGTTCCTGCTCGTTTGGCAAACAGTACGATCCTGGTTAATCCCATGATGATTGACTTCTGTTGCTACTGCACTTGCTGACTTTCTTTTGTCAGTCACTATATCTGAAGTCTTCTTAGGATTTGCTTGTGGAAGACTTCTCCTGAATGACTTTACTTCTTAACCAGGACGCTGATTGAGTTGGTGCTTAAATTTTCTGATTGCATGCAGGCCATTCATTGAGTGCTCTCTGGTTTCCTTCAAGTGGAATGTATCTTTGTGGCTCAGACCAGAGGCTTCATCTTTGGATTCTACGGGAGTGCTCATCTGTTGAGAATCGTGTTGACACTACGATTCTGCCTTGGCATTGTGAGCAACCTCTGTAGACGCCTTAGTCCTGCAGACTACGATTTAGCCTTGTTTCTGCAGACACTACGACTCCGAGATCAGATCTTGACAGACTACGATTTCTACCTTCATGCTTGTTGTCCTCGTCTGATCTAGCTCGACTACGATCTCTGCCTTTGATATGATTAGTAGACTCCACTACTACAAGTGTGATCTACGATTCTTGACTTAGCTCTGGCAGATGCTCGGTCAGCTCATAGACAGACTGTCTCTACGATTCTGAGCATGACTTCCTCAGCAGACTATGGCTCTGAGAAAGTTCTTCCCGACACACTACGATCCTTTCTCGTCTCTCCTGGCAGACTACGAACTCCGAGTTCTACTATCCTTGCAGACTACGATTCCGCCTTGATAGTTCTCGAGTCTTCCTTGTCTCTTCTGGCAGACTGCGACGCTGGTGCAGTGCTCGATGATCAGACAAGCCTATATATTACACTTTTTAAGATCAACCTAACAATCTTGATCTTTCTATATTTATAGTCCTTGTACATCATTTCTTTTTAAGGACTTTACAAAGTTGTTTTGCTTATGTAGGATCAACCTAACATATTTGATCAAATTCATTCTAAGTCCTTGTACACATATTCCTATTATCTATCAAAGGACTTTACAGCTTTTATCAATGCAAGCATACTTACATATTCATTCATTTATATCATAATCAAATCATATAAAATAGGAATAACATTCTCATGTATATTCCCAACAATAGGGTTAGAAGATTGCTTCTTGAAGGTGCCATATATATCTGGAGGAGTATTGATTACTGCAATTTCTATAGACAGGAATAATAATATGTTTCTCATAGCATGGGTTGTTGTTCAAGGGGAAAATAAAGCATCATGGACCTAGTTTTTGGAGATTTTGAAGGAAGATGTAAACATTGTAAATGAGAGTGCTTATACCTTTATCTCAGAAAAACAAAAATGCCTTATTAAAGCACTTAAAGTTGTTAGTCCATTATCTGATCATAGTTTTTGTTTTATGCACATGTATAACAATTTCACATTAAAAGAGAAGTTATGGGATTGTGCCAAAGAGAAGTTAACCACCGAAGGTGTGACAACTCGAAAATTTAGAAGATCTTGAATGATTAAATTAAAAGTTAAAGTTTAAAACATAGAGTGAAATAGATGAATGATTTAAAATTTTTAAGAACCTATATGGTTTACTGTTTGAAAGAATTGAGAAAATAAGGGATATGAAAATTCAAAGCCTAGAAGGAGATTTTTTTTAAGAAAATAAATTTCAAAGAAAAGATGTTATGAGAATAAAGTGAATGTGTACATATATAGCTACATATATAATTAAGAATGCGGCAAGTAAAAATAATATAAATGGCAAGCCATATGGAAAAGGCTTATTGAATACAACAAACCGTATTAGAAGGCTTGAACAAGACATGAATTAAATGTCTAACCTAATAAATAAATTTAATAATTATTTATCAGTGATGATTAATACATTATGACTTATGTAGGACATGTGATTAGTAGAATAACTATGGTTAGAAACTATCCATACTTGAGTTAAATGTAGGAAAGTGTTGATAAATAAGGGTGGGCCCCACTACTAATGATGAGTGATGATTATTAGGAAATTTAAGAAAATTTTTTTGAAGTGACAAAAGACTATTTTGCCCTAAAAGAAAATTATTAATGACTTTTGTGACCTAGGAAGGAAATTTCTAAGAAGTTTACTAGTAATAGGGGAATGATCATTTTGCCCCAATAGAAATTTGTTAATGACTATGGATCCTTGAAGAAAATTTTTAGGAAATTTCCTAATTTTGTTTAGATGACAACTTTTTGTCCTTGAAGAAAATTGATTATGACCAATGTGTCCTTGGAGGAAATTTCCTAGAGATGACTTAAAGACCATGTTGCCCTTCCCTAGTAATGGTTAAAGATCATTTTGCCCTTAGTCTTGAATTCCTACAAATTGGAAGCCTTATAACCTAATTTTTATGTATTAGGTATAAGAACTAATTAACCTAAGGGTTTTTATTATTTGAGATTTTTAGTATTTAAATTACATACTAGTAAATTTACCTAAGAGATTTATTTTATACCTCTCAACTAATTAATTTTTATAACTTAGTCAAAGCAAATCTAATGGAGTTATAAAAATTTAAAGTATATGAGTAATTATATAAATTCCAAAATGAGTGGAATAGAAACCCTAATTAAATAATTAGAGTGAGATAAAATTTAGGTATTGGACCATGCTATTTTACATAACCCAAACTAATTATTTTAAAAGCACAAACATTAAATTAAGTGGCCCAAGTTTTTGACCAACTTGTTAAGGGACATTTTGGTCATTTGATTAAGTAATAAAAAAATTAAAAAATAAATAAATTTGGGCTAGATTGGGTGCATGTACCCGGCCAAGTAAGAAAGGAAAAAGGCATATGTTCATTTCATCTTTCTTCTTAGTTAGTCACCAACTTAAGCAAGGTGTCACCATTTTCTTTAGCCTAAATTATTTTGTCAAGATTGCAAGTAAAGAGGAAAGAGAAGATGAGAGACATGGTAGAGATAATAGAGAGAGAAACAAAAGATATGAGAGAGAACTTCATTTCATCTCTTACTTTCAAGATAGAAAAAGAAAGAAAATAGAAAGAAAGATAAAATAGAGGGAATACACCAAGTGTTAGTGTTCTTAAACGTACAAAATAAAATCACCAAGGAGTTCTTGCAAGAAGGGGTTCGATAGTTAGGGGGTGAGTTTTGGATGTCAAGCAATTTTATCTCTTACTTTATAAAGGCAAGAAAGCAAGCCATTAAGTCCAAGAGGTATAAAACCCTAGTTTAATGCTCTCGTATGCTTTCTATGTGAGTTATATGATAGAAAACTATTTTTGAAACTCTCTTTGCTTAGATCTATACTAGACATGCTAAGGTAGAGTTTCATGAGCTTAAGATATGTGCTTGTATGCATTTATGCTAAAAAGTTTGGTAAAAATCCAAGAAATCATTTTTACCGACGAACTAAATAAAATGATTGAATTGTAGCATTCCATTTTGAAACCTCCAAAAAAAATTTGTTATTTTATTTCTTGGCTTGATAGGTTTGTAAGTCAGGAGTAAAATGTCTTTAGAATCACTCAAAAATGATTTAAAATAAGTGAGATATGAATTTTTGAACCAAAACACCTCGCTATGAAAAAGTTATGCACAATAGTCCAATTTCTGGCCAATTTCAGTGACCAAACCTTGTCCAAATAATTGATCTGAGCCCAGAATCTTGTAGTTCGGAAAGATACGAGTCCAACAAGACCAATTTGAGCCCAATCGGAGTTGTAGATTTCATATTATTCAAGTTTTTGTGAGAGACCCCAAATATGGAAATACCGAAAAGTAAATTGTCCAAAAATTTGCAGGGAAATTTCCGGACATTTAATTATTGAAATAAAATCAGACCTTTTGAGACATGAAAATATATGATATAAAGTAGCTCCTGTCCAAAGATGAGCTTATTCCGATCTAAATCGATCGAATTATGGCCATTTTAATTTTTGGATTTATCCAACGAAAATCGCTATAACTGGAGTTCTATTTATCCGATGACCACGAAATTTAAACTGATAGTTCATATTAATACGTGTAAGATTCTTTCAAGAGCTGAGAATTTTTGGAGTTGAGCATGATATAGCTAATTTTCTTAAGTTACGAACTAAAAACGAACTTTTGAAAAATACTAAAGGAAATTAAAAAATTTCAGAAAAAATATTTTTGTGTATGGGATATATGCATATATGTGTGGCCAAAAGATAAAAAAATAATAAGATGATTTGGTATTTTTCATGCTTTTGACTAAGTTAAGAATAATTGAGAAAATTAGATTATATTAAGTCCTAAAATTTATTAATATGATTTTAGTGACTAATGATCATTAGTATGTTATATTAAGACCATATAAGGGTAATTTGGTTATTTTTGATAAAATGTTATATGAAGGGTTTGATATGTTTGTTAAATGAATTAAATAGTAAGAGATAAACAATTAAATTAATATTGTTTATAAGTTTATAAATGGATAAATAATTATTAAATGATTAATAATATTAGAAAGTGATTAAAATATTAGTAAGTGATTGATAATATTTGCAAGTAATTAAAATATTATTAAATGATTAATAATATTAGTAAAGAAATAAAATATTATTAAATAATTAATAATATTAGTAATTAAATAAAATAATATTAAATGATTAATAATATTAGATAATGATTAAAATATTATTAAATGATTAATAATATTTGTAAATGAGGAAGATATTATTAGATGATTGAATATTATTAAAGGATTAATAATATTTGAGAATGATTAAAATATTATTAAATAATTAATAATATTTGTAAATGATTAATAATATTAAATGAATCAAATATTATTAAAGGGTTAATAATATTTGTAAGTAACGAATATACTATTAAATGATATTGAGAAATAAATTAAAATATTATTAAATAATTAATAATATTAGACAATGATTAAGACTTTGTTAATTAATTAAATATTATTAAATGATTACTAATATTAGTAAGTGATTAAAATATTATTAAAGGATTAATAATATTTAAAAATGATTAAGATGTTGATAAGTGATTAAAATATTACTAAAAGGTTAATAATATTTGTAAACGATTAAAGATATTATGAAGTGATTATTCATAAGTGAATAAAATATTATTAAGTGATTAATAATACTAGACAGAAGTTTTAAGATGATGATTGAGTGATAGTAATGATAATGAGATAATGAATTATTTATTATGTGGTTAAATGTTAGTTATTTTATTAAAGTAATAGTATTATGAGACATGTTATGTTATGCTGATTGAAAGATCAATCTTATAAATGATATGTATTTCATGAGAGATATTAAATTAGATTGCGTAGCAGTAATCGACGATACATGCAAGTTTTCCTAACTCAAACTCTAGTTATTATATTTTAAGCATGTTAGTGGATTAATTATTGACAATTATTCCACATTTTTTATTATTGATTCGAACTTAGTATATGTTGCATATGTTCATCAGGTATGAAAGGCTGATCGCCTTGATTACCATAAGGTTCAGTTAAATTTATTCATGGTCATTGTTGACCATTCGATGTTATTGATTCAATTACTCATTATTGAAACTTGATTCATGTTCTTTCACAATTATTATACATTGTTGAAAACTTGAAAGCTTATTCCTTTTCAATCATGATATATCCTTGTTGTATTTAAACTTAGTTGCTCACCCTTGCTATATCATGATAACAAATTTCAGATTAAGATGAATGTTCAAGGAAAGATAGAGACAAAAGCAAAGGACAAGATTAGAATGTTATGCACGTTAACTATTTAGTTATCTAATGTAAACCTTTTGTGATTCTAAAAGGTATGTATGTAAGTTAAGGTTAATAGGCATTGGGATATGTTGAAAGAACTTATTGTATAAACACAATATGTTTGTAATTCCGCATTAGTTATAAAATATGCATGGAAATAAAGTACCGTAACGTACTAGGTCAGAGGTTCAAGGTACCCGGATTTGGGGGCGTCACAGAAGGTACTTTTCAGCTAGCAATAAAGCATTGAAGACAATGGATGCCAAATTAAGCATGTTCCTGGCTTGATGACAAGGACCATGTGCACTGGTGTAGGGCTTATTTTAGTAGTTTTTCCAAATGTGATATGTTATGCAACAATTTATGTGAAGTTTTTAATTAACAGCGAAATTGGAAGGCCAAGAGGTAAACCAATACTTGGGCTAATGGAAGGACTTAGGGACTACTGTATGAAGAGGATGCAGGAAGCAAGGGATAGACTAGACAAGTGGAATTCTAAACGGATTTGTCCATCTATAGTTGAGAAGTTAGAATGCTTGAAGGTTGATTCTAGAGCTTGCATTGCAATTTATGCTGAATATGGTAAATATCAAGTGACTAAAACTTTTGCTTCTCAATTTTTAGTTAACTTATATACAAAGGAGTGCACATGTAGGAAATGGCAGTTGAATGGCATACCTTTCTACCATGGGATAAAAGCCATATTTTACAATGATCAGGATCCACTAGATTGTGTGCATGAGTGGTATGACATTGAGACTTATAGACAAACATATGCTGGAATCATTAATCATGTACCTTCATCAGAATTTTGGAAAAAGTAGAACCTACCACCTATGCTACCCCCTACATACACTACCACAAAATGTTAGGAGGAAAAGCCATGGAGAGGTTGAAGGAGGTGCAAATTCAACTAGACTTAAGAGAATGTCTTACAAGGTGAGGTGCAAAATGTGTGGTGAATATGGCCACAACAAAAAAGAGTGAAAGATGCCAATAAGACCTGAAGGTCAAGAAAATGAACATTATGGAAATACTAGGGAACCAACTCAAGGCATTAGAAAATAAAAACTGCCAGTAAGAATATTTATTTTATAATGACATTATAGTTTGATATTTATTTTATAATGACATTATAGTTTGTTCTTATAATGACATTATATATATTATGATTTTATATGTAGGTAAAAAGGCCTAAAGAAACATGGGTCCCTAAGTCTAAACCTCCACCATATAGAAAATCATGGGTACCTTCTAGAACTACATCTACAAGGGTAATATTACTAATTATAATTATATTTACCATTGTTTTCACTTGCTTAATGTCCTTGATTACCATTTTAAATGAATTTGTGTAGATTCCAAATGAGCCACCACTGCCACCACCAACGAGGGTGTATAACTTGGATTCAAATAAGTCATCATCTGCTACATCTAAACAAGTAATATCATTTTATCATTACAGTGTATTTATTTTTTATTGAAGGTCATCTCTAATTTATATTCACATAACTTAATTGATGTGTAGTTTGCGGGAGTGGAGAATCAAAAAGCAATAACTAAAGGTTGCAAGGAAGCGATGATTAAAGGTTGCAAGAAGACAATAAAAAAAGTAGTTTATTATGTTTTTGGTGTTCATTAAGGAACGCTTCAAATATTTGACTAATTTTTTGGGTATTAATTGGCAATATTTTTTGCCATGAAATTATTGTTGGTACCAATAGTTTAAGTTATTTAAAGTGATTGTTAACACTTCCAGTTTGTTTATGAAACAATGTGTCCTATGTCAAAACTTTGGTTAGTTGTATGCCTTGAGGTTTATATTTTATAATTCAAAACATATCATTCTTCAATTTCAAAATTGTTGTGGTAAATGGTCGAAATATTCTGTTTGCAGGTGCAAGAGAGAGAGACTTTTTCCGAACCAGTTAGTGTCACATAGGGATGCATTCTGGATATGATTAATTCTCATCACTTCCACTGGTATTAGTTGAGGTTTTGATTTATTTTCTTTTGTTCCTAGATGAATGTAATCAACAGCTTAATGGGATGTCTTCTGAAAGATGAGTTGTCCTGTAAATTATGAAATGTCAATTGAAATCTCTGTTACTGTTGTACCAAGGTTTCCTCTCAAAGGAATTGATATTTCACAGACAAATTTTCTTTTATGTGAAAAACAATATATATATATATATATATATATATATCCTTTCTTTTCTAAATCATAAAAAATATTTTCTGAAAAAGCAAGCTTTTCTTCCAATAAAGGAAATTCTTGACCTTCTTGTGTATTGAGCCATTTGAAACTTGAATTTGTGATGGGGTTGATTTCAAGAAGAAAAAAAGAATCTAGAAATGGTCTTTTTCTTTAATAAAATAAAATAATAATCCCTTGGTAGCTGCTTAGCTGCAGCATACATAATTATAGCGCAATCTCATAATCATAAGTAATTAGAAGATTCTTGTTTGAAGTTTGAACTTTATGAGTCATATTTTTTAACTTAATTATATGATTTTTGATATTACTATTTCCTTGTTCTGGCAGTTCTTCTACCTTTTTAACTTGAGTTTGAATTTTACATAGCTCAACGCAGGGACCGGATGCTGGCCTCTTTCTATTCAGAAGGGTGCCTAGCTCATTTCAGAATTCTTGTATGTGGAGGAGATGATATTGTTGGCTAAGTTCTTAATGCAATAGATAAACATAACTTTGTTTCGCCCCCTGCAGTATCTATTCTTCCTGCTGGAACAGGAAATGACTTGGCTCGAGTTTTGTCTTGGGGAGGTGGTTTGGGCTCAGTGGAGAGACAAGGTGGCCTTTGCACAGTGTTGGACAACATAGAACATGCCGCAGTGACAATTCTTGATCGGTTGTAAGATATCAATTAACCAACAGGGAAAACAACTCCAATCTCCAAAATTTAATTTGTGGACACCCTTTGCTAAAAAAACTTGGGAAAAAAATGTGTGAAAAGAAAAGATGTAAATCTTTAACTTTCATTAAAGTTCTTAGCATTACGTAGATTTATGTCTCCCCAATCCTAAAAAAATGTAAAGAAGAAATAGAAAAATGTAGAGCCTTGGTGACTTATTTAGGCAATAACTCATATGTTAAAGCTTACAATAAGACTCAGGTTCATTTTGGAGGGAAAGTTGTGTTTTCCCTCTCATTTCCTTTTCCGTTCTTGTCATGCCCATTATGTCTCTAGCTCAGTTAACTTTTAACAGAAAAAGGATAGAGAAACACTTTTACATAACAAAAGCATCCATGAGGAAAGTTGTGCTAAAAAAATAGTTTAGGGAACAATTTAACAAAAATATGACAAATAGGAGCGTCAGATTTACAATTTAGTCAATTATGATATAAACATAAATTATTGCGTGCGTGCGTAACTTTGAGTTTCTGTTCAAGTTTAATGGCGGAGTTGCAGTAGCCAACACTGCCATTATGCCTTGTAAATTTCTATGATTTTTAAAAAAAATATAATTCAGAAAATGCTATGAGATTTTATTTGGTTTGAAAAATGTATTTATACATATGTAATCACAATATAGATATGCATACGGGTCGGGTAATTGGCTAAACAAAACTCCCTCCGTTTTCACTAAAGTTGTGTTTGCAGCCATGGCGGCACCGCTATTGGGTCGCAACTGCTTCGCCGTACCAGATCTACGCCATCCGGCAGTCCATCTACAAAACCCTAGTTGCCATTCCAGATCTACGCCACCGCTTCGCCGGCGTTAATTTCTATAGATTTGTTATTGTCAGATTATACTGGTAACAAAAATATTGAAGAATCCGCCTAGCTAGGGCGGGCTGGAGCTGAGTCATTTAAACTGTGCCTTTCATTTAATGAACAAAATTGTGTAAGCACTTTACAATATTTTAATTTTTTTTCAAAACAAAAATTTACAGGAAAAAAATGAAAAAAAAACTTCGGATTTTTTTAGAGTAATATTCGTTAGGAAGGAGAAGGGAATAAGAAGGAAAATAAGAAGAAGAATAATGGAGGAAGAAGGAAAATGTTTAATGACATAAAGAATTTCATTTGTCATGTTGTTAGTTGAGAAATCCAACATGGCTTTTTCCTTCTGTGTTTTTTAAAAAAAATTCATGTCATTACCTCTCACACATATTAAAGATCACATTGTTCACTTAAAAAATTATACAAGGACAATTATTACAAAAATATATACAATGATTAAATTGAAACTAAAATAAGATACATGAATCAAAAAGTCCTTTTGCCGTTTAAAAAAAGAGTTATATTACTTTTAATGTTAAAAAAACTATGAATTCAAAATGAGTAGAGAAATTGATATTTTCACATAATTTTTTGATATTTCTACATGAAAATCGTCGCTATAAATTTTATATCGACGATTTTTACTGTTGCTATACATCTATAGCGATATTTTTAATGTGGAAATATCAAAGAGTCATCAATTTCCTACTTTTAATGTTAATTTACCATCACAGTTTCATTCTCACGTCATCATTAAACTAAGTGCTCGATAAATGTGAAATGTAAATTTTACAAATGGAACTTTTTTCGTGTAACAGAAACGTTTTTAAAAAAAATTACTAATTTGTTTGGTAACGTTTTGTTTTTGTTTTCAGTTTTCATGCATAACACATGTTTCTATTTAGTGGTGTTTAAAAAGAAAAAATAAAACATGTTTGGCCAACACTTCTGTTACATTAAAAATGAAAACAAATTAAAACAAACATGTTTGGTTGATATAAATTTTTCTTTTAAAGTTTTGACTAAAAGATAATTTGCACCCCAAACTTTACACACATGTTGATTTTTGCGCCCCAAACTGAAAAAAATGTCTAAGTACACCCCAAACTTCAGTTAAACGTAACAAAAAGTACACTTTCTTCAGTTAACCGGTCAAAAGTGACCGGCTAAGGCACACGTGTGGATCTGGAGGGGTGTTTAACTCTTTTCCATATCTTCTTCTACTTCCCGAACTGGAACAAACTACGAAAGCTCAAAGTGACTCAGTAGCATACGTGCAGCTCGATTATTAGATTGTAAATCCAGGAAATTTGATCAAGAAAATTAGGGAAAATTAGGGTTCATGGATCGAAATTGTTGGTGCATGAAGAAATCAGTGATGAAGACGGCTTGGAGAAGCTCAAACAATGTTGGTAGAAGATTCCTTGGTTGTCCATATTGGTGTGAAGATGGGCACGGTGGATGTAATTTATTCGCTTGGGTTGATCCTCCAATGTGTGAGCGTTCAAGGAAAGTAATACCTGGATTAATTAGAAGATTAGAGAATTTGGATGCTGAAATCAAAACTTTGAAAGATGAACTGAAGGAGTGTAGAATTAGGGCAAAGATTGCAAATGGTTTGTTGACTGCAACTTGGGTTGTGATTTTTTATTTCATATTCATCTAAACAAAGGATGAAATTCCTCACAAGTAAATTTCTAGGCTATGTATGTATTGATAGTACTCTGACCACAATGGGGAGTTTTGTGGGCAATTACTGGGAATGTAATTTCTAGCAATATAGTGGTAGAAATTAGGAGCAATATGGAATGTAATTGTTGTGCAGCTTTTGTGGGAAATTTATTGGTTGTAACTTAGGGGAAAGTTATTTGAATGAAGATGTTGTAAACCTGTTGAATTTTTTATGTTTTATGTGTGAATTGGTGCAAGTTTACAGCTTGTTTATGATATATGCTATAAAATAGTTGGTGTGAAAGTTATGATATCTGGTGCACATCACTTGCACGCCAACCATAATGCTATAATAGCAAGCCCTGCATTAATGCACAAACCAGAGGCATTTCACAAAGTAACAAAAAGCTGTTATTGCCATTCAATTAACAAAAATATGCTATTGTCATTCAATTAACAAAAAGCAGAGGCAATTCAAAACAGAGGCAATTTAAAATTGCTATTGCCATTCAATTAAGTAATTAATTCCCAGTACATGTCACAAAGCAGAGTCAATTCAAAACAATTGACTTAACATGCCTATTAACAAAAAGCATCATACACTGTAATTTATAATCTCAACCAAACCTTCTTAGCCCTAGGCAACATACATACATCAAATGCATTCATAACACTACAATTTTATGTACCCAAAGAAGAATAAAAAGATTCTAAAAATCTCATCCCAACACTATTTATCTGCAGTAGGCCCTCCACTATTTGGTTTTCTAAACTGGATCTCCTCTCTTTTGAATCTTGTTGCAACTTCTAGGTCTCTTAGTGTTGTACATTGTTTGTCCTTCCATGTGTAGTCTTTGGGTTGTAATATATCATCTGAGTCCTTTCTATGGCTACCCTCATAATGGATTCCACCTTGCCACTTTGTAGAACCTCTTGCTTGCTCTTGATCAATATTCATTCCACCTCCTGCTTGATCTTAATCAACATTCATTCCACTTGGCTGCATTGTAGACTCTTGTGTTGCAACCTATGAAGTCTTTTAAACATTCCTAGCCCTCTTAGCCTTTGGAGAAGGTTGAGAGGATTGACTTTGTGGAGCCTGGGAAGATTGTGAAATCACATCTGGTTGTTTATTGAGTTTCTGAAAACAGACAAACAGAAATGTATTAAACCCAATATAAGATCTTGAAAAAACACAAATAGAAACACACACTTAACTTACTTGAGGACACCTGTGACGCCCCCAAATTCGAGTTCTCTAACCTCGAGTTTGGTGCTCATGTTACATCATTATCATAAGCATTCAATAAACTATTGCGGAATAATAAACATACATTGTTCATTACAATAAAATATTATAACATAATCCCAAGGCCTATTAACCTTAACTTAAACATGCCTTTAATATTATCAAAAGGTTTAAATAATTAATCACATCAGATAATATAATAATTATTATTCACATTAAACTATTCTTGGACTTTGCCCTTGCCTTTGTCTTTCTTATTCGATCGTTCGGGCTTAGCTGAAATAAACGTCATGATATAGCAAGACTAAGCAACTAATTTGCTTAGCAAGTTGAAATACAAAGGAAACATATCATGATTAGAAAAGAATTTAGTTTTCAATGTTCAACAGTAGAAATTGATTGTGAAAGAACATGAATTATGTCTCAATAATTGATTATTCGAATAATTAAATAATAGATGCTAAGTGATTTGAAATAACCATGAACATATACTAAGGTTGTCAGTATTTAAATTGGTCCTTTTAATAAATTTTGGTAATCAAGGGGACCGGCCTTTCATACCCGGTGTATTATGCATAAACACTCAATATACGAGCAACAATTGTTTTCCAATAATGCTTTAATCAAATTATTCTTTTTCTCAGTCTCGAGTTCTTAACAAATCAATTGTTTAATAACAGCTTTTAAAACATATTTGATTTAACAAATTTAAACATGCTTGATCTAGCTGATACAATTAATATAGATCCATATCATAAACAGTTCAAAGAACTTTAATCAATTTACAATTCAATAATAATAGAACATGAATTCAATGGCACAAAGTGCGAATATCAATAATCATTATAGATGTGAATAATCAACAATAATTATTCACTAACATGCTTCGAACGTAATAACTCAAGTTTGAGTTAGGAAACTTGCAATAACGTAGGAAGTTTAAGGTTAGAGACTTGCCTGCCTGACAAGCTACAGCTATCTAGCTTTAATTAATAATCTTTGAATGACCTAGCATTGATAATATTGGTCTATCAATTAGTACTACGTATAATTGCATATTCATACGCTTACTTATGCTATTTATCTAGCAAATAAGTCAATCACCAGACACACATAATATAATATACTATTATTAATCCTATAAGACTTTTAATTGATCTTAGGTTAATGATTTAATTAATTAATAATATTTTTCTTAAGTGATAAACATTTATTAGACCCTTAAATAATTTATTATAATTGTTTAATTAATGCGTTATTTAAATTCTCTTTATTTTATTAATTCTATCTTCATTTATTTACTATTAGTTAAAAAGTAATTAATCAATTATCTTTAGTTATTATTTAATAAAAAATAATAACTATTTACATTTACTTATTATTTAATGTTAATCAAATAATCAAATTATTAATCATATTTGTCTTTAATAATTATTATTTAATAATAATTAAATAATAATTAATTAACATTTTTCCTTATTTATTATTTAATATTAATTAAATAATATTTATTTATTTATTTATCTTTGAATAAATAATTAATGTGTTAGTCTTTAATTATTATTTAATATTAATTAAATAATAATTAATTAATATTTATCCTTATTTATTATTTAATATTAATTATATAATAAATAATTAATTTATTAGTCTTTAATTATTATTTAATATTGATTAAATAAGAATTAATTAATATTTATCTTTATTTATTATTTAATATTAATTAAATAATAAATAATTAATTTATTAATTTTATGTTAATTAAATAACATGTAACTAAGTAATTACCATTATTTATTACTTAATCTTACTTAAATAATAAATAATTAGTTTATCTACTTAAACATTCTTTAATAATTATTTATTATAAAGTAAATAATAATTAATTATTTATTTAATCCTATTTATTATTTAATCTTAATTAAATAATAAATAGTTAGTTTAATAACACTAATTCTATTTAATTATTACCTAATATAATTAAATATTAAATCACACTTTAAACAACATTTGATTAGTTTAATAATCAATTAGTGGCATTAAAAATTTATTAATTAGTAATTTTAAATGATTTAAAAGGGTTTAAACCATTAATTACACTAATAATTACTTAATTACATCAAAAAATTTCAAATTAAATATTATAATATTCTTCATCATTTTAGAAAAATTTGGTCCAAGACCCGAACCAAGAACCGGCCGTAAAAGTGGTGAATCGGTCGCCGGAAGTTACTTGCCGGTTCACCGGAAAAGAAAATCGGTATGGATTTTGAGTAATTTCTAGATTTTTTTTTTCAGATTTGGGATCCTTCACTAAGACTTGAATAAAATGAAATCTATAACTCTGATTGATGTCTAGTTGGTCTCGTTGGATTCGTATCTTTCCGAACTACAAGATTCCATCATCAAAATCCAAATTTGGACAAGTTTTGGTTACTGAAATTTGGCCGGAAGTGGACTATTGTGCACAGATTTTTAACAGTGAGGTGTTTTGGTATAAAATTCATATCTTGCTCATTTTAAAACATTTTTGCATGCTTCCAAAAGGATTTTGTTCTTAACTTATCCCTCTAATACTAGAAAAAATAAAATCATAAAAATTATTTGTAGATTTAAAAATATATAATTTTTACGGACAAGCTACGGTTTGTTCGTCGGTAAAAATATTTTTAAATATTTTGCTCAACTTTTCTATATAAACACATACCAATACACAAGTTCAACCCATTAAAATTTATATCTATCATTCTAGCTTGCTTCTAGCTATTTAAAATTTGAACTCCATATATCTTACATAAAAGCACACAAAGCATACAAGATTAGGGTTTTTAAGGTTTTTCTTTACCTCTTGGACTTGATGGCTCTTTTTCTTCTTCTTCCTATATATGTGATGAAGCTTGATGGCATCCAAGAATACTCCACAAGCTGCCGTGCACCTCCTCCTTTTGTCCCTCTTGGTTTTCCCTCTCTCTAATATTTTTGCACTCAAGCTTGGAAAGAAAAAAAAATGAAGCAACCTAGCCAACTTTCCTTCTCTTTTTATTATATAGCACTCTAGGATTTTATCATTAGCTTCCTTAATCACCCAACATTGGACAATTAAAATACCTAAACATGCATTACTATTGGAGTGATGGACTAGGTGATTGACTTGATGATTGACCTCAAATAGTAGCTTGGTTTGGTGAAGCAACAAGGACACCTACATTCCTTATTTAATGCACCAAAAATTCTACAAGGCACCCCCCTTGTGAGGCCCTCATTTGCCAGGCCTTCTCTCCCATATATATATATATTATAGCATTTTGACCCAATTTGACTTGGATTTAATTTTCACCAATTGGGCCACTAGTTTGGGGTCACTAGTTTATTAAATTTTGGGCTAAACATTTCCATGATAATGGGCTCCCATATGTTGGCCAATTTAATTCTCAATGGGCTAATATAATTAATTTACATACTAACATTCAAGTCCACACCCAACTAAATAAGTGGGCTTGATTAATAAACCAATTGGGTTAGTCCACTAGTACTATTTACTACTTGGACTATTAAATACAATTATTAATACTTCACATAGTTCTCATTAATTAATAATTATATTAATTAATTTACATAGACAATTTAAACTTACTATATTCAATTTAATCACATACTCATTCACTATATGTCACAAAGTGTCCAACATCATTAATATATTGATTTACAATGTGACTTAAAATTTCTTGGTTATTACAACACTTTCTTAAATTGTGACCCCATTCCGTGCAAAATCCACATTTCAATGATGTTCCGTTCTTCTTCAAACTTGTACCTTCTGGATTTGATTATGGAATATCATTACTTTTCCTCCTTACAACTTTAGGCCTGCCTACAGGAGTATGTTTAACTGGTGGCAAAGATGGCTCAATCCCAGTAGGATCCCACTCAAATCTGTGCCTTATAAGCTCAATGTTGTGACTGTAAACTTTTAGATACATGTCCTTGGTTAAACACTCAATATGTGTATGGATCTCATATCCTATTTTGTTAATGCATGACACAACATGAGCACAAGTTATTCCAGACAAGTCCTACCTCCTACAAGTACATGTTTTATTCCCCAAATCCACCACAAATGAATAATCCCAGAAGTCATAGTCATTATAAACCTCCCACCACCACCTGACCACAATGGCAATCCATCCCCTGCCTGATCTTTCTATTTTTCTACTTTTTTAGCTATTCTAGGGCACAATACACCATTATGTTTCAACATTATTTCCCTCCTTCTAACAATCCTATTCATGCAATATAACCTAAGTCCTTCTAGATATCCTATTATTGATTTCACTCTAGCCTTAAGAATTTTGCTATTAAATACCTCACAATGGTTATTGACATACATGTCACTTTTGCATATGGTCTAAAAATGAGACCTACTTCACTGACAAGGTGGCTTAGGAGCTAATCATTCATATGCACTCTTATCTTCCTTTTTTAACACCTTCATTACCTTTTGAAAGACATAAGGGTTTATAGCTTTGGCAGCATTCCAAACCAATTTTCTTTAATCTAGAGCCTTTATGTTTTTGCTAAAAGTTCCTATATAAATGCATAACACAATGTCTGTGTTTAGCACCTGGGACCATAACTTCTAAAGCATTAATCAAACCCTGGGGATAAAAAAGGTAATTTATCTGAAACATGCAATCAATGTAATAATTGATGGAATAAAATATATATATATATATATATATATATGGAGAGATGTTTATACCTTTTGTTTATCTAAAATTAATGTCCAGCCTCCATCATTTACAATCCCAAGATCTTCCACTAGCAAGTTCATAAACCACACCCAAGACTGAGTGTTCTCAGATTCAACAATGGTCCAAGCAACTGGCCACATCCCATTGTTAGGGTCAACACCAATTGCAGTCAATAACTGACCCCCATATGGTCCTTTGAGAAAACAGCCATCAAGCCCCACCAGTGGTCTACACCCCAATTTAAATCTTTTTTTTTATACTTTTAACTTAAAAAGTCATCTAGGCACCTGACTATCAGCCCTTGGAAGTTACACTTTCAACTTCAAAAGTGATTGAGGCACCTGATATAAGCCCTCGATCCTGAAAAAAGTTACACTTTATCTCTAAAAGTGGCGAACGTTATGCTTTCTTCGACGAAAGCAAGAAAGTTACACTTTATCTCTAAAAGTGGCGAACGTTATGCTTTCTCTGACAAAAGAAAGATTTATTATTTGAAACATTATGTTTTCTCCGACAAAAGCAAGATTTATTATTTGAAACGTTATGTTTTTCGTTAAAAGCAATACAATTATCAATAAATTGTCAAACTTTCACTTATACTTGAATGTTTTTTTTCTGATTTCTTAAAAAAAAGTATATAGATTCAAGTGTTAGTTTGCGAAAAAATATATATACATGTTTTTGACGAAATTCATGTTTACTTGTTTATAACGCCTGTTGTTGTCTTGGAGTATTAATTTGAATAACTTGAGATTCAATGATAAATATTGATTTTTAAAGAATCATTCAAATTAAAGACAATCAACAAGGTTAAATAAAATCTACTTTAATAAATGAAATATATGTAAATGAGTTTCTAATACAGGGAAAAGAAAAGACTACAACAAGTTATGATCCAAAGGCCAAGACATATCAAACTGCAGAGGGGGCATAACTAAAGCCTCCAAGTCAGCAATGGTGGTAGCATGGATCTCGAGATTTGCAGCCTTCAATTTCCTAACATCTTGGGTAGTTGATTCTAAGTCCCGTCGTTGGCACTCTACCTCCCGAAGCTTGGGCTCTAAATCTCGAGACTTGGCCTCCAATTTTCTTGCGGCTTCTTAAAGATCTGAGAGTTGTACTGAAAAAGTGTCATCTACACACTTACGTATAGCAACCTCCGAACGAAGTGTAATAATCTAAAATTTTAACTTGAGAAGATCCAGTCTAGCACGAAAAGGAGACATATCAACACCCGCGGCTGCAAGGTCTTCTATATCATCATTAAATTGCATCAAGTCCTCGACTCGCAATGAGTATAAAGAAAGATCGTGAAGCCTGAGAACAAGGTTAGTGAGACAATCTAAAAAGAAGTTTTGGGCAGAGCCCGCCTTAAAAATCAACTGATCAAAAATCTGAGGAAATCAAGCTAAGAGACGTTCAAGACTGTCCTGACTAGAAGAGGATATCTGAAAGCCCCTCCAAGCCTGAAGTATTCTTGCACGATAGTTTCTTTGGAAATGCGACTCTTGCGTAGGGGGTATGTGACACCCCCAAATCCGGGTTCTCTAACTCTGATTCGGTCGTCACGATACAATACAAATATCCACCTCTAAACAACATACAATAACTAAATGCGAAGTATAATAAACGTATGTCGTTCATTCAAAAGGTGTTACTAGTCCCAAGATTTGATAACCTTAATACATCAATATAAATTCACCCTAGAATAGTCATTAGGGTTCAAATTACATTAATAGTAATTAGACTAAGCATAAAGTAAAATCTACTCCTTGCAAACCATTACTACATCTTCCCTTTACCCTTGTCCTTCCCTAAAGTCTCGGGCTTAACTAAAATAGAAGTCATGATATAGCAAGAATGAGCAACAAGTTTGCTCAGCAAGTTTAAATATAACAATAAAGAATATATCATGATGAATGGAATATATATCTGACAAAGAATTCAACAATATGAATATCAAAAGCAAGAATAACAATTGATTTTAGAATAACCGATAGTCAAGTAGACTTTGAACTTTAAAACTCCAATGGAATCAATAGATGATTGACCCTTTGGTTACTGGCTACAGAATAAGTACTTGAGGGGATCAGCCTCGCGTACGCCATGTATATGCATAACATTAAACTCTGCTATTTGTATCTTATATCAGATACCTGGGGTACTCTCCTATATATAAGGGGTGTTCTCTTTAGTCTAAGAATCCATACCATCAATTAGTTTGGATAGATTTTATAAAATTTTATACAATTGTCTGACCGAACAAGGGTTCAGACTCTATCTGACGCAGTTCAAGAATTATAGAACTTTAAATAAGGTACAAGTCCAAGACTGTACGAACTTAAGTGCACCAAGTGCGAATATCAATAAGATCGATGTGGAATAATTGTAAAGTAATTAAACCACCTAAAGTATACTTGAAAATAAGGTCCAAGCGTCAATAAATAACTAGCAACACAATAATAACCTGCTCAATACAATATGAGAAGGATAGGAAACTTGCACAATAAAAAGTGAAGTTCAGAAACTTGAACAAAATTCAAAGTTGTGTAAGATAAGGAACTTGCACAATCAAATAATGAAGTTCAGGAACTTGCTTACAACGTTCCTTGAGTAAAGTAAACACAAGGATAGGATACTTGCCTGTTTGCTCAGCTACAATAAATCTAGCTTTAATTAAACTCGTTGAAACAACCTATCATTAACAAGTCGGTCTTTCAATTAGCATGTGTAAACTAATATGAGTCTACACTTACAAGAATTTACTTAGCATATAAGTCTATCACACATGACCATGTATAGTACCAAACATACCATATATAACATGTTATAGGTCATTAAATGTTAACTGTCAAAAATCAGATCTCACAAACTGTTCCAGACCTGAAAGTGGCTCGGCGCAGCTACGCAGGTTTAGGCTTTAAGAGTGGCGCAGCTACGCCACTCACTGGTCAGTCCATAAATGAATTTTCATGTCGCTGGACAACCCGAGCGTAAACTCTAGTATTCAGACTACTGATATAAATCAATACACATGCTTTAAGGTTATACTTTCAAGTTTGACCCTAGCATGCTCATTCTAATCCACTTTAAAGTTATATATTTTCTTGCCGAACATTCACATACTTTAAGCAATACACGTTCATGCTTCAAATTCGGTTACTAAAGTCATGTTATCACATAACAAGGTTAAACAAAACTTAGTAAGCATGCTTGTGCGTATACTACTCATGTATACATGTTAATCACATAGTTCATGCTTTAGAAATTTATTTCTTGAATACGTGTGCATATGTGATATCCATGTTTCATCACATGATGCTCATGTCAACACGTCTAGAGGCATAATGAATCCTAATATACATGCTTGCATGATCATAACATAACACACATGATAATAGATGTTATTAACTTTCAAATCTTAAGTTTTCTTTGAAAATTGCACCAAGTCCTTTTAGTACATGCAAGACATATCGACATATAATATATATGCATTTGAAACCATATTAAAGCCACATAAACGTTCTCATATGGTCAGAATCTAAAAGACATAAGTCTTGGTCAAGTTTGCTTTTAAGTTCTTAAGTTTTTCTTGAAAAACCTCTTGAATCTGTCAATCAAGTATGCTAGTTCATGATTAACACTTTAAACATGCATTTCATGTCAATATAAACCATACGATCATGCTTTCAAAATCAGAATATACATATGTTACATACATGTCCAATTTCATATTCAAAACTATAAGTTTTATTTCAAAATCATAAGTTTTTCATCAATCGTGCGTACTAACATCATTATACATGCTCATACTACATGAATATACTTATATGTGTGTGCTAAATCAGTTTACATGCTTGCTCTAACAAGGTACCATATGATAGCATATAACAGTTTCTAGCAGGAAAGCAAAAACCAGAAACAGGTTCTGGCGCAGCTGCGCCGCTGGCCAGTACATAACTGGCGCAGCTGCGTAGGCTGTCGGCCAGACCAGAAGCTAAACTGCTTTGGCAGTTTTGACAACCCAACTCAAAAATTCTTAATGAATTCGGTTTTAGACAATCATATAGCAGTTCTAACATATCTAGAAGCTTGTATAACACTTAACAAGCATATTCATAATTCAATTAACACTTAATTTACATAATTGAGATGTGGACATTGCAGAACAAGAATGAGAGGAATTATACCTCTCCTGATATAACTTGCTGCTAAACAATTCTATAATGCTGCTATTAAACTCTCCCTTAATTCAACATAAACTCTCAGCAATTGAAATAAGAAAAAGAGAAGGCTCAATTTATAGGCAATTCCATAATCTAGACAATGCTATTATCTTCCGAATTAATTCAAAGGATTGCAAGAATGTATAATGATTAACAAAAGGTTGGTGAAGAGTTGGCGGAACTCATCATGAATCCCACTCCCCATCTATTCATTAGCTCTATATTGCTGAGATTGAGAGAAGGAGTAGAGTAGTTAGCCATGTGGGTACACACGTGAGAAGAAATGAAGCTCATATCATGGGTCAAGGAAATAAGAACTCAGCAACTTGCAAATTGTGTATAATGTATGCCCACACTTGGTTTATATATATATATATATATATATATATATATATATATATATATATATATATATATTCTATATACACTTAAGTCACAATGTTACTTCTAATGAGCAAATATTGATATAATGTATCAAGTAGTGTATATACATATAATCCATGTACATTTTTCTTAATACCGAATGTAAAGCAATTGGGTATTATTATTATTCATTATCATAACGGTTATTATTATAGTCATAATAATTTATTTGAAAACATTATCAGTTAACAATTGTTTATTGATATTAGTATAAGGTAATAGGGTTATATATTAATGTATATCCATACTTATCATGTTACATAAGCAATAATATGTAACTCACATAATGTAATTATGTTTACTGTATAGTCTACATATATAATATATAGTCATATCAATGGTCACATTGCACTATATATAATATATAGGTAACTACCATATATTAAAGGTTTACCTATCACATGCTGGTATAAAATAATTAACCAAGTAAATATAATATTATTATATTTATTAATCTCTTACTCATTAATATATTATTTATCCACAATAACAATTAAATCAACACGTATAAATCCTTCCACTATATTCAAATAAATTGAATATGTAATTAATACTCGTCCTATCAATTCTTTGATATTAAAGTCTTAAGATTAGTCCGCTAATTTAAATAAACCATTAGTGACTCCCTTTAATTATTCCTAGCATTTATTTGCATAGGCATAAATTCTCATAACCACACAAGGTTTAAATAAGCTCACAAAACTAACTCATAAAAATTTAAATCACATATTAAATTAAAAATGAAGTTTAAAAATTCTCGGTCATTACAGGGCAAATGTGGGCCCAATTGCAAATTAGGGTTCACATGACCTAATTGAATTAAATGCACAATTAGGGTTCCACGACCTCATTAAATGTACAAATTAGGGTTCGTATGACCTAATTAAATGAAGACGAAAAAGCTGAAAATAAATATGCTAGATCCGAGAGAAGCTTCCACGTGTCCCGAGGTAGAAGGCTCGTGGAGGCGGCTCGTTTTGGGAATTGATTGAGGGATTGGATTGGTGGCTAGAAGGACAGGACGATATGGGCATTATTCTAATGACTAAAGGGTATTTTTGAAATTTTTCTGAAGACATATGCCTGACATGTGACCACTTAAGTTCCAGGAAGCTCTATAAATACCCCTTCCATTATATGAAGGAAGGGACCTCTCTTCAGACGCAGGACTTGGACATTCTCTCAACCCGAAGCATTCAAGAAGGCTCTTGAAATCTTTGCTACCCTAACAAAATTTTCGAATTCTAAGAGTTCTGTCACGTGTCATTGGAGTAATCGTTCACCTGTTCTTCTTCCCTCTTCAATCAATCAATTATGTGCTCTTCGTGAATTTCTCTCCTCCTCAGCCAACGAAATTTCCTTGCCCACAGAGACATTATATTATGATCACATTATAATTTTAATTTAATTAGTTCAAAGCAGCCTTTATTTAATTTAATTATCTCCTATATATAAAGTCAATACTTTATCTTTAGAACATCGTGCTGATTAACATGATAGCTAAGCTTAGTTGCTCATTTTTGTCAGAATTCAGAACTGATTAATTAAATAAAAAATAATTTCTTAATGAAACATATGATCCATCGGGGATTAATTAAAGTAAAAAAGTTTGATTAAAAGGAGCATTGGCGTGTAATTGAAACACTTACAGCTCATTTTGATGGAATTAATTATTATGAGATCCAAGCTAACAATAATTATTAATTAATTAAAAAAATGATAAATAAAACCCCTAGTGAGATTCTTTTTGATTCGACTACTCATGGCTCATGGTTAAAAAGTAATTAAGGCGCATTAAGGAAACTGAAGTGCAGCTGCATTTGGTTGAATGAATATATTGAAGTCCACGTGCATTAAGGATTATTAAAACTCAAGGGGAGGGGGGAGGGGGGGGAGGGGGAGAGAACCTGACGAACTAACCCATAGATACAACAATATAAGACGATTAATATTAATTATAAAGTCACACTGATTGTTAATAATATTGAGAATTAAGACTTTTTTTTGGCTAAATTGAGTACTAAGAATTGATGATCCTAAATAATTTGATTCTAACTACTTATTGTGATACTTGTATTCTTACGAGTGAGTTTAGTTTTTTTTTTTTTGGTTAAGGGTGGATAATAATTCATGTCCGCTTCTATTAGTAGCGAACGACGAGTTACGTTCACTACTAATAGTAACAAACGACGGTACTATTTTCAGCATCATCCGTTATTATTAGTAGCGGATAATACCCGTCATCCACTACTATTAGTAGATGACGTGAATTAATATCGTTGTTCAGTTACTATATTGAACGATAAAAATGGTGCATGTATACCCATTTTTTATCCATATCATCATTACATATATATAGAGAGAGAGAACAACTTTGATTTTTCTATTATGCTAGTTCCTTCAAATTTGTCAACCAGAGTAATTCCACAAGTTAACCTACCAAGGGAAGACTAACTCAAAAATAACACACGTTGATAATTAAACTTATCCTCGTGACTAACAATATATATATAAATTAATATGGTGGCCACATTCCTACGCTATTTTATTAACAAGAGCCAAGACATTGACCACCAACTCATCATCACCATCTCCTTCTATTCAATATTTGCTTCAAAGCCATGGCTTGTGAAGAACAATTTTGTAGCAATTATTTGGTGTTGGATGCAGAAAAAGCCAGCCTATTTGATCTGATTTGTATTTTGTTTTCAAATGAAGTTGAAAAAAGAACATTTATTGATCTACCGGAAACTGAGAAACTGAGAGGTCTACGGCGGCGATGGCTCATCTTCATCTCCGTCCTCGTCCAAAAAATACTCCTTTACTTGAAATGGCCTATGGCTCAATTAGGGTTTGTGCTCGAATTTTGCATGAATCTTCCGTCAAGCAATGGTGGTTTTGCAAGCCTTTTGTTAAACGTCTTGAGAGGTAGGTACCTAATGCGTTTTGCATGCAGTCATTTCTCAGCCTTATATATATATATATACTCAATCAACTCATGGTAGTTGTCCTATTTTTTCGAGTATGCGATCAATTTAAAGAGACAAAGTGAAAAATATGATTTCATATATTACATCTTTTTATTGTAAAATCATTTTTGAATTTTGGGAAGTTGAGTTGAGATATTTTCAAATTAATTCCAAGTTATTATTAATTTATTTAATCTCAAACACTACAATTATGAAAACTGTAAATTATTTAAAAATAATTTAAATGACAAAATTTATTGTTTTTAAAAGTTAATGAATTCATGCTGAATTTAATTTTTAGAAGACACAATTAATCTTATATTTCAGAACAATTGGAGTATATATTTTTAAATAGAAAGTGTAGGTAACATATACGTATATCTAGTCTAGATGTAATGAAGATAGAACATACATTATTTGTACAAATATATGTTTGATACCACCTAATTAAAATTCTTACATAACCCTAAAAGAGACAAGACAGCCGCTAAAAATGGATCAAATGGTACGCAGTATATGTAGTGGCTGTGTACATACATATATATATATATATATATGTGTGTGTGTGTGTGTGTGTGTGTGTGTGTGTGTGTGTGTTATATGATCAACTGATTCTCTATTAATTCATTCAGTTAGATATATTACATGAAATTAACATAGAAAAGCCTATATATATGGTTTGCAGGAGAGGTGGTGAAGCCGGATAAATCATCACAGACTTTCATGTCTTTGGTTGGAAATCTTGACAAACGGGTGGAATTAGATAAAACTATGACAAATGGTGACACCAGATATTGCGGGTCGTTGTCGATTATGGCTGCTAAACTGTCTTATGAGAATGAAAATTATGGTCAAAAAGTAATTAGAGATATCTGGAAGGTACGTAATTATCAACACTTCCTAATTAACTACAAAAATTTAAGTTCTGATCCAAAATATTGATTAATCTAGTGAATATGACAAAATTTTTGTTTTACTTCTTGGCAGATGGAATTCTTGGGGTTCTACAACTTTTGGAATGGTAAGAAGAGAATTAATATACTCGTTAATATCTATAATGTGGTTAGATGCTTGTAGTTTTATTTTGAATGTTGTGATCTTCTTTCAATTTTTTACAAAATTCTCATATATACTCGGTTTTCCCTATGCCCCTACAATAAAAATATAATTTTATAAATTTCTTTAAAATTATTATAAGTACATTTAGCTAGTTAGTCAAACTAAACACTTTTATATAAATGATAATAATTCTTAGCATTTGAAATAATATTTTAATGTAGGGGTTGGATAATTATAAAAATTGCAAGACTGATGATATTATCACAACTGCACAAACTAAAGCGGCAGCTTTGTAATTAATGCAATATTTTATATTATGCATAAATGATAATCTCATTTCACCTGTTGATTTTATTTATTTTTTTATTAATTTTATGCAAGCTAAAATTATTTTAAAATGCAATTAAAATAGTTTTATTGCCATTGGCGTGTGTTTGTTTGCGTTCACCTAACTCTTAGCTTACGGACAACACATGTATTCACCGCCACGAAACATGATAATTGAGGGATGAGTAATTATAATCATGACCCGTAAAATTGAATTGTCATATACTCCATCAATAAATAATTTAGAATAAAATATATTGACACTCTTATAGATAACCACAATAACACTCATCACCCTTCTAATTTTTCAAATAAAAGTTAGTACCCCTAGTCTATAATATGTAACATTCACTACTCCTAGTGTGGTTGATCAACTAATATTAAAAGATATTTTTAATATAATGTCTAATATATCCACTAAATATAAATTTGTATGTTATAATTTTTACTTAACTTGATCTAATTAATTAAATTATAAATTTGTGTAATAAATAACATATTTGTCAATAAATAATAAATATTTATTTTATCAAAAAAAAATGTCGTAAACTTTTTGCTAATTAAATTTCTTAAAGATTAAAATTTACGTAATATAAATTCAAATATATTTTTTGTAATTAAAAAATAAAATTTTAATAAGCATAAAAGTACAAATTAACACAAAAAAAATTATAATTATTTTTTTCAAATATTAAAACGTAAAATAAACTTATTATTGCATAACGAATCTTATTATTCATATAAAAAAGTATTAAAAAATATATTAATTATTTTTCTCAAATATTAAATTAAACATAAGTCACTCTTAAGCATAATAATTTACAATAAAAATGACAAATTTTATTATTCAAAAAAGAAAAAATACATTAAAAAAATTATTTTAATAAGATAGAGGTAGTAATAAATATTATTATATTTTCTTTTATTCAATATTGTATTAAATCAACACCAACTGTATACTAAAAATGTAATTAAAATCATAAACATCTCAAATTTTGACATATACTCAAGAAAATTTAACATATAAAAATTATAATATGAAACTAAGAATTCAAATAATAATTTTTGTTGTTAAACACCAAAAACTAAACTATCAACATACTAATCACTTTAATTAGAAAACGTCCATTAATAATTTAATTTAAAATTCTTAATATTTGTATCACTTATCCAAAAATGTGTTAATTAAATTAAATTATTTGAATGAGATAGTTTTAATTACAAATAAAACTATAATTAAAATGTATTGTATTAAAAAAAGAGTAATTAAACATATATATATATATATATATATATATATATTATATTTAGGAATTAAAATTTGATAACATTCAAGGGTAAATATGTAATTTTATCTATTTGTCAACCCTAAAAACTTGCAGGGGTACTAACTGTTACTTAAAAAATTAGAGAGGATGCTAGTGTTATTATGATTATCTAGAGAGGATGTCACTGTATTTTACTCAATAAGTTAATTTGTTTTGTTTGTGAAACCTTCACTATAATATTTAATTGGCTACGCTAATTAATTTGTAGATGTTGAAAACACCCGATTAAACAATTAAAGCTTGATGAACGTATGACTTGCATTAATTAATGCGTTAATGCATAAATTGATTGATAAGGATCTACTTTTATATATATATATATATATTTCTCCAGTGAATCAAGAAAAAAGAACTAAAGACGGAACCGGCTATAGTGACGATTCGTCCCTCGCTAAATCACAGAAAGACCGATTTTTTGAACTATAGCGACCGCACGAACGTCGCCATAGTTATAGCGTCGGCTTTCTATGCTATAGCGACGGATTGAACCGTCGCTATAGCCGGTTCGCTACAGACTATATATATATAGGGGAATGATCCATGGCAAGCGTTAGTTATGTGCACTATTCCAGCTAACTCATCTCCTGCCGTTCAATGGAAGATCTAATGGCTGGATTGAGGCCGGCCGCTACTCCCTCTAGCGGCTAGTCAAAACGCGGTCGTTTTGACTGGTCGCTAGAAGGAGTTGCGGCCAACATAAAAGAATTTGGCTTAATCATGGACTTAAAATAATTATAATTTAAATTTAAAAAATATAGCTAATTAATACTCCATTCCCTAATTAATTGGTTCACAAATATAAACAATTATAATACGAGTAGTAAACTAATATAAAGAATAGTACTTGATTAGGTAATTTTGGAGTAGTAGTTGAATACGTAATTTGTTTGAATAGAAATATAATATAAACTCAATCATTATTTCTTATATGGATTGTCAATAATACTAATTAATAAAATAAGTACGTATAAAGATAATTACTGATTATCGCCTTATAATTATTAATTATAAATAACGAATGAAGTATTAATTAGCAATATTTTTTTAATTTAAATTATAATTATTTTAAGTCCCTGACTAAGCCAAATTCTTTTATGTTGGCCGCTACTCCCTTTAGCGGCCAGTCAAAACGCCCGCTAGAGGAAGTAGCAGCCAACATAAAAGAATTTGGCAGAAGATGGGTTAGCTGCAATAGTGCCCATAGCTAACACTTATTATGAATCATTTACCATATATATTTATATATATAATCTACAGCTAGACATCACTAATCACAGCTCACCATGTGCAATTAATTACAAAACGTAATTAATTTATAACTTTGGTTTTAGACTACTTAAGCCAACTTAGATGTGACAAAGAATAAAATAAAAGTTGAACCTTCTTCGTCCTAAACTTGAACTAAAAAAAATTAAACTAGTTAAACATTAATAAAATTAAACTTGTTAGACATGCCAATATATTTTGAAGTTAGGGGACTATATTTAAAATATACAGGCTTTTTTAAAGATTTGGAGGGATCATGGTCTTCCCATTTTGTAGGTTAGTTAGGTTTTCGATGATAAGTTCATAAGATCAACTAAGAAAATTAAATTATTTTTTTTTTGATATTTACAGCATACCAGGAGCAAGCATCGACACAAGCCATCATGTTTCAAGATAAAACTGCCGACCCTGACCTAATAGTGGTTGCATTTAGAGGCACCGAGCCACTCGATGCAGACGGATGGCGGACAGATGTCGATCTCTCGTGGTACGAGCTTGAAGGTGTTGGTAAAGTCCATGGAGGTTTTATGAAAGCTCTAGGTTTACAAAAGATCAAAGGGTGGCCCAAACAAATCCCACAGGGCCCAAACCAACCACCATACGCTTACTACACTATCAGAGAAAAGGTGAGGGAGATATTGGAGAAAAATGAGAAGGCAAAGTTTATATTGACAGGACATAGCTTGGGAGGGGCATTAGCAATTTTATTTGGGGCAGTGCTAAGTTTACATGAGGAGGCATGGTTGTTGGATAGGTTGGAAGGGGTGTATACTTTTGGGCAGCCCAGAGTAGGGGATGAGAAGTTTGGGGAGTTCATGAAGGAGAAGCTCAAAGTGTATGATGTGAGATATTTTAGGTATGTTTATTGCAATGATGTGGTGCCTAGATTGCCTTATGATGATAGAACTCTTTTGTTTAAGCACTTTGGGCCATGTCTATACTACAACAGCTTCTACCAAGGAAAGGTTAGCTTCTTAAAATTATGTTGTTTTAGCATTGGTAGTCACAGTCAACTAGTTATATACATATATATATATATGTACATATATATATATATATATATATATATATATATATATATATATATAATATAATAGTTATATATTTAGGGAGTGATTGTACATTGCATACTAATCGATCCATCTTATACCGTTCATTAATCTCGTAATCAAAAAACATGATTTTTTTAATTAAAAAAAAATTATCGTTCACACTATTATGGTGCGTATGGAAAGTTCTTGAATGCAACATTATGGTGCATACACAATCTTTTAAAATTCTTCCTACACACGTAACGCACCATAATGTTGCGTATGGAGGGGATATTTTTTAAACCGCATCCGTTGAATCTTATTGTGAATTATATAAGATGGATTATATATTACACACTACAGCCAAATTGCTGTTATAGAATACTCGATCACATACTATATATATTTATGTCTGAAGTTTACTTTCACTAGGATTCAGCTGCTAAACAAAATCCCAGATATGGGATTCTCAACCACATACTTGAACATATTTATAGTTTTTGTAATAATTATTCTCTCTCCTGCATGTTAGAAATGGGGAGGATCTCAACAGTTGATTGCATTTGAGTTTCAGATAAATTAATGATCAATGACTGATAGCTTAATTATCTCTTATGATTGTAATTCCAGATAATGGGGGAGGAACCAAACAAGAATTATTTTTCACTGCTATGGGCTATACCCAATTTCTTAAATGCTGTTTGGGAGCTGACCAGGAGTTTCATTATTCCATACACGAGGGGTGCAGAATATAAAGAAGGATTGTTCATGAGAGTGGTTAGGGTGATTGGGTTGGCAATTCCTGGATTATCAGCTCATTCTCCTCCAGATTATGTTAATCTCACCCGCTTGGGGTCCTTACCTTTAAATCACCAAGACCTTCTAACTCATCAAGAACCTGGTCTTAAACATGAATGACTGCACAAAATGTTAAATAAATTATAACGGAACATGCTATTGCATAGAATAAAATCAATTAAAAACATCTTGTATGTATCACGTTTTGCTGCGCGTAAGGGTGAAGGTCTTCAATTACCTTTCTCAATCTTATGATGGGTGTATAGGTGTGTATAAAGTTCTTGAGACGACAACTGGGACCAAACCCTAACTGGTTTATTTATTGAATAGCTAAGGGTCAAAATCGTCCATCAAGATTATGAAACCCTAGGGCCCATTATGCCAAATACTATTAGTAATATTATTTATGAGCCACACAATTAATTACCAAACCCATAAATAAAGTAATACATTAATACAATATGTAAGCCTAATAATTACATAAATAGTAGAGGTCACATCAAGAATAAAATATTCTAATAAAAATACCAATGCGAATTAATACAATATTTGTGTCACTATTAACACAAGATCCCCATTAGTTACACAATTAGTACTTTTATTAGAACAAAGATTAACATTAAGCATAACAGATATGAGTAGAGTTTACATAAGTGGTAATAGATTAAACTCATTCATATGATCCAAAACATAACCGTACCGTTTGCTCAAAAATTCTCAAGTGTGCACAATAAAGAGAATAGCAAACCATAAATATAATGTGAAGTCCAAAACAACGAGCTCAAAATTGTTGTCTTACATCAAAATAACTCTCTAATTAAGACTACCAGTTAAACCCATGCCTGCTACATACTCTAAAAAGAGCTTGGGTGGTAAGCCTTTCGTAAGTGGATCCGCTAACATATCATGCGTACTAATATACTTAATGACAACGCTTTGATCTTCAATTTTTTTCCTAACAAATAAGTACTTTGTGTCGAGGTATAGTCCAGCACCACTCGAACTGGTGCTGTTTGAAAAACTAACAGCAAAATCATTATCACAAAATACTTTCAATGACCTTGAAATGGAATCCACAACCTTAAGTCCTAAAATAAGATTACTCAATAATAAGGCGTGACAACTAGCATGATAACAAGCCACATATTCTGCCATCATCGTGGAAGTGGTAATTAACTCCTGCTTATGACTTCTCCACGAAATAGGGCCTCCTGAAAGCATAAAGATGTACCCTGATGTAGATTTCTTTTCGTCTATCACGTTCAAGTTAATTCTTAGGGCATTGATATGAGCCAAATTTGTCACCCTTAACAACAGGGGTGATAGTAGGGGAGCAATTTTGCATGTTGTATTTGTTAAGAACTTTGTCAATATAAACTCTTTGGGACAATCCTAATATCCCGCGAGACCTATCTCGATGAATTTCAATATATATTACATAAAAGACTTCACCGAGATCCTTCATATCAAAATTTCCAGAAAAAAAATGTTTGTTCTCATGCAACATGTCTAAGTTATTACTTGCAAGTAGTATATCATCAACATACAAAACAAGAATAACAAATTTACTCCCACAGACCTTCAAGTATATGCATTGATCCACTATATTTTTTTATAAAATCAAAATTATTCATCACCTCTTGAAACTTAAGATACCATTGTCGAGAAGTCTTTTTTAACCCATAGATGGACTTCTTAAGTCTACATACCATCTGTTCCTTGCCTTTAATCAGAAAACCTTCTGGTTGTGCCATATAGACATTCTCATGCAAGTTTCCATTAAGAAATGCAGTTTTAACATCCATCTGATGTAACTCAAAATCATAATGAGCTACTAGAGTCGTGACTATTCTAAATGAATCTTTCCTAAATACTGGAGAGAAAGTTTCATTATAATCCACACCTTCCTTTTGAGTGAAACCCTTAGCAACCAATCGAGCTTTATACCTTTCAACGTTCCCTTTAGGATCTAATTTGGTCTTATAGACCCACTTGCAATCAACAGGTTTAATACCTTTTGGTAATTCTTCAAGATCCCAAACGTTATTAAGCTCCGTTGATTTCAACTCTTCATTCATGGCTTCAAGCCATTGAATTGATTGAGCACTCGCAATGGCCTCTTTATAGGAGATAGGATCATTAATCTTACTTGAATCATAGTTAATCTCATTAAAATAGGTTATAAAATCATCAAAATTAACAGGTTTTCTAGGTCTTTCGGACCTACGTAAAGGCTGCACAATTTCAGGAATATGATTTTTAATAATGTGGGGTTCAACATTAGGTGGTAACTCAGCTATCTCAGGGGAATCGTTCGCCTCAATAGAAGGTTGTTGTGCCTCACCCTCTTGAATTACAGGATTAGAAACATAAATCTTATTTTCTTCAAGATCAATTTTTCTAGGCTCACCACTCCCACTTAAATCACATTCTCTAAAAACTCTACATGCCTAGTCTCAACAATTCTAGTGGTATGAGAGGGACCGTAAAATCGAAAATCCTTAGATCTATAAGGATATCCAATGAAATGGCAACTAATAATTTTAGAGTCAAGTTTTTTTATTTGTGGATTAAAAATCTTAGCCTCGGCTGACAGCCTCACACCCGTAAGTATTTTAAACTAGGTTTCCTACTTGTCCAAATTTCATAAGGAGTGTTAGGGACAGATTTGCTAGGAACCCGATTTAAAATATGAGCAGTTGTCTTTAATGCCTCAGTCCAAAAAAACACAGGTAAGCTTAAATTGCATAACATACTACGTACCATATTCATAAGGGTACGATTTCGCCTCTCAGCTACACCATTCTGCTGCGGTGTACCAAGCATTGTATATGAGTGACGATTCCATTTTCCTGACAAAATAAGGCAAATGGGCTAGGACTATGACCTGTATCGGAGTGTTTACCATAATACTCTCCGCCTCTATCTGATCTCACTACTTTAATTTTTCGATCAAGTTGATTTTCAACTTCAGCCATGAAAATTTTAAACATATTTAGCGATTCAGATTTTTCATTAATCAGGTAGACATAAACTAGTATAACGAGAATAATCATCAATGAACGTAATGAAAGATTTGTGTCCACCAATTTCTGGAGAAAATGGTCCACATATATCAGTGTGAATCACCTCAAGAAGTGCACCACTTCTAGTGGCTCGTTTCTTATTACCTTTCACAATTTTTTCTTTTATACATTCAATACAATGGTCAAGATCAGGAAAAAAATAGTGAATGAAGAATTCCATCCTTTATAAAACGTTACATTCTGTCTTTTGAAATATGGCATAAGCGTTGATGCCACAATTTTGAAGAATTCTCACTAGCTAGTTTTCTCTTATTTCTACTTTTAGAGATATTTTCTATCACATTCATTGTTAACAAGGATTCAGCAAAGACATTATCCAAATTTATCTTATAGAGGTTTTCCTCTAAAGAGCCAGAACCAATAACATGAGAGCAATGATAAATAATTATTTTATTATTCTCAAACATAAACGAAAATCCATCAACGTCAAGTTTAGATACAAAAATTAAATTCCGTGTCATACTGGGAACATAAAGAGTATCATATAAATACAAGGTAAAACCACTCTCCAAATCTAAAGGAAGAGTTTCTACAGCTTCAACTTGTATAGACTCTCCATTGCCAACTTTAATGGTCTTTTCCCCCTTTTGGAGTGTCTTATTTGAAAGGAATCCATGCAATGAATTAGTAATGTGAACCATAGCATCAGTGTCAAGCCACCATGTATTAGAAGGAACATCAATTAGAAATGATTCATAAATTACATAATTGAAGGACGATAAACCTTTATTTTCAAGCCATTATCTAAAGTTAGGACATTCTTTCTGAATATGTCCTTACTTCTTACAGAAGTGACATTTAGGACCTGCTTCAAAGTTGTTACCTGAATAATTTGTCTTATTTATTTTAGTAGAAATTTGCTTATCCTTATTCTTAAAACCTTTGCCATTTTTATGAGCTTTCTTCTTATGAGATCTAATGGTAGTCAAATGAACAACATAAGCAGAAATACTAGTTGGAGTCAATACTGAAACATAATCAAGCTCATAAGTATGCTTACAAAAAACTAAAAGAAATTCACAATGTACAACAATAATTAATAATTAATTATAATAAAATCAACTGTAGGACAAACAGTTAGTTACATAAAATCTATTTACAACACCTAAAAATAGATTTTAATGAGATGCTGGTTCATAATTATCAATATTTCGTTGGTCCAATTAATAATATAATAATAACATCCCCATAAAATAATATATAACACATTTATCCACGCATCACCGTTGGACAGAAACGAAATAAACATGTTGCTTATGCAATAAAATTTTATTTAATAAATTCTAATTTTAATTTTTCCGTTGGGTAAAATTAAAATATTCATTTATTAAATGTAACATTATGTGACTTTTCTTAATCTTTAATTATTTCAATTAATAACCTTTCATTAGGCTGATTATTAATTTTAACAATTAAAGAGTCACTCATACATGTAAATTATTATGATCAAACTCAAATTTTCTTTAAACAACATATTAATCAAGTTTGAAAAATAACATTATTTATAATTTACATGTAACAACTTAAAAGCCCTAATAATATATCATGTTCTAAAATCTAAATTATGATATATAATTATGAACATGAATTGATTATAAAATATTAACATTAATTTTATAACCAAGTACATAAGGACATAATATAAAATAATATTATATAAATATAATTAGATATACATAAATAACCATTAAATATTATTTTAATCTCATTTACTAAGGCATGAATTATAGATATTTAAAAAAAATACTAAGCATGATGCAATAATGTTTTAAACCGAAAATTAAGTAATTGAATTACAATACATACGTGATACTTCAACATAATACTTGATACCAGATGATTCCTCATGATAAAAATTTAACTCCAAACTATTTTCCTTTAAATCTGAGACTAAGTTTAATTCGGTTTAATAAGCGAAAGGTATTCGTTTGATGTCCTTGGTGACGAACATTAAAGGACAAAAGGTTAAAAAAAACATAAATTAAAGATGACACCCATATAACTTAATAGTCTAACCAATAACAAGTTCCTGCAATTACTTCAAGGTACGTAAAAGATTAATTAAATCCGATTATTATTTAAAACGGTTTGTGCTATATGATTAGAAAATATGTTGCTATAACAGGCTTAGAATAACCGATTTAATTTCACCCACATTGTAACTCGGTGAAATTATAAGATGGATTCTAGCATAATAACGTAATTAATTTATTCTATACAATAGCATAACCATGAATCTGATGCCAGATGTTAAATAAATTATAACGAAACATGCTATTGCATAGAATAAAATCAATTAAACAATTAGGTACTTACATGAATTAAGAGAAGACATATTGTATGTATCACGTTTTGCTGCGCGTAAGGGTGAAAGTCTTCAATGGATTCTCTCAATCTTATGATGGGTGTATAGGTGTGTATAAAGTTCTTGACAACGGGAACCAAACCCTAACTGTTTTATTTATTGAATAGCTAAGGGTCAAAATAGTTCATCAAAATTATAAAACCCTAGGGTTATGTCAAATACTATTAGTAATATTATTTATGGGCCACACAATTAATTACCAAACCCATAAAATAAATAAAGTAATAAATTAATACAATATATAAGTCCAATAATTATATAAATAGTATAGCAGAGGCCACATCAAGAATAAAATATTCTAACACAAAATTGTTAATTTCTCTAAAGCATATCCCATTTTATTTATCTTTTGTCTAAAGCATGGTTTCTTATTGAGGATTTGAATATTGCTGATGAGTATCGAGAGTAACTTAGTTGAATCGATCACATCCACACAACGGTTATATGTTTCGATTGCAAAATGAAAACATATAATTGATAAAATGAGTTCATGCTGGGTAACTATATTGAAGAAACTTATAGCAGATCAAATTAATCTGGCTAGTTATGGCATGTTTATTTTTTTTCTTGATGGGCAAATAAAATCTATTAATACTCAAAACATAAATACAAAAGTGATAAATTCAAAAGTTATGGATAGGACGACAAGAATTACAAAACACCAACATCAAGAAGAAAAAATCCAAGATAAGCATGAACACCTAATAACATGCTCCCTCCGTTTCTTAATATAAATCGTTTTAGAAAAATATTTTTGTTCATTAATATAAGTCGTTTAAGAATTTTAAGTAAGCATTAATTGCTTAATTTTTAATATTACCCCAAGTATTAAATATTATCCCATTGAACTAATTAAAATTTTGAAATTTCACCATTTCGTTAATAAAATTTGATGTCCGTCAAATTGATTCCGATTCTTTCAGACAAAACTAAAGAAAACCCCATTATAATTGGCACATTTTACTTATTACACCATTAAACTTTTAAAAATTGAAATTATCCCATTGAACTAATTAAAATTTTCAAATTATATCATTCCGTTAATAAGATTGGATGGACGTCAAATTGACTCAGATTTTTTTAGACGTGACTAGAATTGTGTTTCAAATTTACAAACCAACCGAAATTACCCCATAAATTTCTGCTTCAAATTAATCAAATTGATGAAATTAATGATGTTATTTGGCAAAATTAAATATACTCAAATTTTATTCTTTTTCTTGATATTCAATTTGTTCAAATTCATCATTAATTTGATAGATTTTATACAATTTGAACATATATACACCACCATTTTTATAGACAAATCAAAGGAGGGGTTTAGAACCCTAACTACTATAATAGGTATGTTTTCTTCTCCATTTTACAAATGTTCTCTTCTCGATCCTCCTCCGCCTACATTTTGCAATCACAACTTCTACAACCCTAGCCATCTCTATCGAAACCCCAATTCTATTTACCAAAACATAACCCCATTATCAGGGACGAAACCAGGAATTTTTTTTTAGGTGGGGGGGGGGGGGCAAGAATTTTTTTAACAACATATTATACATTCAGAAAAAGGGTAATCGAAAAGAATGTATTGATATGAACCGTAATAGATGTAAGCTCGTCGAATTTCATCACACCACAAAAATTTCTTATTTCGATACGTTTTCCAGGATCACGTTCCAAATAATTAATATCTCATTCTTCACCTTCAATTCTTGGTGATTTTAGAGAACGTTGTTCTTGTTCAGAGGTAGTCATAGATGTTTGAACATTAGGCTCAGGGGTAAGCAGAGATGTGTCAACATGATTTGATTGCTTTCCCTTAAAAAATGAATCAATAGTATGTGATTTTTCCATAATTCTAAAACAAAAAATAAAAAATTCAATTAACTACACTACAAGAATGAGTTAATCAATATTATTGGACCATTTATTGAAATTTTTAATAATAAAATTTTCATAAATTTACAATCAAATAAGTAAGGTTTTAGAATAACTCATACAATATTATGCTCAAATTATACAAACTTGCAATTATAATAGATTTAATAATGATATATTTTCAAACTTTAGGGTGAACCTTGTAAGTTTTTCAAACCTTGGGGGGCCGTGGCCCCCTCCAGTCCTACATTAGTTTCGTCCCTGCCCATTATCAACCCCTAACACCCCAAATCAGTCATTATTTGCCTTATTCCTAGCACCATCCCCGCTGCAATATTAACCCGCATAGCCTAGATAAAAAAAAAAGTGGAGAAGAAGTGAACCGGCTAGCAGCGCACCCAACACCGTCGTTAAAAGCTTCAACACCAAAAAAGCTACTGTAACCATAAGGAGCCTCCAACGTCGTCACCACCACAATGAGTCTCCACTGTCGTCGCCGCCACCACCGCCACTTAGAGCTTCCACTGTTGTCTCACGTTGCGCCACCGCCTTCTTATATACTTGGTAGGTTTTCTCTCTCTGCGTATTTTATTTAGGCTTTGGAGACGTGCTTGAGAGATGAGTTGATTTTACTAATCCACGTATGAATGATATATGTCATTTTCTTTTTTGTTTTCACTAGCCACGTTTGAAAAATCTGAGTCAATTTGACGGACGTCTAATCTTATTAACGGAATGGTGTAATTTCAAAATATTAATTAGTTCAATGGGGTAATTTCAATTTTTAAAAGTTTAATGGTGTAATAAGTAAAACGTGTCAACGATAGTGGGGTTTTCTTAGTTTTGCCTGAAATGAGCCAATTTGACAGACATCCAATATTATTAACGAAATTAATGGTGTAATTTCAAAATTTTAATTAGTTCAATGGGATAATTTGAATTTTTTAAAGTTTAATGGTGTAATAAGTAAAACATGTCAACTACAGTGGGATTTTCCTTAGTTTTGCCAATTTATAATATTTTTACTAGAACTTTAATTCTCTCCATTACATCTTTACTCTAATTCCATTCAATATATCATATTTTTATAGTTGTGGGTTGTATAATTAAAATCAACACCATATTTCATATATTTCTACTAGAACTTGAATTCTCTCTATTACACATTTACTGTAATTCCATTCAATATATCATCTTTTTATAATTATGGGTAGTATAATTAAACTTATAGCGGCTCTAATCTACCTAGTTATGTCATGTTTGTATGCGTGAGGTACTGGTGCACGATGATTCTAAAAACAATAAGTCTCGCCAGACATGAAAATTGGACATTTCCAATCTTTTTTTCTTTTTCTTTTTTTTGGTTTTTGTTGTGACTCTTAAAAAATGTATAGTATCTATTCTAACTAGAATTTTTACAAAAAAAAATATTTTAGATGTAATTTAGATACATAAACAAGAACAGTGTTGTACAATCTGTATAACACTGTTCTTGTATATGTATCCAAATTACACCTAAAACATTTTTTTTTATAAAAATTCCAGTTAGAATAAATACTATACATTTTTTAAGAGTCACAACAAAAGCCAAAAGCCAAAAAAAAAATAATTAGAAATGTCCAATTTTCATGTCCCATTTCCATGTCCCCATAGAAGGACTCTTCTAAAAAAGCTACTGAGCTGACCACAAATTTTTGCGTCGAAATAGTAATTGATAGTTGAGTTTTTGCTATGTATTGCACAAAAATTATGTCAAAAAAAATATGAAATACATCAAATTTGATAAAATTATAAGGATGACCACCATATTTCATATTTTTTAAAAAAAATTATCACTAATACTTATTCATGTAACTGATAAAAAAAAATCTACTCATAAGTTTGTAATATATATCATTTTTCTTGATTAACACACACTTCATTCACCTTCACATGATCTCATTCGATCATTGACGGGCCAAATATTAGTAAATATTTAGTGAGTACTAGTTATTACAATGAGTTACAGAATTTGTGGCGCTATATATGTTCATCCTAGAATTTAATGAAATGACTTGTCCACAATATTACGAAAATTGTAGATATTTTTCAGGGCGGATTTGCCTTTAAATGCTAAATGAAAACATAACAATAAAAATAAATACAGAAAGCAATGAGGAACAGAAGTATTTCTTTCTTTTAAAATAAAATGAAGCAAAAGTATTTCATATTAATCTAACAGCATAATGCATTCAGCTAATAATAAAAATAAAGAGCAAATGTCTATTGCGCATGCAATTACCACCTCCACATTAAAAATAGCTAATATAAATGGCGAAAGCAAATTCACCATTCATATACTTAAATCAGTGTTAGCTAGGAGATAACAATGATGCTTGAAGTTAGATGTCATTACATGAATTTACAATTTAGAGAGAAGGGTACATTTCAGAATAGAAACACAGAGGCTATGTTTGTTTGCAATTATGAAACATAGATTGAACTATTTCAACTTATTTATGTTAAGTACGTATAAAAACTTTTTTATCCTTGATTAATCCCATGATGTATCAAATGAGTAGGAAAATAGTCCATGATTGTCATCATAGGGGTTAACTCAAGGATAAAGAAGTACTCATAGGTACTTAAATAGTATAAATAGTCAAATCCCATGCAACGTAATTGCAAACAAGCATAGCCTAAGAAGTTACACGACTTACATGGAGCACTGAAAGTTGGATGAGGTCCTAAAATGGCAGGTGAAACAGCCACTCAAGGAAACAATCTGACGGGTCCTGCGGAAAGGTATGACCTTCTGGGAAGTTCTAACAACTTGAGGAGCCTGGTTTACCACCACGGAGCTCCTCATTTGTTGAGCCTTCCTCTGAGCTGATCTGAGCTTGTTCATAATCTTATCCATGGATGATGACCTCTTCTTTTCAAGTTTCATCTAAACAACATAGTAAGTTATCAAGGATCGACAACAAAAATTAAAGCCATTTTATTTATTTTTGTATGAGCGGTTCTATGTGCACAAAAGTCACAAACTATGCAAAAACAGAGAGGAAAAATAATATATGGATCCAACCATTTAAATTTAAATGATTGATAAGTTTTATTTACTTTTTACATCATTTTTTTACGATTCAATACACGGGATAATATTATTTATGCACAACTGTTTGAGCACAATTTGTGCACATAGAATTACTACTTTTTTATTTTTTTGTTTTTTTGTTTTTTTTTTGAGGGGGAATACCGGATGCTCATTACTCCATTTTAATTGGAGCTAGTAATATTGCAACAAAAGTAATATAATTCCTAAATGATTGACTCGTGATGAAAATTAAGGTATCGTAAATATTTGAACTGGCATATGAGAAACAACCTCTAATTTCCGTATAGCTGCCTCAGCCTTTGCCTTCTGCAGGTTCTCCCATGCAGTAATTCTGGCTTCCTCCCTCTGAACCCTGAAATATTTATTTTCATAATTTACATTAGAAATCAACAGATAGATAATTTTTATTACTTCTTTCTCCATGCAAATTTTAAATGTTAAGATTCTGCAAGCTTAATCATGTGTTTTATGCTTGTAGACTGGGAGAATAAAATTCAGGTTATGATAGTGAACGCAAAATGATCAAAAGAAAACTTTCATGGAAAATCTTATGAACTGAATGAGGTCCATAAATCTTTGACATTAATAGATAATGCCCTTATTTATTTCAATTGAATCAAACTTTGAAACAGAGGACAAAACTCTACTCATGACACGGAAAGACAGTGGCCCAAAGACTCCCATTGCATAGTTAATTTTGGCCTCCAGTATGGGGAAAATTCATGAAAAGATTATTAATTTAGTCATTTAACCACAAGGTAAGATATTTCTAACCAAAAAATTAATTGCAATACCAACATCACAGCAAGCCTAATATCATACTGGTAAACTCTGTTTCTCTCCCAGCGGTATGTGATTGTGTATCTTTCTTCATGGTGAATACTTATGAGTAGATTCTAGCCCTTATAAATTATGAGTCATATTCTCTTTTGGATAAGACAACCAAAAGCAGAAAGAAAACAAAAGAAGAAGAAAATAATAGGAAAATAGAAATATACACATACTTTGAAATTCTCTTTGCTGTCTCCGAAACTTCCCAATTTGTGGATCTGACCTCCAAAGCTTTACTTTTCCAGTCATCAACATTTCCTGAGCCTTTTCCAGGATTTCGAGCTCTATGTTTTATGGACCATCGAGTCATGGTGACCCGTTCATCAATTTGCACATCCCTGACTTCTTGTTTAGAGGAATGGAAACTCTGAAACTCCACAATGGGTAAGGCAGAGGGAGATGGAGAGAAAGAAGGCCTCCCCCTAGGAGACGAGTGCGGGCTTCCCTCAGGGCTCATCTGAGTTGCCATATCCCTTCTTGAAACAGCACGAGATACGTTGTTGGCTTCATCCTCAACTCCGTCAAGTTTTTCATCTGCATGTTGGATCCAAGCAACAAGCCACAATCAGAAATGGGATATGAATAATAAACTTGCCCAATCATACACAGAACTACACATGGTTTAAATGGCAAAACTACAGTCTTGTAGAGTTGTAGTTATCCTGATGATCCCACAATAATGCAAAAAGGAATATTAAGTTTAGTGAAGGCAAAAAGATCATGCATGTAACTTTTTGAAAATATTAGACCTCATACAAGCTTGCTTTCCCTAAACTGGGAGAAGCTCTTTCGGCAGTATCAAGGTCCGAAAGGAGTTGGTCCTTTTTCATGTTTGTTTTCCTTCCAATGAGAAAAAAATACTAATGCATTTTAGTTTACTTTTCGCAGACTGACGTAGATGTGGACTGGGAAATCATGCAAAAAAATTGTATAAGCCAATAAGCTTTAGTTCAATCAGCTCAAGTGATGTAACAATGTGGATAAAGTCCGTGATTTACACTCTGAAATAGGAGTCATTCTGTGTGAACTGAACAGCAAGAACACATCACCCAAACCCCAACCCCAACCGACATACACCATCCAGCTAAAGTCGGTGTGTTGATGGGGAACTTGTTTTGCAAAAGCAAAACCAGATCATCTTTATACAAGAACCTCATATGTTGACCAATTAGTAGTGATTAGTGAAAAACAGATTTCAGATGCGATCTTAGAAAAAAATATACAATAGTTTGCGAAAAATTTCGGACTTAATAATGAAAATGACCATTCAATCAATCAAAAGGCAATATAAATGCATCTTTAGTAACATACCACAATTGTAATTATCACACCTTTTGGAAACTTATGCAATTTTTTGGCATTAAAAGATATCCATATTATACTTTTAGAGCGAACAACTATAAAGACAGTATGCAACTAAAGTTCAACCATATTTTCCTAACTATAATATGGGGCATCCAATTACAGCAACTAATCGGATGAACATCATAGTCAATCTAATAATTGACTATTAATGGATCCTTTTTAAGACCAGAACTAAAAACATAATCACTGTTCCCGCTGAATAATCACTATTGATTCTTTCTTTTTTTTCACAGATGAAAAACTGGCAATCATATATGAATGGCTGAACTCTGTGCAAAAGGGGAAATAAGTAGTAATAAAATAAAACATCCAGAGTCTAAATTTAAAATTTAATGTTCTGGCAAGTTTAAAAAGCCCGAGGAATAGATAGCCAGTACCGTGGGAGCTTGGCAAGATTGATGGGCATAGCATCTCAGAGCAACCATGTATGCTGACCGACCTTCCCATGAACGGCTCCATACGTGCAAGAAAGTTTCCATTTCCACCATGTCTTCCATCATGTAGTATGGAAAAACTATCTGCAGCAATCACTCCAGCAGTGAATGGAGAGGCTGCTAGCAAATTCCCAACATTCCCTCCATCAAACATGTGCACTGCAGGGGAGTAAATTGAATAGTACGCACTTCCAGAAGGCCCCAGAGGCCCACTCTTTGATTTGGGCCGCCTCTGCGGCTGTGGAAACGAAGACCTCACAGCACCATCTCCCGAAACTGGACTGAAAATCCACCTCTCAGCATCCTCCCATTTGGATGGTAATGTCCTTCCATTATTGAAAGGCAATAATGCATTATTTACATTCCTCCTGTTAGCACTTGTATGCAAAGGTACACGTTCTGAACTCCATCCCTTCTGAATACCAACGTTTGTTTGACGATAATTCGGTGTCCCAGGACTAGGAAATGTATCAGTTCGCCGAGTTGAAACAGAAGTTTTCTTCATAACTCCAAATCGTGGGGAAGAGCTTGTGACATTGGTCACAGTATTGTTCAGATCTAGCGAAGCAGGTCTTCGCCTGTCTAGTTTCTTTGCCTCAGATCTCGACCTTCGTACTTGACAATCTGATTATTAAACCACTTCATTAGGCTTTCTAAATCTAAGGTTTAACACAAATAGTACAATTTATTATACTTATTACTGACGTATTGCACAATTTGCACCTTTTAGTGCTTGAGAAAAGGAGTTTCTTGCTGAATCCAGGACTTGATTTTCATCCTCTGTTTCTACCTCACTGTGTTCTTTTTGAACTGTGCATAAAAATCAGGAAAAACCAAAAAGCAAATTGTGAGAATTTGAATTAGATTTGGCACATAGACATGACGCGTGATGTGAGTACCTTTAGCTTTTTCTACTTTCCTGCAAAGAAGACTTTTCTTGGATTTGTTTGGATCTAGATCTGGACCACTGGAAGAAGTATCAGTGCATTCATGTACTGCCAAATGCTGGTTCAAATCAAAGATTTTAATGTTTTTGTAGTTTTCACATTTTCAAATTCAAGGACTAAATTTGATGCTCAATAGAAACAGTTGTCAGATAAGTTAAATTTTGTTCTGAAATAATATCTATTCCGGACAAAAATATAGTTTTCCTTTTCATCAACAATCATATTCGCCTTAATATGATGCCAATGCAATCTATGATTATTATGTACACACAAGCAAATTATTATAAATGAAATTTGCATGAAGCATACTCATCAGAAAACATAAAAATTAATGAGATCCAAAATGAGCTAATCAGTACTGATCTCAGCTAAACAGTCATATGTCTAACTCTGTCTCAATATATACAACATTTAATACATACATATTGCTACATTTTCTGCTAAACAAGCAAATGAATTTTCTCTTTCTGAAAAAAGGGATGAGATCCAACATAATCTAATCAGCACCTATCTCAGCTAAACAATCAAATATCTAGCTCTGTCACTATATATACAACCATTTAATATACATATATATTGCTACATTTCAGCTGAACAATCAAATAATTTTCTCTCTCTAAAAGATTCATAAAAAACAGAGACTAAACTAGACATTGAAGTATAAAACAATAGAGAAATTGATACCTGAGAGATTTCGGAGGAGAGAGAGTCGTGTTCGTGAACATCGGAAGCAAATGAGCAACGCTCAACGCTACAGGAAGCAGAGGAGGAGAAGAGGCTGAAGTTTGAGTCGGCACTGAAAATGACGGAGTCCGGACTCGCATCTCGAGCTCCTCTGAATCCCGTTCTCATCGTCAACTGGCCGTTGTGATCTTGAAACCCTAGCTCCGCCGTTGTTGAGTCCTTCAGCTCACCACATACCCAGCCTAAATAGTGAGATATAGAGAGAGAAAAAGATTAACTACTATACATATATAATTACATTCAGCTGTTCATAGGATTACAGGAGGAGATATAACGGGAAGGACCATTTGGTAGTACTATTATGTTTATTTTTGGATTTGGGAGGGGTATTAATTATGATGTTTTCTTTTCTTAACGTACATAACATAATATAAACGTTGGGTTTTTCACCATCTTTGACCGTTGGGAAAATGACTTCTACCAAATTTATGCCTTTAATTTCGCGCTTTTCATGGTCAAATTTAACCGAATTAAGATCCTCTTTATTTTATCCTTCATTTTATTTTTTATTTTATGGTCCAGATTTAAAATATATGTTCTCTCTTCTGTCAGCATGATATCACATTCTCTTATATTTTAACCTGCACTTTTTCTTTGTTTTGAGAATTTTTACATGTTTATTCAGGATTCGATTACTTAACTTCATGGTAAATTAGTCATGTGACCAATACAATGTACTTATAAAACTGGCAATTTATTACTCAAATTCATTTGAGCACTTATTCAATTCACCCGCTAAATTTTTAGAATTTGGACAAACATAAATGTCACTTATTAAAAATTTGAGTCTTTTTAAACTCGGTCAATTTAAACTCAACTCATAAGAGCATTCACAATCGTTTCTCTTATCAATTCTCTATCCCCAATTTTGAAAACAAATCATTATCCAACAATTTTCTTATTCTTATTTGACTCTCTATTTTAATTCTTATATAGAATAAGGGAGTCAAAAAACTGTTCTCTATATATATTTTAATTCCTTATTCTTGTTTTAGAATACTTGAAATAATTTATGTTTTATTGTTCAAAAAATCTTGAAATAATTTATTCACCCAATTATATACCTTTTCATATATTTTGAATAATAGTTTGTGTTAAAAAGTTCAAAATAAATAGACTATCATCCATCGATAGTTTGGTGTAACGATGCGTTAAATTAAAATATTCGTACTTCTAGAATTGTGGTAGGACACTTTCACTCCGTACAAGCTTGTTTTTAAATCGTAAGGAAAAAGTTATTTGTCCATAGCATGCCTTTGTTACAGAGATCATCTCAAATACTCATAATATAACTGGTCATTTTTATAAATTATGTTTGTTACATTAGTAATTTTACATTTTCGATAATTAAATATTTGATAAAATGTCAAGATTATTGGTAATCAGATTGAGTCTAAAAATAGGCGGTGATCTGATATTATCGCATAGTAGTCATCTTGAAAATTTTATTTAGACAAAAATATATTTTACATTTAATAATTGGAACATAAATATCCCTATTAATCACATAAATTTACATTTATTTTAGAATTTTTTTTGTTTGTCAACATGTTTAGTTTAAATAAAATAAGTCATTGTTCATACAAAATATGTGGTGTTTGTTATTTATTATTATAAGTTTAATGTATTATTAACAGCATACTTGACAGTTTTGTGTTTAATAATTGAATAAATTATGAATTGTTATTTATAAACATATTAAAAATTTAAATACAATTTACAAAGTAATACTATATTCGTTCTAAATTAAATATACAACAAAACTTTTGAATTCAAACGACTGTATATTAAATTTCAAAATTGTATATCTCATAAAAATTTAGAATGAAATTAATTTTGTAATTAATAATTTTTGTTATATACTATGCAATTATAATTATTGTATCAACTAAAATTAAATAAATTCACATCAATTTGAAGTTTAATATGTTGTCGTTTGGCCTCAAAAATCAAATTGTATATCTAATTTTGGAATGGAGAGAGTACTAAATTAATTAGTTTGATAGTACTTTGATAATTGTTGATAATTACATTTAACATTAACCGTATGGATGAATTATTTAACTAAAATTAGTACAATGCTATTTTAGTGAAAGATCAATATTAGAAAAAATATACTTAGTAATTTCAAATTCATATCAAACACTCACAATAACAATTACCGATAATCACATATTTTCTATCAAATAGAAATGACACAATATAATCATTTTCTGTTACCAACAATTAGATACCCAGTAATCTATATTTAGGTGGGTATTAACATTAATCAGATACCCAATACTTTATGTTTAAGTGAGTATTAACTAATTTATGTTTAGGTGGGTATCTATCATGACTTATAACAAGCACCCCCTTAATTTTTATTTATTTTTTAAAAAAACAATTAGGATTTGTTCGACTAAACGTTTGCAGTGTTTAGACCTCTAAACGCACTACACTAATTTTGGTGTGTTGCATTTGAATCTCGAACACTATTTTGTGAGTTAAATAAGTTGTAATAAACACTCCCTTGATTTATTTTTTTAAAAAAAAACAATTAGGATTTGTTCAGTTATCAACATTTACAGTATTTGGACCTCTAAACGCATCACACTAATTTTGGTAACAACTCAGGTCAAATCCCGAATCTGGAACAAATCTTTGGTCAAATCCAAAGTCTGAATCTAATCAAATTCATCCAAACAAAGCTTTAAACCACTAGTTCAATACTATTTTTTGGGTCATCTTAGCCTACCACAGACTCACCCAAAAATTAATGATTAAAAATATTATTATTAGTAACTTAATTCCTTATATATAGATAAATTTTTCTCTTCGATTTGAGACTGAGATATTACAGTTTGAACTTCTAAACGCATCAAACGTTGCTAACTCTGAGTAACCAAACTTACACTGAAACCATTATGAATTATTACGTATCCAAAAACTAGTCAATTTTTCTCTTGCAGAATTTTGCAAAAAAAAAAAATAGTACCTCCATTCTACATTATAAGGTCATTATTGAAAAATATTCAAACTCAAAATTGAGATGATTTATTAAAAATTATGAAATAATACATTGTACCCTAAGTAATTTTTTTTTCATAATTTATAATATTTATCATTATAAGGACAAAAATTAAAAAAAAAATAAGTCAATTTTAAATTTACCCGAGTTGAAAATACACTCACAACTGACCGTCTTTTACTCAGTTGGTATGTCTAGTTCTTACTATACAATAGGTCTATAGTTCAAATCCCCATCCCAAACTAGCACACAGAAAAAACCCTTACAAAATGCTCTTACCAGTTTATTTTTTGTATTCTACTCCATTTCTTTTCCGCAGGCCGCAATTAATAAGCAATTGACAAGTCAGATAGAGGACATAAATGTGAGTTCAAAGTTCACGTGAAACGAGCCGGACAGCCTGGAACTGCCTGCGCTCATGCCGGTCAAAACGGGTAACAAATATTTAACTAAATGATCCCTCAACCTTACAAAGCTGAAAGTTATTTAATGCTTTTTCCGTTCTTTAATATACGTCGTTTTAGAGTTTTGCACAAATATTAAGAAAATGATTGTAAAACATTAAATATAATATCAATTGTCTAAAAAAAATAATTATAAAACATTAAATATAATATCAATTGTCTATATTGTTCTTGTATTGAAAAAAAGAATATAATTTATTAGACAAATAATAGTGAGAGAACCAAAATTATATTTAATAGTTAGAGTAATATTAGAAATTAAACAATTAATACTTACTTGAAATTATCAAACGACTTATATTAAGGAACACAAACATTTCTCTAAAACGACTTATATTAAAGAACGGATAGAGTATATTTAAGGGTGTAAACGAACCGAGTCGAGCCGAGTATTGAGTTGCTCAGATTTGATTCACAAAATTTATCGAGTATAAAATAAGGTTTGATTAAAACTCATTTAACTACCGAGTCGAACACGATTTCAAATCAAGCCCGAACAGTTTAAACTTTTCGAACGAATATAATCCGAATATCAATAGAAAATTACAATTTAAAAAAGTTCGATTAATTTATCAAACTTTAAAATTTGCTCATATTTAACTCATTTATATTTCCAGTCTAGCTCAAATCGAACTTTTAATTGAACAAGTACGAATCTAGCTTGTTCTCCTCTGAGAAGTCAGCCCCAAAGTAGAAAGATCTTTTCCGATCGAAATTATGAATTTCTTTTTTTTTGTCCTTTTCTATAATCCAATCCTTATTCGCAACACACAAGGACATTTCGTAACAAAAAATAATAGTCTAAGTAAATATATTTAACAATAATTTTTAGAGTCCTAATATATATTGCAAAAATTTTCAGTAAATTATAATTGCGACGTATATATGCATACATGGGATAGGTAGGACTTAAGAATTCCCCCACTCTAATTTATTTTATCTTATCGCATAAACTTTCATATTAGTCGCAATACAACTTCATCACATAACACTTAACACTTGACAATTCCATATCAGTCATCTACGGATTTAGGTAAAATAAAAGTAGATGGATCAGGAAAGAACCAATATTTTGACTAATAAACAGCAGAAGGTTCCTTTAATAGCAGAAGGTGGCATTCAATTCAACTCAACGTGAGGTGCATTAAACTAGCTATGCATTGTGCAGACTGCAAACAATGTTTAAATGTAAAGAGTTGTCTATTTTACCTACCAGGCTAGGCTACCACACACACCTACACCTTCCAGTTATGTTCTACTGTTCACCCCGTAGTTCTAAATCATGAAATATTATACTTACGGAAGTGGTTAGCACGAAATTCATTTTTGAATAAGTTGGTCAATTGACCAGTAAAGTGCTGACATGCAAGCAAGGCTCTATGTGTGTCAGCATTCTATTGGCCAATTGACCAACTTATCAAAAAATAAACTTCATGCTAACCGGATCCTATACTTTCATTCACCAAACTTCCTACGACAAAACCACCAAGGTGTTCTTGCAATTAAAGTATGAAAATCATCACTAATCAAATTTACATCTCTTAATCTCTCTCTTACATATGTACACACATTCCTTATATAAATTATTGAATATAGAATAGCCAATATTACTTTACCTATAGCAGAACACCCCAATGAACCTACTGGTTAATTATCCACAAAAATTTCAAACAGGTTCTACGTCACGAGCTGGAAGTTGTAATCTACACTGCTGGGTCACTGAAGTATGCAGTAATCGCCTTCAACTTGCCATTTAGGAAGTTCTTTTCAACCTGGAAAAATATTTCTTTATAATTATGAGATCTAATCTATTAGTGTCAGTTGGAATCATCACAAAACTCAACTTGCGTAAACCAGAGCATGCAACAGTGTCTTGGGGGTTGAAATTATTTAGGGATTAGTATGTATTGAGACGCAAGTATTAGAACGAGGAAACCTTATCCCTAAAAGCAATATATGAGGCGGATAAAGATGAGAGCCGAACATTAACACTAACGGGAAAATATATGAGGGTGCAAGAGTGGAAGCACATGACCCAGGCATATATACTCCTAACTAGTTACAACTTTATGCCAAATGAATCATTCAAGTCTTCATCTCTTGGGGCAAAATTGCATCATAAATGAATTTATTCAGATGATTAATTGATTATACCGAGACGTTATCGCCATAGGAAAGGCAAAGGTATCCGGGAAAAAACATACAAAAAAAGGAATATAAATATACCCAACTTGGATAATTAAAGGACCTTATATTTTCATTTTCAGTGATAGAATTGTCCCAAGAGTTGTATTCTTTTTCACTCTCTTTCCTTTTTCTTTATTTGGAAGGGGAAGAGGGGGCAGAGAATGTAGTTATAAAAATAACACTCGTATTACATTCATATCAATTTAGGTAACAGCCAGTCTATGAAGTATTTGTTATTATGAGAGAGGTGGTAATTCAAGACTGCCTATGTTTTAGCATATGAAAATAAATAATTGTAAGTTCTGAAAAATTGGTCCACATACCTCCAGTGACCATGGATGGTTGGCTGATAAAGATAACTCTGCCAGTTGATTGAGATTAACATTCCTTGGGAGGAACATGACTATTCTGGAAGCAATTCTCTTTGCAACAGTAAAGAGGAAATACCTGACATTAGTATTTAGTACACATAAGCATAATGTTAGAACTACATTTTTTGAAAAGAAAAGGAATAAAAATAATTCTAAGTATTCAGATATTTTTAATAGTTAAGATTCTAGACCCGTCATGTGGCTTGAGCATACTTTTGATGTCAAAAGCCTTTACTTTGGCATAAGCAGGTCCTCCCCATGGAGGCGACAAGAAGACGGTATCCGCCTGAAACACCGCAGATATTCAACATGAAAGCTTGAAACTCAGTGAAGGACTGGACGTAAAAAGAAAATAAAGAAGAAATAACTGAAATCTGTCCTTTCACATTGACTACATAGCAAAGTTTGTCCTAAAGACAAAAGCAACTGTAACAAAAATCTGAACAAAACTAGCTACAATTTCAAGAAAGTAAGCACATCAATACAGAGATCTAAAGGTCACTAAAAGTAAAACGAAGTATCCGAGCATAAATCAAGAAGGTGCCCACCAAAACCAAAAAGTGACGACTGATATTCTGAAAAATATAAAATGTAAACACTATGATAAATTGAAATGTAACTGGAGAGATTTCCATATTATATCTCTCATTTTACAACAAAAAACTGCTGCATCAACTGGCAGATATCCCAAACTTAAAATAGCTGGCATAACTCATATCACGTGATAAGTCTCCACTTGGAGTAGAATTCTGCATCATCTTGCAGATATCCCAAACGCAAAATAACTGGCATAACTAATATCAAGTGATACGTCTCCACTTGGAGTAGAATCCAACTACCTATAATATTCTGAAGGAGGGCCAAATATAGGTTTGTTGAGAAGGTACAAAGACTTCTACGGGGAAGCCATAAGGGAAAAGAGATTTGAACACAGTTGTTTCAACTGTATATAATCTTTAGATGCTTATTTAAATTTCTACATTGGAAGAATTATGATTATTATTATTTTTAAATGTGCCTAAAATCTTGAGATGGCAATTACAATTTATGTTTGAGTCATACGAATGGAAAAAAATTATTTATTTTTCTTTTAAAGATTATATATATGATTATTAGGACATCAGATGAGTTATTCCTAAATCAAAGACAATATACCCAATTCCCGGTGAATAACATCACAACTTATGGAGCAAAAAGTACTAAGCAGATAAAAGGGAACCAAATATTTCACTCCTCATATAAGAACATAAATAAACAAAAAAAATTGAGGAATTTAAAAGCTGCTCCTTTTGCATGCTAGACACTTAATGTCAAGAAGAACCAATACTAGCAACAGAGATCTCTACACCCTAACGGTCCACCAGATAATTTCAAAAAAAAAAAAGGATAGGAAGGCAGTAAAATCCACTCCCTCGGTCCCATTTAAGTGAGCTCCCTTGTATGTCAATGTACAAAAATAAGTGAACTTAATCTATCCAGATCATTCACTCTCGCCATCCAAAAATAATAATAAAAAGTAAAATCTCCAACAAAAACTGTCTGTTAAACCAGCTCAGTTATTTGGGGAAACAGGAAAATACTATATTCCATAAAATATAAGAGACGAGAACTTTCATACCTTTAAATTTGAAGCTAGAAGGAAAGAGTCCCCTATTATGAAATCGATATGATCATCAACCCCATAGATGGAAGCATTATGCTGTGCATAATCAATCTTCTTTGGATCAATATCAATCGCAGTAACATGTTTGCACCTGGGAAACAAAATAATGAATAATCTTTTGGGGGATACAAGAAAAGCTTTTGATAAAATAAAAAAATAAAAAAGAAGAGGATAGAAAGGAATGATGAGGAGTTCTCAAAAACAAATACAAGTGCGAAAATAAATAAAAACTAATGAGGCAGTGCCCGTTAACATAACAACTCCAACAGCCGAAGCCCATATTGATGCTAGAAGTGAACCCTTTATCCCAAACAATAGGAAGAGAGATAGGTATCATTAAAAATTCTAACATTCTTTCTGTCCATATACTCAATAAAATAGAAAAACAAACACACTTCCAAAGAATCTTGGCATCCTTGTATCCTACAAAACCCAAAAAACTGAGCCCAATGAAACTCTAAGGGTACACCCAAGCCTTCTCAAAAATCCCAAAAAGAAAATTTATTAACCTTCGCTTTGTAACACGATGCAAGAATGGGAAAGGAAACAAAAAGAAAAAGAAGTATGGAACTCTGAACTTTGCCTTCACATGATACTCATATCCAAGTACAAGTGTTTGTTTTCGCCTCTATAAATAAGGGAAAATCAATAGTATCAAATACAAATATAGAATCAAAAGAAGGCTTGCAAAAACAAATTTCCAAAGGATACAATAACCAACAGATCCACAATCTTCTATTAGGAGCAGAAGAAAAAAATAGAAACTTGGCTAAGAAGACCCAAACGATCAATTGAATCATTAGTCTTGTAATCATTTAAATTCCTCTTGCCAATGAATGAAACTAGCAATGGAACGTTACGTAAAGAAGAAAGAAAGAAGAATATTGAAAATGTATCCAGTAGATGAGCATCACCAAGCCAACTAGCTTCAAAGAACCCTTGACATCATAGGAAGGAAATAACTTAAGTCTCAAACCATGAGATGTGAACTTCCAAGGGCTAGCGGGAGGAAAGAACTAATGTATTTATATATCAGAAATGTTATCAAGCCGTAATTATACAGAAAGTACTATAAATCCTCTGCTACATGAACATAAGATAATATCCTCTATACATCAAGATATGCAACAATAATAATGTGATTAGGGAATGACAACAATAATAATTCTACAAAAAACTAAAAAAATAGCATTAGGGAATGACCATTCGTTCTCACCTCTGCGCAAATTGGATGGCATTTCCACCAACTCCAGTGAAACAGTCAACAATAATTCCACTACCACAACGGGATGCGTGATGCTTTGCTATAAGCTCGGGGGTGACAGAAAACCATCCCTCCTCATCCATTCTTATTCCACAATCAAATTTGGAGAACAGTAGATACCTCTGAGACCAATACTTGTTAATGATGGGTGAAAATTCTTCAAAAATCACTCGATATTGTAGCTCTGTATAAAGGGGAAGAAAAAAGTATATCAAGGGCACGAATCTTTTTTCATAGTATTTACAAAAAAAAACTACCAGTTAACATATTACAATCATAGTTGTCACGGCGTCACGGCTAAGATGCCTAGGCAATAAGGCGCCCGCTATGGCGTCCGTATGGCAACAAGTCGTTAACAATATGCAATTTATACAATTGTTTGTTTTACTTCAAAAGTATATTGAATAATATAATTTTATATACATTAAAACTCAAAACCTCAAAACATAATAACTAACACTACGGAAGACAATTATATGAATACTTCACAATCAAAATTTAAAAACAAAACAATTAACATTGAAAACTAGTAGAACAAACCAACAAACATTACGTAAAAAATAAAGAATCAACCAAGTCGACATCCATCACACATTACAAGTCTAATAAGTAATAAAATTACACTACATAACAAGTCCATGGATTATGATGAGTTATGGATACAAAATGACTTAATCACTTAACTTGGGTTAGCTACAAGGCGTGAGCCTTGGCAGCTCAGTGTCCAAGGCGTCGCCTTGTCCTTCTTTAGCGCCAGAACGCCGACACCATGACAACTATGATTACAATTAGCAGTAGAATCACACCACCTAAGTAGTAATCATTTTATAGTTTAATCTTCATAACCTTTAAGCCAAAATAAGTGACACAGCCACATAGTCTAATTTGCATCTTGACCATCTAAGATTCCAAGTGAAATGCCATTTAAGATTGAGATGATTAAAATGACCTAGCTCATTATGGCAACATTTAGCAGTGAAGGAACATGTGCAATCATACTCTTCCCAACAGCTTAATTCAGAATTAGATAAACCTAAAACCGAACTCTCAGTTGGTTTCACAACCTAACAGTTATATTTCTATGTTTATTCTTATTATTAACATGACTAAGCAACAATATGTTGAGTTGGATTGTGCCTTTGATTATCCTCTTGTACACAAAACCCATGGTCTGTTTGAATTATGAAACCAAAGATTATATATCCTTAGTTTGGCTACATACTCTCGAAATCTCATCCCATATAATAGATACTATCATGCGATGAGACATAAATTTCAATACAAGTAATCCCTTCCCCTATCATTTAGTCAAGGTCCCTTCCAAAGTCAAGACTTTTATTTGGTCTCTAGTTTTACTAAGTTTGAACACCAATGATCTCTATTAGAATCACAGATCCTATAACGCCCATCTCTGGACATTTATTTTGGACCGGTGGAATCATTCAAGTTATACACAAACATGCTTGTAGCTTAGTGCCGCATCATAGGTCAAGATGACAAGATGCCATTTGGGCATTTGACAATAACAAGACTCAGTGCCCAATTATCATTAGAGGCACTAGCCAATTCCCCGCCCCCCAGTGCCATCTTGTCCTAGACCCGCAATTGGAACGTACTTGACCCGTTCATATGGAGGTACGCCTCTCATAGTTAAAGAATATACAATGTCCTAATTAGAAGAGAAAGGTATCAAGGAGAAACCAAAAAATAGGATCACTTTGCACCTAGCAAACAAATTTATGAGATTTGGGAAAAGGTAAACTCTGCACCATGATAAGGGAGCTATATGAAAGGCACCCGTCATGCAGTCAGCCTTCATATAGTTGCAATCAACCATAGACTACAGTGTGCAACAACTAAATCAGTTCGCTAGTTTTTGAACTTTTTTTGTTTGGCGTGATGTTGCCAAGTTAATATATATAGCTCTCATATACGGCCAAATTTTGGAGATTTTTCTATAAACTGTTACAAATAAAAGGAAAAATTTCACTCTCAATGATTAAAATCATTGAAAAATGTATACACAAATACAAATACACATGCAAATATATATAAGTATGTATCTATCTATAGATATACATACAAAAACAGAATCCCAAGGACATGCAGGATCTATTTAATATTGGGAGAGAGAGAGAGAGAGATGACCTTCATTGTCAGCAGATATATTCCTGTGCGACCGTTTTCTCCTCACTTTCTTTTTGCGTTTAGTAGTGACAATTTCACCCTCAGCATCCATCTTATCTTCAATAGAAGTTATATGTCCTAGACACGGGTCAGTATTCTGGATATCTTCAGACAAAGATTTAGGGAGTGTACTAGCCAATCTGCAAACACATTGCTATTGTCATAAGCTTAGTTGAATACCATGAGTTGTTCATACTTTGTACAAGGAAAATAATAGAGACATGCTTAAGACAAACTGTTAGAAGATATGTTAGGAGATATAGTTACCATAATTGTAGTTGATCTTATACCATAGTTTGTGTACATATGGCTGTAAATTAGGGATCTCCATAATTGTAAATTAGGGATTGTTATACCCATGTATATAAACCAATGTAACAGTGTGCAAAATTAAGGAATTATAAACCCAAATCCAGTTTCTTCTCTTCTACATGATATCAGAGCCTAGGTCTTTACTGTTACCATAATTTGCCTTCTTGCTCTCCATTTCGCTGCCAGACATATTTCTTCTCAGAAAACTAGTAGAACAAATCTATATGGAGAAATTGAAATCATAATTGAGTTACCCGTTGTTAGGCAAACATCACAGAGGTGTCAGACTTCAAACCCACCACTGCACGCGCCTCCTCACTCGCGGACTGCCGACTTTTCGCGAGCTTATGCTGACGTGGCTGATTCCATGGTGTTCGTCTCTCTCCTCCCTTACTATCTACAATAGTCTTGTGGTGTTTGGTTCAGGTATACCTAATTCTTATTGTATCAGTTAGTTGATTTAGTGAGCAGCTTGTGTTTGTTATCACTACTGTGACTCCTATTGCGTCTTCTGCTCAGAGTAGTACATTAATTTGTTATCCTCAGTAAAGTTATCCTCCTCAAATATATATTGTATTTACCTACTATACGGCGGAACAAAGTAGCATTAGCAGTGGAGTTCATAACAAAAGCATGGGACAACCTGTTAGAAGTCATACACTTAATTCAGCCTTGGTTCTAAGCCTTAAAGCTGGATGGCACCAACTATCCGGCATGGTCTCAAGCGTGCCGCATGTCAATTGAGACCAAATGTATGCAACACTTCATTAATGAAACAACTACTATGCCAGAAAAACCGGGTATGACTCAAGAAGAGTGAAAATCTGATAATTCCATGGTGAAGACATGGATTTTCAATTCGATGGAACTGGTATGCGGAGTAGTTACATGCTCTTAGACACTGTCTATGAGCTTTGGGAGGCTATCTCTCAAACTGTCTCTGTTTCTTCTGATATGTCTAAAGCATATGACATTCGTAAAAGAATCCGTGAGCCGGGTCAAGTGGAGAAGACTGTGGCTCAATATTTTGTGGAGATTAATGCACTTTAGCAGGAACTTGACCATTATCGAGTGTTTTCAGCCAAATATACAAAAGATGCAACTTATGAAAAGTTTGTTAGTGAAGATAGGGTTGTGGATTTCTTGGCTAATTTGAACATAGAGTATGATCAAGTTCGGTCACAGTTGATGGGTTAGTCACTGCGAGAGGCTCATGCCAGAGTTCAACAAGAGGAAAGTAAGCGTCGGGTGATGGTTCTAAATTTAAATCTTGTTGACCGATCAACCATGGTTGCTTTGCATCCTAAGCCTAGCTTCTCCATTCATTTTCCTGTTGAGAAAGAGTACCGCGAATGTGACTACTGTGGGGGAAAGAACCATATCAGGGATCGTTGTTTTAAGCTTCATGGACGTCCTAAAGGACGTGGAGTACAATAGTACATGCCTTGTTCTTGCAAAGACAAGGTTCGAGTAGCTGATGGTTCCCTTTCTTCTATCTCCGAGAGTGGTTCAGTAGTTTGTACTCCTTCATTAGCATTATCATCTGTTCTTCATATTCATTCATTTACTACAAATTTACTATATGTCCAACGTCTTACTGAATCCTTACACTGCTCAGTCATTTTTTCCCCAACCCATTGTGTTTTTCAGGATTTGGTGACAGGGCAGAAGATTTGCAGTGGTAGTGCGGTTGATGGTCTATATTATTTAGATGTTTCCTCGTCTAACATGCCTCTAATTACAGATGGGATTGCTACTCAAGTTTTTCATTCTACTTCTGACTCCAGCCTGACTTCTCTTCATCAATGACATCGACATTTGGGACATCCCTCTTTATCAGTATCAGTTTTTGTATGAACCGTGTGAATTGGGTAAACACAAACCTTCTATTTATTCTGCTATTAACAGTCGACTTTCTGAATCTTTTGTTGTTATACATATTGATGTGTAGGGACCCTCTCGGGTTGTTTCTCGTTCTGGTTATAGATGGTTTATTAGTTTTATTGATTGTCATTCTCGTGTGACTTGGATTTACCTTCTTCGATCCAAAAATGAGGTTTTTGATTGTTTTCAGGAATTTCATAAAATGATTCAAACCCAATTTAAAACAAAAGTTAATTCTTTATAGTGATAATGGTCGTGAATATAGTAATAATAATGCTTTTGCATCTTATCTCTCTCAATATTGCATCATTCTTCAAACCTCTTGTGTCCAAACTCCAGAAAAAAATGGAGTAGCGGAAAGAAAAAATCGACATTTACTAGAGATAGCACGCACTCTGATGTTCACTATGAATACACCTAAATTTCTATGGAGAGATGCTCTAACTGTTGCATATCTTAAAAATCGGCTTCCTTCTAGAATTCTTAGGAATAAAAATCCCATCTCTTTCCTCCAACACACGACAAGTCCTCCTTCGCTCTATGTGTTATGTTCATGATAAATCTCACTCGGAGAAAACTAGATCCCAAGACTCTTCGGTGTGTTTTCATTGGGTATTCTCCAACCTAAAAATATTATAAATGTTATCATCCTCCTTCAAACAAAGTATTTGTCACTCGGGATGCAACTTTTTGGAAATTAAAACTATTTTATTCTTCCTCACCTTCTCCTCAAGGGGAGGATGTTATTGATGAGAAGTTTCCTCCTGAGGCTGGTATTACAAGTAGCACTTCTCATGTTCTTGTTGTTGTCTCTGATAATGCTACACTGAGTAAGTTACAGGAGTCATATGCTAGACAGGATGAACTTGAGTTAGACCTATGTTCGAAGAAGCAAGAATAAGGTCACCATGTCTACACCACTACACCAATCCTGCTCAGAACCAAGTCCTGATAATGTAAATGGTGAGAATCCTAATCCTATTTGTTCTTCTGATGATACTGACCTTCCTATTGCTCTTAGAAAAAGGGTTAGATCTTGTACTCAATATCTTATCTCTAATTTCTTAGCCTATAATAAATTATCTGCACCATACCATTCCTTTGTTTCTTCCTTGTCTTCAATATCTGTTCCTTAGGGGTGGAGAGAAACAATTAGTAATGAGAACTGAAAACAGGCTATAACAGAGGAGACGAATGCCTTAAAAAAGAATGATACATGAGAACTATTTACTCTTCCTTATGGGAAAAAATCAGTTGGTTGCAAATGGGTATATACCGTCAAACAGAAGTCGAATGGAACAGTTGAGAGACTCAAAGCTAGACTAGTTGCAAAAGGATATACTCAAACCCTTGGGATTGATTACCAAGAGACATTTACTCCTATGACGAAGATGAACTCTATTCGTATCATATTCTCATGTGCAACAAACTTCAGCTGGGATCTTCAGCAATTGGATGTAAAAAATACATTCTTTAATGGTGACTTGGAGGAAGTGTACATGAAAATACCCCCTGGTTTTGCTTCTTCTACAACCAAGGGTAAGGTTTGTAAGTTGCGAAAGGCTTTGTTTAGTCTAAAGAAATCTCTCAGAGCCTGGTTTGGTAGATTCCACAAAGCAATAATAATATTTGAGTACCAGCAAAGTCGAGCAAATCCTACTCTATTTGTCAAACAAATAAAAGGTAAGACTACCATTCTTATTGTTTATGTTGATGACATTGTGGTGACAGGGGATAATAGAGAAAAGATAGTTAATCTCAAAGCAAGACTGACCAAAGAGTTTGAGATCAAAGATCTTGATCCTTTTAAATATTTCATTGGTATTGAAGTTGCTAGATCTTCCAGTGGGATTTTTATATCTCAAAAGAAATATGTATTTGACCTTCTAACAGAAACTGGCATGTTAGGATGTAAGCATGCTGATTCATACATTGAAGTTAATCATCATCTAGTAGGTGGCACAGGACATACGGTTGAAAGATAAAGATATCAACGTTTGGTGGGATGATTGATATATCTCTCTCATACTAGACCTGATATTTCCTATGTTGTGGGAGTAGTGAGTCATTATATGCATGATCCTCGACATTGTCACATGAAAACTGTCTACAAAATTCTGAGGTATCTAAAATCTGCTCCTGAGAAAGATTTATTGTTCGCACCACATGGTCACATGAGAGTTGAAGCATTCTCCGACTCAGATTGGGTTGGCTCTATAGAGGATCGTTGTTCGACCTCCGGTTAATGTTCGTTTGTTAGAGGCAATCTTGTTACATGACGTACTAAAAAACAATCCGTAGTGGTAAGATCCAGTGCTGAGGTTGAATATCGAGCTATCGCCTTGGGTATATGTGAACTAATGTGGCTTCGAACTTTGTTAGAAGATTTGGGTGTTACAACTGAAAGGCTTATACAATTATTTTGTGATAATAAGGCAGCCATTAGTATTGCAAACGACCCGGTATAGTAAGATGAACGAAGCACATTGAGATTGATAAACACTTCATTAAAGAAAAGTTAGCTAGTGACCTTATTTTTCGTCAAAACAAAACATCAACTTGCTGATATTTTGATAAAGGGTCTTAATAGTAAGATGTTTCATCCAATATGTTTCAAGTTGGGTATGCGACATATCTATTGATTAAGGAATTATAAACCCAAATCCAGTTTCTTCTCTTCTACACAATCCTTAGAAACCACCTTCATAATATGACATAACGAAATATTAAAGAATTAATAATAACTAATGAATATCAATAGGAAAAAAAATTGAGGAGCAGAGTTGAAGAAAACATACAAGGCACTCTGCTGCAGAGTATCTGACAAGGCATAAACTGAAGTTTCAACAATGCAATTATTAATCTCAAGGGGTTCATTTAAAGGTTCGGAACAGCATCTTAGAGTGGTTGTAGTCAGGGAGTTGTTGAAATTGTCAGCAGCAAGCCCAAAGCCCTCTAAGGACTCATTAGACGGCTGGTCCAAAGATCTATCATCTTTCCTGGATTCTTCTACCGAACCAAGATTATATTGAGAATCAATTGAATCTAGTTTTTCATTGTAATGGAAAGAAACAGCAGAATCAACATACATTTCAGCCACATCAACAACCATATCTTTTGGCTCATCACCCATGTCAAGAAATAGTAAGTGTTCCATGCCTGGAGGTGGTTCCCATGTACTCTCTTGTGTTCTTATATTAAAAAAGTAGTTTCTGGAATAGAATGAATCCCAATATGTTCTCCAATCTCCAAAACCATCATTGCATTCACTGTCTATATTATCATGATCAAGCTGTTCCGAAAAAACCGCAGAGTCAAGAGCCTGTGACATCTTAGTGCAGATATCACTCAATAGCCTCTCATATTCTGCACAATGACCATCTACTGAGGGGAATTCACTGTCCATATTATCACGATCGAGCACTTCCGAAAACTGAGAACACACCGCAGAGTCAGGACCCTGTGACATCTTAGAGCAGATATCACTCAATGACTTTTCACCTTCTATACAATCATCATCTACTGAGGGGCCTGCAGATAACGAATGTTCCATCAACCCTCCTTCATGTTTCTTCTCAGTATGACCACCACCGCCTTTTAGCAAACAGCTTCCTGCAGCAGTTCCATTGCCAAAATCGATTGGACTAGCCTCCTTTCTCATGTCATTCTTTGATAAAAATTTACTGTTGACATCCACTGCAACATCACAGCAGGACGATTCACTTTGGCCTGGCAGTGAAATGCAAGACAAAGAATTGCTCATGTTATCATGAATAATAGTGGGAGATGTGATCTCTTGCTCACTCACTTTGATGGAACTGGGCACTGCATTTTCATTTTCTGCATTAGTACGCAGATGCTTCTTGTTGCTGTCCTTACTTTTCCCTCTGATCATTCCATTTCTCTTCAAAAACAATTAAAAAAGAAAATCAATATCATCAAATTGGCAAACAGTGAAAAATGAAATGAATTTGCAGAATAGAAGAAATATAAGGCCGACTGGCCAAGAGGGCTTTTGTGCACTTTCAGTCAAGAACTCATTCAATCTCTGTATGAAATTGAAATAAGTTCATCCTAATTGCATGCCTTCTCTATATGAGCCACCTACATAGGGCTATTTATTTTAAAGATTCACATAATATCATAGGGTAAACATATAACAGCATCTAAAATCAGGGAAATATCACCAAAAATGTAATTCCTTCATTTTAAGATGGACGAGATATACAATTTTGTCAATCAACACTAAATAAGAATGTATCATTCATTTATTAGACATGACAGGGAATTCCGTGTAAGCTACGTTAATAGTAGTTTCATCTCCATGAAGCACACCAAATAAATAAACTGATTATGGGTCAAATTTAACGATTATAAACCTTTAAGCAAATTATGAAGACATAATAATATAGATATCGCAGAATGCAAGAAAGACGAGCTCACCACCTTATTTGTGCAAAAGGATAGAGGAAGACCCAGAGCATCCATCTGTTTGGCAAGTTCTAAATCATCTGGAAAAGGGGATAAAACACAAAAGAAGTTCAAAAGCCACTTCAAATAACTAAAACTCCAAGACTATTTACTTTATCAAAACGCTACATGAATTATCAATTAATGCTCTAAGAAAGTATTTATTCAATAACAAAAAGAGGTAAAACACTTGCCAGAGACATTCAAGCCACTATCAACATCCTGAACAGGTTTCTGCATCCAACAAATAAATAAAAACTAAATAATAATAAAATGCAGATAATTATAACTAAAACTGAATTATCTTACCAAGTAATATTCAACATTATTAATTAGCAAAAAAATTATTCAACATTATTCAAAAACATTAGAGAATCCAGCAGACTGAACCAAATTCGGGAAAATATAGTCTATCTATACACAGAATAATCTTACCAGATTTTGGTTAAATTGAGACCCTCCTCGAATCTCCGCTGAGGCATAATCCCCGTCCCTGGTAAATAAACAAAATTGCAGAACTAAATTGAGTAATACACAAAAAGTTGAAAATGTTCTCTCTTTTTCCTTTCTCTTTTATTAAATGCTAGTTGCCCTAAATTCTTAGTCTTACAGGCATGTATGAATACATCAAACACAAACATATACATATACGTATATAGAGAGAGAAAGAGCAAACCATAGGTAGATTTCAGTGAGTTTGAATAGGGATCCAAGAGCTTTGATAGCAGGTGATTCGTCTTCCACTTCTAGGAGCTCCATAGGTGGAGTTGAAGCAGCAGATTGAGTTAAATCAATCGATTAATTGGGAGGGAAGGATGACGAATCAATCCGGACTACAGAGAAAGAGCCGGTCGGCCTACCCATAAACCCAAAGGCCAAAACCCAAAGGACGATAGGATTATCGGTGGGCTATGAATACAAATATTTCTTGTTGGGTATTTGTCCGATATAAATATTAATAGTCGGTACTATCCGTGCGAAGGGATGAAGAGATTGTAGGGCCTAGAGAATGGAAGAGGCAGAAAATGGACGGCGAGATTTATTCTAAATTTTGGACAGTCTTGATTGTTTATTAGGAGCGAAAAATTTAAAATCAGTTGTGTTTTGTTAATTAGATATTCAATTTTTAGATACGAATATAGATAGAGTTATGTTGAATTATGATTCGTATGTGCATGTATGAGATAACTAGAAATTAAGGATATAATTTTAATTTATTATATTTTGTGCATACATTTCTACGTTGGTCGCAATATAATTTAATTAAATATTTATTCATATGTATATCATTTTCTATATAAATATACATGTATGTATATTCAAAAATATCCGTTTATAGCCTTATTAAGTACTACTACCTCCGTTCCTTGAAAAGTGCAGTTTTAGCAAAAAGTACACAAACCAATAAGTGGGATAAAATGACAAAGTTAGCCTTTCTTTTCCTTTAGTGCATTAACTTCCCCATTTAATGCATTAATTAAAACAAGAGCAAATTTGAAAAAAGAAGGCTTTGGGTTCCTAAAACTGTATTCTTTAAGGAACAATTTTTTTGGGCTAAAACTGCATTCTTTAAGGAACAATTTTTTTGGGCTAAAACTGCACTCTTTAAGGAACGGAGGTAGTAATTTTTTTATCTAATTATTTAATTGCAAAATTCGTTAATACTCCTTCGGTTTTGAAATTAGACATACATTTCAAAATTGATGATTTTTATTGATAATTTTTCACTTTCAATTTCACCCTTTAAAAAAATGGATATTACACAAACGTATTTCTCCTAGTTGATGTTATATATTATTGGTTTTAGTTGCGTTTGTGAGTTTTGATGAATGAGATGGGAATGGAAAGTATGGGAGGGGGAGCGATGATAATGAATTATAATTTTCACTTCTCATGTTTGTAGTGAACCAAAAATTCACATTTGGATTGAAAGAATAGAATTGACGAAGAAATGGAGTAGAGAAGAGAATAAAATGAATCATTCCATTTGAGCAAGAATGAGTTATTCCGTACCTTTCTCCCAAGAACGTAGCACAAGTTTTTTGGGGCATTTTAGCATCACTTTATTGTTCACATGTTCTACTGTTACTGGAAAGTACAATTTTTTTTCATATATAACTTTTAATAATCACCCCCAAGGCACATGGATAGACTAATTTCCTCTGGTTATGGGAAAGTTGCCAATAACATGGAGGAATTTAATGCCACATATTCCCCTTCGCCCACCCAAATAAAAAAAATAAAAAAAAAGAGTAGCATAATTTTGAGAAAACAAACATTTAATCTAAAAATAATAAATACAGCAAAGATAGATACCTAATCTATTGTATATTTTTCTTCCCCCTCTGCCTTGTAATAATGTCATAAAAGAAGCAAATACAGTTCATAACTGGAAAGATCAATATAACAACAAATTACAACTCTCATTTCCTAATCTACAACAGGAAAAGACATGTTTCTCAACTATGTACAGCCATCTATACCATATAATCTGATTCTAGATACTATTCCCTCTTCACCATGGACCAGTATGTGTCCTTCTTAAACAGCGTCTTTTAGCTCCTCGCTCTTCGTCCTTCATCTCCAAAACCTGTTACCAAATTTAACAATCAAGATCACTTCAATTCAAGCTTTTCTGGAAACAACAAATTACGTGAAAGAATAACCACAATTATTTTTAGGTATTGACATTATCAGAGAGATTTAGAGAGGACGTCTGTGCATGGTGGCAATGTACACATGCCAAAAGAGTAATATTAATTTATTTTTTTGATAAATCTAATTCCATATATCTTTCCTAACCAATATCTATCTGCAAAACTAATAAACGACGACTCCTGGAAATTACCCACAAAAAAAACCAAATATGAAACAAAGTAAAAGAAAGATGATGAGGTCAAGTTGATGATAGCAAGATAAGGATCTCCTAAGGCACTTGGAGGAGGTACCATTGATTTTCATTACATATTAGGCTTCTTATGTACAGACAACCAAAATAAAATCCCCCGTCATTTGGGAACTCAGTTTTCTATAACTTCTTTAACTAGATTATAGTCAAAAAGACAAACACCAAGTTCCACTGTAAACTATAACGTTTAATGGATGCAAATAAAACCACACTATCCGGTCTAATAACTTTGTTGTTGCCTCCAACATCTAAGACTTCTTTGTAAAGAGACAATTCAAATTAGCATACAAAATAAAACACTACTTGGAAAAGAATTAAGGATGAAACTTTAGTCAAGTACTTGCTAACAATTCTATTAACATAAGATAGAAGTGTGATGAAGAGTTTCTGGTTCCAAGATTTTTGATCACTCATAAGAAGGGAAGACCAAAGAAAGTATTATTCAAGAATCAAGAAATTAGAGTAACATTGTGAAAATTTGCATCTGGTATCGTTTAGATTGTGGTACATAACTGATATCATAACTACCTGCAGTTTACCAAAACTCTAACCTGACAATAGTCCTAAAACCTACACATAAACCCTTGTGGTTTTGAGGCTAAGTGAAATAACCAAATCTGTCAAAACTCTGTTAAACACGCGGAATGACTAGTGACTACCATACCGTTCTCTGTTGTTTTCTCTACTATCTATCAGCAACCTTTCTTCCCTCAAATACATACTCTGCATGGGGCGTAGAGAGGAGCATAGCTACTGAAGTAATGACTTGCATTACGAGACAATGAGGAGATTGGAGCTAGGTAGACCTAGTTTTGCAAATAAGGGATGAGACGATGCCGGAGGGGTTGATGAAATGGTTAAAACTTAAAAGACAACTGATGCAGACCAGTGATCGCGCTTGAAGATCGTGTCTCCATTCGGCTTGACTAAGAGAATGAGAGGGTTTGAGGGTATGATCCAGCTAGTGTGGGGACAGCACCGGCCCTGGGCTAAAGCCAAAGGTGCCCGGGCTTTACGCCCACTAAAATTGACAAATTTTGAGGGCCCCCAAGAGTTATTTGTGTTATGCATATATATATACCCAAACAAAAGAGCCCAGCCCACGTCAGTTTAAATTTAAAGGCCCACAAAAAATTTACCCAATGAAATAGGCCCAAATAACCTACACAACTTTGGAAATATTGAAATAGTCGGTTATTATATTTGGTATTCTTTCGTATTGATGCTCTTTTGTTCAGAGAAAGTTCTTAGTTTTTTTTATGCATATCTTAATAGCAATTCGCAAAAGGCCCATTTTTTTTGTTGTCGCTTTAAGCCCTTAAAAACTCAGGGCCGACCCTGTGCGGGGATCATTCAGTTTAGATCCAATCCACATGGTTCCTATTGATATATTATCCCTGGATTCCATGTCCCGCTAAATTTTCGAATTCAATTGCAACTGTATATGCTGTCCGGACAGCCCATGATTTTTAGTTGTCAGACTCGTCACCTAGTGAGATGACACTGGTGAGACCTTCGCCAATGGACGAAGAGTTTCTACAGGGAATGCAAGGAATTTGTGAAGCTCACTAGAGAAAATGCTGGAAAAGGAAGGATTCTGGTGGGAATGAGAATGTAAATGATGAGATGATGTTTTGATCTTGAATTTTGGTTAAAGAATAAAAGAGGATATATGCATTTGTATATGTATGTAGTATTTATGTATCAGCATATATGTATATGTTAGAGGGAAGAGGAAAGACAAGGTCATGTATGGCTGGAAAAATTTAAGAATTGTTGCTTTAAATAGAAAATGGATAAATAAGAGTGGTTAAAGGGCAAATGGGACTCTCTTTTTTTCAGCATATTGCCTCGGGGCATCTCCATTCGCTTTTGGAGTGTGGACTGTACGCATGTTTAGTTTGGATGGAAATCTTAACAATTTCACTTGGCGTTAAAACCACGGGCATTTATGTGTAGGTTTTAGGACCACAAGGGGTTAGCAGAATTTTGAGTAGATGTGGTTCTGAAATTTACTCAAAAGGTGTCGAGGGATTTGTTTCAAGTGCTAATAAAATACTAAAAAATTAAAAAAAATAATAATTTGTTTGATAGAAAATAAAGTAAGTCTTTTACATGAGACTGAAAATGAAGTTAGTTCAAGGACACGAATACCATAGTTAGTTTAAGGAGTGTTCTAAAAATCCCTGCCTAGGCCCCCTCCTGGCACCTCGCGTAGGCCCAATGCGACAAAAAAATCCTTACAAAAAATTAGGCAGGGCCTATGCGGAGAGGTTTTTTTTATTTTAATAACTACCCAAACCACATCTTGATATATTTATTTTTCTAATGATTTACCATATTCATAATGCAAGTTGTAGCATATCAAATCACAACAAGAAGTGAACAAGATCAAGTCAAAATAGATAATTTTATTATAGTTGTAATTTTTTGAACTTGTACCAACTTCAAATTATATAAATGATGATACATTTATAATATTTAGTTTAATTCAATATAATTGTTAAATTTATGTTTAGTTTCTTAAATTTTAATATTGAATTGAATTCTTGAAATTTTAAATTTTATTATTTAATAGCAATCTTGTTTATGAATAAAACTAATACGTTAAAGATATGTTTGAACTTTGAACAATTGCATATTTGTGTTTAAATTTTGACATTGACAATATGGATATGTGTTTGAACTTTAAGCAAAAGCCTTTATTATCTTTATTATAGATTGTTTTGCTTTATATTATTGTTTTGTTTGGATAAATGTAAGATAAAATATTAAAATTGGCTTAAAATAAAAAAATCACACCTAAGCCTCGCCTAGGCCTCCTAGGCTCTAGGCCCCTCCCGGCCGCCCGCCTCCCGCCTAGCGTCTTTTAGAACATTGGTTTAAGGACATCAACAACTTTTATTTATTTATTTCCTTAGTGATTTTTATATATGTATTCAACCAGGAATAAAAAATTCCGACTCGAAGTTGGTGACCAGCCATCAAAATAATGGATAAATAAAATACCAGGCACATAGATAAATTTCACTACATGACAAACCGGAGATGTAGGATACCTGATTCTTCTGCATTTCCATTATTTCTGCCTGCAGCAATTAAAGTTAAGTTAGCAATGTTCAGCACACAACTTTTCATATGTTAAAGTCATTCCCTAAATGCACAGGCACCATAAATAGATACCTGTTTCTTCTGCAATTCTTCATTTTCTTCTTTCAGCTTTGCAACTTCGGCTTCCAATTCCGTTGTATAGGCCTGAGAAAGCCAAAAAGAGAAGAGGTTTAGTGCAAATGCTAAACTCGTGTTGTAAAACAAAAAAGTAAGTATTCTTAGATTTAGAACATGATTGTTTCTAAGTACCCTGCCCGATGAAATATCTATGAACTAATGCATCACATGGAAGCTTATATTAAATGTTTATACCAATTTAAGATAGTACGGCCAAAATTATTATATTCCTTAAAGCGTAGACATTCCATTACCTTGCAGTAAATGAGATCCTTATAACTTCTCATGGTCTTTCATTCCTTGGCAAATCAGATCGCTATCACATTACCATTCTGCCGCATAAGATATCCAATCCTTCATGAAGTTTTGGATGCAACATGTCTACGAATGATATAGGCAAAATTTAAATTTTAATGACCGTCAAAATATATTAAGTGACAAGAAGATGAAACTTTCACTATTTCTTTGGCATTTTCGAGTAAATTACACTCATTTACACATTGTTTTCTTTCTTTTTGCAGCAAGGGGCAAGTATGTTAACCGATATAGTGGAATTCATATACTAGAACAAGGTGGTACCATTTAGTCAAAATTTAACTAAATCCTAAATAAACTAGATATTACCATTGAAGATATAACAGTCCCACATAGGGAAAATAATACCTGGAGACTCTCTAATAACCTTGATGGGATACTAGTACACTCATTTCCAATTGGTCTTGAGTTGGATACTTCAACTTGGTGCATCATTCATGCGTAGACCAACAACTCACAGGCTCCAAGTCACCCAATTAAAATTGTATCCATGTTTGGCTCAATATAACACCACATCAGTTAAATAAGACATGTAGACTCGATATATAACCTTATATATAACCTTGGTGGACTACTTTACTCATTGCCAATTGGTTTTGAGTTGGATGCTTTAACAAATGTTACATACAATAACACTTGTGTATGATACTTTAGCAATCCAACATTTAGTAGTATGTTTCAATAGAAGACTAATAGAGGTTGGTTACTTCTAAGTGAAGGTTGCGTGATGCGCCGCAAATAAAAGGGTACATGCACTGACAACGAATTATATAGTTGCAAAAAGTACTTCCAAAAGAAGGATACATCTCTTTGATCTCCAATCACATAAACTACACTTGCTTTGGTGAAAGGCAATAAATGCAAGTTATACAGAAGGTCAATCAATAACTTTGATCTCTGAATTGGGGAGCTTTTGGGGGATATTAGCAGAAATGATCTCGATTGAGCAAATACTATACTTGATGCACATAGTGCTGTTTGGATATATTACACATATGATCAGTATTAACTAGTGACAGGCGTGATGCTCAATGAACAAAGATTAAATGGCCCCCATGTTTGAAAGGTAAACTAAATTACCAAAATCGGAGCTGGACAAAAATAGCTTTAAGATCCTGTCAATATAATTGATTGACCTGTTATATACTATGTAAAATGCAGTGGAGTTCTTCATTTTGTATGCAACATTCATAGGAGCACCAAGTTGATAAACCTTAACTCAGTTGACATTTAAGACGTGTCTGTTAAGTTAAAAAGTGAACTGACTTGAAATTTTAGAAGATGTAGGAGTAAACTATGTCAATTAAAGGGATTGAAAATAAGGGAAATTCATATTTCTCAATTCAGTAACCAGGGAACAAGTATATCTTAAGAGGATAAAATCTATAATTTATTCTGCTTGGATGGGGAGACACTGGGCAACAACACCCCCCCCCCCCAACAAAAAAAAACACACACACACACACCATGCCCGCGTATCCGTTATTGACACACTTGTCCGGAAAGAGAAGCAGTACTATATGGGAGAAATGAACTGAAATTATTTACATCCAAGATTTCTTTTGCCGTCATTGTTAATCATTTGATTTGTTTCCCTAGGTCTTGAGAATTCAAACGTATGAGTGATCAAAAAGGTGAGCTATTATTTCTATACATGAATGCACAATCTACAACAACTTGCTGATATTAACAAACATGAAGCTGAATGTATATAAGCAAATATTTCAAGAAATTCACCTGCTTACGAGCTCGTGATCTTGCAGCAGACTCTCTATTCTTTATCATTCTCCTCTGCCTCCTCTCAACAACCTTCTCTACAGCAATGCATTTCCTTCCTCGTAAACCACCATTGAAAATATAAGGAATTGGTGACACAGAAGATGTATCACCATTACTCTTCCCAAGCCCATCGGATGAAACGGATGGAGATCCCGTTGCAACAGTAATAGCCCCAGCTTCCACAGAAACCATCCCAAGTCCTCCCCCTTGTAGGGATACACTTTGAACCAAGTTACCATTCATCCCTGGATCTGAAATTCCAGAAATTCCCAGAGTTCCACCCCTAATTCCTGGGCTACCTAACTGAGCACTGCTTTGTATAGATATAGGAGTGGCATAAGCCAGAGTAGGCTGCTTAGGAAATATTTGTTGTCGTTGTTGCTTCTGCAGCTGCTGTTGTTGTTGCTGCTGTTTTTGCGGCTGTTGCTGCTGTCTCTGCTGCAGTTGTGGCTGCAGTATAGGTAACTGCTGCTGGCTAGATCTACCCCCATTAATATTCAATGGCAAATTTGACGATTGAAAGGAAATTTGGTTTGTGCTATCAGCAATTCTATTTCCCATCAACCCCAAACTCTGACCAGTCTGCTGAAATCCAACAAAACTTGAATTGTTCCCTGATTGCAAAAAATTACCAAGCAATCCATTATCATTATTAGGCTTTTCCATGTGTTGATCATCTTCCCTTACAACCCCAGCTCTCACCAAGAACTCCTCGAGAGTGATTTCTCCCAAAGTCGGCTGCCTTTGAGTCTGGGGCATGTTTGACACCCCAAGGACACTGTCATCCTTCACTCCACCACTATAATCCTTGGAAATACCTCTCCAAACTTCATCAACAGTCTTTTGGCTTAACGTCCTTGGCAAAGTTAATGAGCCCTGTCTCTGCAAGTACCCAACAGGGACACCCCCTTCTAGCACACCGCTTGTCAACCCCACTGTCTGAGTCTGTGTTTCTTCAGCACTCCAAATACTCTTTAGGAGTTCATCCATGTTCATAGACCCGAAATCTTTACCAGGACCACCCATGGTGCTTTGAAGCTCGTCAAACGTCAATGAATAAATCGACGTTTGCCTCGCCAATGAAAGGTTCCCCTGCAGCCGTCCCCCGGCATCCCCAGGGGGCTCATTCCCAAAGTTCTTGAAGTTCATATTCATCCTTGTTCTATGAAATAGGTACCAGCAATATTCAAAGCTGATTCAAGTTTACTGTATTATATAAAAACCAAAGTAAGCAATCAAAATCAAGCTTTGTGCTTTCCTCCCCTTCAAATTTGATATCCAATCAACAAGGAAAGGGCTCAGAAGGGATTAAAAAAAATGAAGTTTGTCATTAAATCTCTCTATACATATACATATATGTGTAAATTTGATATAAAACCAACAGAGAAACCAAAATCAAAACAGTTGAAATTCACTTATTTTAAACAATAAATTCAAATTTTGCTATATTGTATTCCGAAAATTAGCCTTAAAATTCGGAAATAGATACATTTTACAACCAAAACTCGGAAATCAAACACTACACAGCTACAGTTATACTGTACCAATATCCCTTCTACTTAAAACAAAACCCTAATGTAGTGCATTTCAATTTTCAACCACAGATTCTCACCAACTACTCTATCAAAAGTTCAAATCCAAAAAGTAATTTAAAGCAAAGCAAAAGAAGATAGATAGATAGATAGATAGATACCAAAGATTAGCTTGAAATTATTCCCCAAATATTAGAACCAAAAAACATACTCCCATAATCAAACAGATTGTTTTAAGAAAATAGTAACAATCAGAAACATTAAATGATTACAATTTCATTAATAATCCACAAAAACAAATCAACATTAACATTAATTTCGAGAAAAATTACCTGATATATATATATATATATATATATATATATATATACACTTTCTCTCTAAAAAATAGATATTTTCTCTCTCTAAAAGTTGCTTCTCCTGAGCGACGAGCGTCCACTGTCTCAGTCTCCTATTTTGGGTGAAAAGAAGGTGGAGGCCGGATTATTAAATATGGAAATATAAAGTAAGTTTTAGTGGGACCCATTATCTGCAACGTGGACCAATCGCTGTGGGGTCGATCTGGTTTCTACCCAATGAGAGACAGGAAAGTGGGAGAATCTGAGCCGTCCACGTTTTGGTGAATATTGTATGGGGCTGTTTGTCGTGTAGTGAAAAAATGGACAGTGACGCAGCATAAAGTGTAACCCCATTGTGTTTGGCTGTTGGGGATGTTTTGGGTTCTGTTTGGCAATAAACTATTGGATAGGGAGATATGTATACCTTAAATTAAATTGATTGTTGCACATTTTTTTTATATTAAAGAGATACTAATATTATCTTTAAGAAAAATAGAGAAACAATTTATTTTACAACTATTTTATAATTTATTGATATAACATATTTCATCTCAGTTTTTTATGTTGAAGTGGAGTATGTCACATCAGCAAATTGTAAAATAATTATAAAATAAGTTGTGTCTCTAGCATTACTCTATCCTTAAAGGAACTGATATTTTTACATCAAAATATAATATTTTCATATTATTTCTCTCACATGAATAGTGAGTAGATCCCACCTCCACATGAGAGAGACTCATGTGAAAATATTATTTTAACATGTAAAAATATCATTTTCCTATTCTTAATAAATGGAGAGCCAATTAACATATTCATCACTTGCCTATTTTACTCAAAACTTAAAAAAAAATCTACAAATTCCTATCAATTATGTTCATGAAATTTAAATTACTATCCATAAATTTTAGTTAATCCTTCTGTTTAATTATATATATAAAAAAAATTTATTTTAAAAAGGCAGTTTGTAATATTTTAAAATTTGGTACAAATTCATTTAAATTTTAAATTTAACAATATTTAAGACTTTATTAACTAAATAATTTCTTATTTGCTTTGAATTTTAAACTTTCATGAATTGATTCGAAGTCAAAATAAAATCTTTTTAATTAAATGAACCAATTAACTATATCCTGGAGTAACATTAATAAGATAGCTAGATTACATATCAGGTCTTAATTAATTGTTGTCATTTTATAAATCTATATTTTTGCTTTTTTTAGTATTTTATGTATGTGCACTTAATTTCATTTTTTAATAAATTATGTTATAAAATGTCTCAACTTAGAAAGAGCGATAGTAATTAAGAAAATAATTGGCTTAATATAGTAATTTAGTTTCATATAAAGTTGAGGGGCGACTAACTAAGAGTCTACAAAATTTTAATTTTTTTTTATAAATATGATGTATAACAAACTTAAGGACAAAATGAATAGATAGAAAATGTATTTATTGGTTTTATATATATAAGGGTAATATAGTCCCTCTAATTTAATAGGGTGTGTGACGCGCGCCCCCAAATTCAGATATCTGTACCTCGAATCTGGTGCTCACGTTCTAACTTATGCAATATACTAATAACACATTCAACGAAAAAATAGAATAATTTACATTGTTATAATATAAATATTCTCGTCTCAAGGTCTCGCAACCATGACTATTACACTTCATAATTTAATCCCAACATAACTTAATACATAACATTAATTAAGTCTTAATACAACATAAAGAAAACATCATAGCATAGAAGAGCAAAGCTACTCCATAGCCTTGCCTTCGCTCTTGTCCTGTCTTGAGGTTTCACCTTGCCCTGCCCTAATTGAAATGTTTAAGGGAAGCAAGAGTGAGCAATAAATTTTTCCAGCAAGTGATATGACAATAAATGTGAACAGATGTATATACGGTTCTTAATCTCAAGGGTAAAACGATAATTAATAGCTCATGAATTTAAATAAGAATGTTGTGAACAAAGTCAATATCAATGGTTCCAAACCTATCATTTGAAGTCAATAAAGAGTCACTATGAACCGGAAGATTATAAAAGCATTCAAAGATTTCAACAATTTCAAGTGAATGAATAGATGTCACTGAGTGTCACCGTGGACCACGATTTGTAGAATCAAAAGATTTCATCAAATTCCAAAATAAATATTGAATATTGAGTAGTCGCTATGGACCATGAACTCCTGCTAGAATTAACAGTATTACACTGCTAATCCAATAGGTACAATAGGTGATCAGCCTAAAGTACCTGGTGTTATGCATAACATCCCCCTGCTATGCGCGCAAGTGTCGGTTCCCCGACGTTGTATAGTTTTTCCTTTTATGAGGGTTGTTCATCTCAGTAGATTTTTAAAAGTCCGCACCAAAGCAATTGATTTGGACTGCTTTCAAATTCATAGATATTGGTCTAGCCGAATGAAATGGCATAGACGCACTTTAACACATTTAGGAACAATTAATACGTTCAACGTTTGTAACAAGATTCAAAGATGTAAGTATGATTTAAATCAATATTCAGAGTATGAATAATAATTTTCAAGAATTTAGATATATCAAGAATTAGAACAATTGGCTTATACGATCAATAAATATACAAGCCCAGACATTTGCTCAATATATGGTTGGTATAACAACAATTGAAAACTTGCACAATATTCAAGGTTGTGTAGGTTAGGATACTTGCATTTAATATGAAAACCAAAAGAAGTTAGGAACTTTCATAATATAACAGTTGGTATAACAATAATTCGTTTACTCAAAGTGAGGGAACTGGCACAACGCACAAAGTTGTGTAAGTAGAGAACTTGCACAAAAGAGATAAGGTTTAGATATTTGCACAATATCCAAAGTTGTGTAAGTTAAAGAACTTGCCTTTAGCATCGATTACCAACTTAAAGCTTAATATCACCACCAGGTCCTATTTTATCACAGTTATGTATATATATATATATTCATTAGTTATTTAAACTTTATACATAAACTAATAATTTTATATATGTTCAATCACGTAAGCAAAAGATATATATCAGTTCTACATTAGTTACATAATCGAATCATATATTAACACACTATCAACCCACATAGCTACATAATCATCATTGATTTTGCCCTTAAAAGCTTACTCAAGAAGACATGTAAAAACTCTTAAGTTCTTGGTTTTATATACTCATTTCATGCTTGGACACTTAGAACATTGCTCAAGTCACGTAATATGGCTTAAGACATTCATACACACATGTTAAGGGATTTTTAAATTAGGTTTAGTCTCTTCTATTTACTTTCAAATAATTGATAGTTTTATTCGTAAAATCTTCATTTCACAAAGCTAAAAGAGTCCATTATATCAAAGACTAACCATATCACCCATTAGACCATATAATAATGCTAAACAACCTTTACTACACATGCTTGCATGTATTTGACTCATGTATTCCAAGTTAACATAGTTTTTCTTTAAACCAAATTGAATAGTATACCTATTTGCATTTGCCTTAGAAAATCTCATTTAGTACATTGCACAATTTAGTTATAAACACAACTAACACTAATGCTTTAAGTTCTTGTTTTATTAAATTTTTACAATCTTTGGCTCTTAGACTTCAATACACTAACTATATAGCATAAAACTAGAATCCATAAGTTTAGGTTTAAGTTTAAGTTTACGTTTCCTATGACTTATCAAATCACAACTTGTATTCGAATTCGTGATTACATCTCATGATCTATGTTTTAAAGTTTCTTTATGTCCCTAAGGTTAAATGGGATTAGGTTTGATGGACTGAACAAGCAAAACAAGATTATAGGCTTCTCTGTCCATTTCCGCTAAGGCGAGTTTTTTGTACTGCAGGAAGCTCGCCGAGGCGAAAAATTTGAACTGAGAACTCCGCCGGGGCGGAGAAGCCCAGACTCGGCTCCAGCAGTTCAATTTTTCTCCCTGTTGCGAACCAACTCCTCATAATCCACAAACAAACAGCAATAATCTCATACCCACTTGATATAGACTCCATAAACTCACTACCAAACATACGTAGCATGATTCTAACAACTCAAACCAATTAAACAACAAATTTCAAGACTCAAATTTAAATTTCATGTGATTTTTCCATAGTTTAATATACTTTGCGATTAATCTTACTACGAACTCATTTCTAAACCAAATTAAATCGTTTAACTTTTGTTGTTTTCGTATTCAACCGTATTAACAATATGTAGCAACCATTTACAAATTTCAACAAGTTTTAACCATAAATTTTTGACTCACTTATCAAGTATTCATGCAATATTTACAAGAACTACCAAACTTGAAATCAATAACATGGTTTTAGGACATTGCCTCTAGAGAGATGAATTGTTAACTCTTGGTTTCACTCTCTGACTTGCTCTCCAACTCAACAATACTTCTCACATTAATTTTGAACTTCACAGAGAAATTAACAATTGGAATGAAAAGAGAATGACTGCCATTTATAGAGAAGTTTTGGACCAAAATTGGGTTTTGTTCCATGGATTAAATCAAAGGAAGAAGGAAGAAGATTGTGGACAAGGAAGGTTTGGTGGAATGGAATTATTGAACCCACTCCCCCTTTCATCATTTCCATAGCCCTCCTCCATGAATGCTAGCCTTTTTGATTTTTCAGCAACAATGAATAGGATAGGCCATTGCTGATACAAGAATAGGGACACAGATTTTGGGACAAAGATAGTTTACTGCCTTACTTGTTAATTTCCTCTTAGGCTTCCAAGGCAATTTAAATGACTTAATGCTATTACCTAAGTTTAGTTAGGGTTTATATACACATAATCCTATAATCCATGCACATTAAGTTAGCCCAAATAATATTTAAATTGGGCTAGAATATAAACTAGTTGTACTAACAACCCATTATTTTCCACAAAACTTATTATTTTAATGATACCCAAATATCACAATGATCATTAATATCAAACATTTATTTTCTAAAACTTTATTTGTACACCCAACTAGTTAATAACCATTGGAAAAAGGGTTAGTTGGTAAAAAAGACTTACCAACTCCCACCAACTTAATCCTTATTCATCATTAGCCCACATGGACTTTACTTGATAGTAAAAGAAGAGTAAAAATCAGCATTTTGTCTCCAATGAAGTGAAATTTTCGATCATGGGGGTAGTATACATGCATGCTACAATTTTATTCCATTTCTTGCACTAGGCTAGCTTATGTACACATGTATCTACTTATATATACAGTTAGAAACATAAATTCCCCCCCCCCCCCACACACACACACACACACACACACACATATATATATATATATATATATATATATATATATGCATACTCATCCTATAATATATACATATACATATTATCATATTACCTTTAACATCCCATTATGCATGAAGTAACTTTATTGTATTAAATACTTACATGACCACACCATACATGTTATTGCACATAACAAATAATTAATTAAAATAATAATCGTAATTAGTCCATCATATTATTTAATCATTTCTTCATTAGTTTAATTAAGCAATTATTTATTTCATCCTCATGCCACACTAGGCATGCCACATAAGCATTAATATAAGCTTTTCATCATTTCCACCATATTCTTCACTTACCATTCAATTAAAATTGAATCACCATATTTCAAGACACACAAAAATATATAAATATCCTTATTTTCATTTATAGTATTAAATATATAAAAAATTTACGGGTATTACAGTGTGCAACTATCACATTACGGTATGCAGATATCAATACTCTAAAAGAGAATTGATATTTTCATATGTATTTTTGATATTTTCACATGATCCTTTCACACACGAGCATACAAGGGGTCTCACCTTCATGTAAAAATGAATCATGTAGAAATATCAAATATATATATAAAAATAGTGCTTCCCTACAAATAAAGATTGTTAATATTGTCAAAATAACAATAATATTATCAAAGTAAATATATTTATTAAAAAATATTAAAATTGTTATAAGAACACTATCGGTTTAAGCTACTACAATGACAATATTAACTAGGGGAGAGCATGGTACGGTTTGAAACTCAAACCGCATACGAAACCGCTTAGGTGCGGTTTGACAAATCCAAAACTGCACAAAAAATCGTTTGTGATTGGTGCGATGCGATTTTGAACCGTGTACGTGGTGCGATTTTATTTGGTGCGATTTTGGTTTCAAAACTAATTGAAACAACAAAATTTTATGCAATTTAAATTAATAATTTAGCATCACACAATATTTAATATCACTTTGATAGCACACATAACCGTACTTATAATTTTTTGTCTAAACAAAAGCTAAATAAAACCAAACCCAAACCGTAAATTCAGTTTTATATAATGTAGGGTGTGACTAATTAATGTTGAACATAAAATGATAAATAATTTAATTATTTAATGAGTCTCATGCTTATTATCATATCTTACGTATCTGTTCATATTTATTTAATATCGATAAAATTTGTTATGATATATAACACTATTTATATAAAGAAAAATAAATAATACATAATTTTAACATTTTAAGTTTAGGATAATAATATTAGGAAAATGGGAAATATATATGTATATGAGCTGGTATGTATCTATATAAACATAGTGGTGGATAATAGTAAATAAAGTTTATTGGTGGACTTGTTCTTGTAAATTATTATTGTTATTATAATGATGATGATGGTAAGCTCAATATATCATATTCCCATTAAAATTTATAAATCACTATGGACAACTTAGCTTCTTTTATCTTGTTGGCATATGGTGCGGTTTTAATTTTATGCATGCGGTTTTAGCCGGTAACCAAAACCAAACCCTAAATTTGATTTTTCAATCCACTTAAAACCGTCACATTTTGAAACCATTGGTACGATTTTAATTGGTGCAGTTTGTGTGATTTTTGGTGCGGTTTCGGAGGTAATTTGATTTCTTGCTCAACCCTAATATTAACCATTAAATGAAATAAGAGAAAAGGAGGATTTAGTTCATTTTGACTTGACATTTATTATTAAGTTCTAAATTATTAAAGTTTGGAAAGTTTTTGTCAAACTAATGTCGGGTGTTCTTAAAAAAATAGGAAATTGATATTTTCATGTTAATTTTTGATATATTCATACGTATGATCCACATATTAGTTGATATGTCGAATTTTTATTGGCTAATATGTGGGTCATACGTGTAAAAATATCAAAAAGTGATGTGAAAATATCAGTTTCTAAAAAATAATATTTTTCTTTCCTTTTTGTTTGATTATTATAGTAGCTAAACATTTAGGTTATGTTTGTTTGCAAGAATTATAATCCATGAGATTATAATCCCAAGACTATTAATCCAAATATTATAATCTCGGGATTATAATTATAATCTCAAGATTATTAAGTCATTTTATAATCCCTAGACTAATAGTCTTAAGTCTAAATTTAAAAACAAACAAGACACTTGTAATTAATAGTCACATCTCAAGTATAATCTTTGCAAACAAGCATATTAAATACAAACCTTATATTCTGATACCATGTGAGAAATTATTATTACTAAAGGAAAATGATATACATTTTGACAAATATTTGACAAAATTAGATTGCGATTCATGTGGCAATTTATACGATAAAATAGAATAAATTAAGTTGAAATCCATTCTTAATTTTTATTTATTACATGCATGCACATATATTGCAATTATAATTCGATTTAAAACTTACGAAATGCCAAAACTTATTACTAAAAGAAAACATTCAATGCACTAATTTAGTATATATATTACATGAGAATGTTCCTAAATAGATAAACAGGATCACAAAGACAGAATTGTCTCCCACCCTGACAACCAACCAAAAAGAAATTCATGATCTGATTTATAAAAAAGACGGTTGATCAGAATAAAAATGAAATTGTTATTAGTAATAAACATCATTTAAATTGTTAAATGTTATTAGAATAATTATAAAAATATCGTTAAATATATATTTTCTCTAATAATATTATTTTTGTTTTGACAATGTTATTTTTACTTTGTCAATATCAACGGCTTAAAAAAGACATTACTCCCTCACTTAATAGAATTTATCCACTGCTTGATTTCAGCTGTAGCCATTGACTTGTATCAAGTATTACCTAAAATAGAAGTTTCCTTTTGGATTCTTAATTAATTTCCAGTTTCAACTTCAAATATTGTTGTTAGACTTGTCCTTATTTTAATCTAATCTTGTCAATAAGCAAGATTTAATTAGTTGCTAAACATCCCAGGATAAATAGCAAGTAATTTTTTTTATAAAAAAATCCCAATATATCTGTACTTATTTATATAATATGTTATTAAATTTGATCGCAACAAAATCATAAAATTTGCAATGTTTTATCAAAAAGAATTGATATTACCGCCGTTCCTTAAAGAGTGCAGTTTTAGCAAAAAACACACAAACCAATAAGTGGGATAAAATAACAAAGCTAGCCTTTCTCTTCCTTTAGTGTATTAACTTTCCCATTTAGTGCATTAATTAAAACAAGAGCATATTTGAAAAAAGAAGGATTTGGGTTCCTAAAATTGTATTTTTTAAGGAATAATTTTTTTTACTAAAACTTCACTCTTTAAGGAACGGAGGTAGTATTTTCACAAGTAAAAGTGTTAATTCCACAATATTCACATGAGGGTGAATCCTATTTACTATTCATATGTGGAGAAACTTGTGGAACGTATCAGATTTAATTGTGAAAATATCAATTCCCTGTACATATAACACATGACTCCTAATAAAATGCATGGGAGATGATGTCGGAAGATAGAAAGTTGCCGCCCAAATTTGGCAATTGCCAAAAATTGTGGACCAAATCGTTGCACCAAACGAACTTCCTACCTATAAAAATGGTAAGAGTTCTTAATGACCACTATGACATATTTTATCTTCACGGCCATGGAAATTTAATAGAATTTCAAACTTTATAATCTTGGATATACGCTCTCCTTCTCCAGCGAACCTTAAACAGTGAATCAAAAACGAACCGTCAATATCAACGGTTTTTTCTGTCGTTATAGCATGCAAAGCCGCATGGGCAGAACTAGGGGGGCGAGGACCCTGAATCTGAAGCATGCTAATATTAGTTAAACTTGATCTTTGTTATGAGATGATATTAATTTATTTGCTTTCTCATGTCATTCTACTTATAATAAATTAACAATATTACTATAAGATAAAATAATATTAAATAAGTTTGATGATTAATTAATTAATATTGCACTCATTTGTCTTACTAATTTAATCATACCTTGGTATCAATTTTTTGTAAATGAGAATAACTTAATTCATTTTCTTGCTTTGAGTGGCTCCTCTCAGTTGTCTCCAATGAAGATGACCAGAACCACAATATAAGGTTTTGAATATATAATATTATAATTTGTAATTTATCTATAAAACTAGTTAATCAGTTGACTAAAAACTTCAAAGTATGATTAATAGTCCCATAGTTCGGGAAAAATTAATATATATATATATATATATATATATGTATTTAAAATCATTAAACTCACAACTCAAAGGTTGACAAGGGTTGGAATAGGATGTTGTGAAATACTATAATTGAGCAAAATAAATTTGAAAGAAGCACTACAAGCGTCAATAAATAATTTTTTTACTGATATATTTTGACCTTCCTCTAAAAATATTCTGATTCCACCACTGCAAAGCCGACGACATAGGTATGGCTACGGTTTGGTTCAAACCGTCGCTATAGCTCAAAATTATTGCTGTAGCCGGTTCGTTCTTGTTCGTTATTTAAGATTCTTGGTTCGCTATATATATATGCAGGAGATGCCAATTTTTCAATATAGGTGTACTGCTTAAAGGGGAAAATAAATTTTCTAGAATTTCTTTTTTTGTCTTTCCTTCTCATTATATATTCTAAAGGAACCTCCAAAAGTCTGGTAAAGTTTGTATTGGATGACTACTGTTAAAACCACTATCTCTTCTTGCGCTTCAATCACGAAAAGCACACATAATCCTGCACAGTGAACACGTCAGCACCGGATCTCGACGGTTTTGGGCCGTCGGGGTCCGCTTCGGTGTGAGAATAAGTACAGGTCGGAGAAAATGGTTTAACAATGGAGGTTGTATCTTCTAGTGTTTTTTTATTCTTTCTTTTTCTTTTTTTTGAGAAAAATGTTAGTTGCCTCTTTCATGTAGTGCTCTGTCCTTATATATTGTCTCATCATCTTGCATGTTTTCCCCTGATATTTCTTGTCAGTTGACTGCATGCAGGCTTTTTTACACTTGCTCTTCACCCAGTCAACATTATATCAACTCTTCATTAATGAAGGAAGCTAAAGACGGCTGGGTCCATCACCTCAATCAGCCGCCTGTTAATCCCAGAGATTAGGGATAACTTTAGTCTACAAGTTGCCATCTGTCACCCACTACCAGCTTTAATCCAAAGGTTATCTAAATAATTATTTAGATAATAACCCAATACTTCAAGGGTAAAAATGGGCTTGACCCGGAAAGCCCACGATGAATAAGAATTGACCAGCCCAAGATATTCATGGCCCAACATTGCCCCCTAGTCTTTTATTAAAAGAAGTGTTTGATAAAAGAGTATAGGAATTCGGGCCAACCATCAAAAAGAATCCGTACAGATTCAGCGAAGCCCAATTAATAAAAGGCCCACGTTCAAATGCAGATCGTTTGAACTCAAAATCAGATACCAACTCTTCAAAATTTTTTTAAAAATAAATGATAGTTTCCCAATTCCGAGAGGACACGCCGACGGTTAACCTCCCCCATTATTATCTCTATTAAATGTGCAGCCTTTGGACTTCGTGAGCCTCCAGAAAGACAACTCTATAAAATTTTCGAACCCCCAAATTAGATAACTTTACCTGTTCATTTGAAATTTGAAATATCCCAGCTTTCTTCTTCTTCTTGCTCCGGGTTTTCTTTTTCAATTTGTCTGTCAACAATGGCTTCCCAAAACACCGATAACACCATCCCAACTGCGAAACCCAGATCGAAACCATCCTCCAGCAAGACCATTCCCACCGATTCAGTCAAAGACGTTCCTTCAGAGACTCCTTTCAACTTTACCGACTGTAAAAAATTCGCCCATGCCAATACCCCTTCCTCAGCTGTCGATTTCGATATATTAGCCATCCGAGATCGGTATCAGATCCCCCCCCCCCCCCAATTATCAACTAAGAGCCCCCTCGCCCACTGAACGTATGTACCAACGTCCAGGGGGTTTTGTTGCTATGCTCCTCACTCTTTTGGAGAAGGGCCTCCGGTTCCCTCTTCATGCTTTTGTTTTGAACATGTTAGGGTTTCTGGGAGTTGGGCTGGCCCAACTGGTCCCCAACTCCTATATTTATATCCTTGCTTTTGCTGCTTGGTGCTTTGAGCAGAGTATTCCCCCTCGATAGATTTCTTCTTTTCCCTCTTTGTGGTGGGTCAATCTAGGGAGAAAGGTTTCAAGGGGATAAGCAAACCGTCTAATGTTAAGATTGAACGAAGATCTTTGATAGACACCCCTTCAAGCAACCGAGGGTGGCATAAGGACTGGATCTTCATTAATGGACCGGATATCTCCTCCATCCCTGACTGGACCACTACCCCTGTTCTTTCTCCAGATTTTGGTGATCTTACCCAAGAACGAGGGAACGAAATAGTGAAGCTGATGAATAAACTTCCTCTGAAAGAATGGAGCTTCGGGCTTCTCAGCAAACAAGCATGGTTGTACAACCATAAATGTAAGTACGAAATCATTGTTTGTGTAGCTTCTTCAACCTTATTTTAACAGCTATTCTGAAATTCATCTTTCAATTTTGCAGTATCTCTCATTAGGCCTACCTCTTCTGATTTGAAAGAATTAGAGGAGTCTCTCTCTGCCGAATCAGCTCAGGATCTTCCTATAGCTCCAGAAATAGGACAGACGGCCGAAGACCAAATTGCTGACCCCCCAGTGGTTGATTCAAACCCTGCCGAAGGGCCTAGCCAGCTTCGTTGGAAGAAAAGGGGGGTTAAAAAATCCCAACATGGTCTAGCTCCAACTTTCACCGAAAGTCTTTTAGACATGACTGTCGAAAAAAGAACCGAGATTCTTTATACCAAAAAGCGGAAAGCCCAAGCGAAAATCATTCCCCTCCCTGCCGAAGAGCTAAGAGTACCACCTACTACAACAACCCAATCTTCCCCCAATCCTGCCGAAGCCGACGAATTCGAGGTCGAGCCCAGTTCTCCTATGATTCGAAAGAAGAAACAGGCTTCTGAGGGTCAATCATCCTTACCAGCTGACCCTCTCACATCTTCAGATCTTCCTGCATCCAACCGAACAATGCCTTCTCCCCAACGATCATCTCCTCCTTACTTTGGGTCGATGCCTGGAGCTTCTCGATCACCTAGCCTATGGCCTGACCAGAATGAAGACTTCCCCCTGCACCTTTATAATTCTATCGTTCTGGATACAGACAACCATAGGTTTGGTAACAGCACCATTGCCGATCTGCTGGGAGAAGGCTTAGCCAATCAGGCTAGAGTAAGTTTTTGACTATTTCTGCTTATGAATATATCCTTTAAGCATTTTATTAACTCAGGATGTCTGCAGGCAAATGGGATCTTCGGGCGTCTCTATCAGAGGTATAAAGAAGCCGAAGCCGAGGAAGAGGCGGCCCGAAGAGAAAACATCATTCTGAAGTCTGCATTGGCCAAGGAGAGGAGTGAGCACGAAAATATCCCCTTCAATTGTAGGGGTTTTCAAAATGACCTTGCCAAGAGGAAAGAGCAGTTGGTCGCGTCTGAAGATTCTCAAAACATGATCATGCAAAGGAGTAAAGAACTTCAGCATGCCAATGAGCAGTTAGCGGACAACAACCGAAACCTAGCCTCGACTGTGTCGGATGCTAAAAAGTCCTAAGAATACCATCTTCATCTTCGAGGAAAGGTTGAGGTGGAACTTCGTGAATTAAAGCTAATGGGTCCCCCCCTTACTGAAGAGCTTCGCAAGGAGATTCAGAATGAATATCGAAAGTCTCCTGCCCTAACTAACGAGATAGTTCAAATGTATACAGAGGGTTATGAGGCGGCTTGAAGTAAGAAGAAATCAAAATTGGCTGCCGCTGCTCTGAATCCCTTACTCCTCGACTCTTCCGACGATGAAGATGATGAGTGAAGGCAAAGACAATCCATGTTTCACGGATTTGTATAAATTTTACTAACAATGTAATTTCTTGGCCATGATTAATGAAATATATCTTATCTTTTTTCCTTTTTACTTCTTTTCAGTCTAAATTATATTGTTATCCAATCATCGTGTAATTTAACTCCAATACTTTGAACGAAGTCAAGTAATAACATAAGACGAGACTTACTCAATTATCGAGGAGTGCCATGAACAATTTATCAATCCTTTAGAAATATTAGTTCCGAAGAACTTATAATGTTATTCAGCTTCATAACAATCGGATAATCCCATCTCTCTCCGAGAGTCGAAGAGGTTCAACCCGAGAAATATTCCGCTTCGCTACGAGGAGTCGAAGGGATCCGACCTTATAACTGGTGACCACGTTCTCTCCGAGAGCCGAACGGGTTGGACCATCAATAGTTCACTTCGCTACGAGGAGACGAAGGAATCCAACCTCATACCAAGCTGGCAACCTCGTTCTCTCCGAGAGCCGAACAGGTTCAACCCCAAAAGATATTCCGCTTCGCTACGAAGAGTCGAAGGGATCCGACCTTATAACTGGTGACCACGTTCTCTCCGAGAGCCGAACGGGTTGGACCATCAATAGTTCACTTCGCTACGAGGAGACGAAGGAATCCAACCTTATACCAAGCTGGCAACCTCGTTTTCTCCGAGAGCCGAACAGGTTCAACCCCAAAAGATATTCCGCTTCGCTACGAAGAGTCGAAGGGATCCGATCTTATAACTAGTGACCACGTTCTCTCCGAGAGCCGAACGGGTTGGACCATCAATAGTTCACTTCGCTACAAGGAGACGAAGGAATCCAACCTTATACCAAGCTGGCAACCTCGTTCTCTCCGAGAGCCGAACAGGTTCAACTCCAAAAGATATTCCGCTTCGCTACGAAGAGTCGAAGGGATCCGACCTTATAACTGGTGACCACGTTCTCTCCGAGAGCCGAACGGGTTGGACCATCAATAGTTCACTTCGCTACGAGGAGACGAAGGAATCCAACCTTATACCAAGCTGGCAACCTCGTTCTCTCCGAGAGCCGAACAGGTTCAACCCCAAAAGATATTCCGCTTCGCTACGAAGAGTCGAAGGGATCCGACCTTATAACTGGTGACCACGTTCTCTCCGAGAGCCGAACGGGTTGGACCATCAATAGTTCACTTCGTTACGAGGAGACGAAGGAATCCAACCTTATACCAAGCTGGCAACCTCGTTCTCTCCGAGAGCCGAACAGGTTCAACCCCAAAAGATATTCCGCTTCTCTACGAAGAGTCGAAGGGATCCGACCTTATAACTGGCATGAAGAAAAAACCTCTATTGGAGAGAGAAAAAGAGAGCCACTTTTATTAATAATTGTCGTTGTAGTTACAGATTTCCAGATTTTGACACTAGCCCTACTGAAAATACTTGCGGAGCCTTCCGGCGTGCCAAGTATTCTTGATTTCAGACCCATCTAAAGCTCGCAACCGGTAAGTTCCGGGCTTTGATACGCTAACGATTTCATAAGGGCCCTCCCAATTTGGCATGATTTTACCCATATTCTGAGGTGTAGAAGCTTCTACCTCCCGAAGAACCAAATCCCCAACTTCGAATCTCCGAAGCTTTACTCTTTTGTTGTAGTATTTAGCCACACGACGTTGGTATGTGGCCAATTTTATCAAGGCTGCCTCTCGGGCTTCTTCGACCAGATCTAAGTTAACTTTGAGTCTCTCATCATTGTATAATTTTTTAAATTGACTGACCCGAAGACTCGTAGATCCAATTTCTATCGGAACTAAAGCATCAGTACTGTATGCTAGTCTAAATGGGGAATCTCCCGTTGTAGTTCTTGGTGTAGTTCGGTAAGCCCATAGTACGCTAAGTAATTCTTCAGGTCATCTTCCTTTGGCATCATCCAGCCTTCTCTTGATCCCATTCAGGAGTATTCTGTTAGTTACCTCAACTTGCCCATTAGATTGTGGATGGGCAACCGAAGTCTTTCGATGCTAAATTCCTAACTCCTTAAAGAATGCCTCAAATTTTTATCCCACGAATTGGCGTCCATTATCTGAAATTATCACCATAGGAATTCCAAATCAGAATATTACTGACTCTTTGAGAAACTTCAAGCATTCTTGTTCCGTTATCAGCCGAAGAGGTTTCGCCTTTACCCATTTAGTCATATAATCAATTGCTACTATAACAAAACTGACTTGACCTTTTGCTTTCGGAAGTGGACCTAGTATATCTACCCCCCAGACAGCAAAGGGTATAGGAGATAAAATCGAGTATATCTCTTCTGGTGGCTGATGTGGGATTGGACTATTCAGCTGGCATTTCGGGCATTTTTTCACATAATCAGTAGCCTCTTTGAAAATTGTTGGCCAATAAAAACCTTGACGAAGCACTTTATATGCTAACGATTTCGCTGCCATGTGATCACCGCAGATACCTTCATGAACCTCCTGAAGGGCATATTCAGCTTCAGATGGGACCAGACACTTCAGTAATGGAGAGGAATAAGCTCTTCGATACAGATCTCCATCAATAAGTATGAAGTTTGCGCTTTTGTATTTCACCTTTTTAGCCAACATCTGATCTGAAGGTAGTACGCCATCTGTTAGGTAGTTTATATATGGAGTCATCCAACAATTAGACCACTCTACGCACATCACTTCTTCATTCTGGATGCTAGCCCGTTTCAAGACTTCCAAGTAGACTATCCCGTCAAAAGCGCTTGACTCGGTTGTAGCTAGCTTTGACAATGCATCAGCGTTTGAATTATCAGTCCGACCGACACCTTGAAATTCACATGAGCCGAAGTGTTGAAATCGATCTTTCAATTCTGCAAGGTATTTAACCATTTTGGACCCTCGAGCTTCATATTCCCCCGAAACTTGCTTGATGACCAGTTGAGAATCACTGTAAATAATCAACTTCTGGACTTCCAGACTCTGAGCCAGGCGCAATCCTGCTAATACCGCCTCGTATTCAGCCTCGTTATTTGTTGCCCTGAATCCAAATCTGATGGCCTGCTGTATTTTGAATCCCTCCGGGCTTGTCAGAATTATCCCGGCACCACCAAGGTCCGAAGTAGAAGATCCATCCACATATAAAGTCCAAGAATCGAGCGCCTGCTGAAGCATAGCCACCGTTTCCGTTAATCCCTCCATTTCAATCGTGTTGCCATCAGCTTCAGAAAACGAGCATTCTACCACAAAATCAGCCAAGGCTTGGGCTTTAATAGCTGTCCGGGGATAGTATTCTATGAAGAATTGGGACAGTTCCATCGTCCATGCAGCAAGCCTCCCCGAAACCTCTGGCTTCCCCAGCACCTTCTTCAGCGGTTGGTCTGTGTATACCACTATTATCCGACCTTGAAAATACTGCCGAAGCTTTCTACTAGCAACGACCAAAGCAAAGGCAAACTTCTCAAGGTTTGGATATCTTGTTTCAGCATCCCTAAGGGCATGGTTTACATAGTAAACCGGGTGCTGCTTACCCCCAATTTCTCGCACCAAAACTGCTCCTACTGCAGATGAACTTGCAGCCAGATACAAATACAAAGGTTCAGTAGGAACCGGCTTTACCAACAGAGGTGCCGAAGATAAGTACCTCTTGATTCCTTGGAAAGCTTCCTCGCACTCCGAAGTCCATTGGAATGTCTTCGCATTCTTTGGCCCTTTCAACGTATTGAAGAACGGCAAGCACCTTTCTGCCGATTTAGACATGAATCGTCGCAACGATGCTATTCTACCAGTTAAACGCTGGACATCCTTGTATGACTGTGGTGATTTCATGCCTAAGATAGCCTGGATCTTCTCTGGATTGGCTTCGATACCTCTCTTCTTGACCAAATATCCCAAAAACTTACCTGCCCCCAGTCTGAAAGTGCATTTAGTAGGATTCAGCTTCAATTCATAACGGCGAACCGTCTGAAAACATTCTTCTAGATCGTTCAGATGACCACGAACTGACATGCTCTTAACAATCATATCGTCAACGTAAACCTCCATATTCTTGCCCAACTGCTTCATGAAGATGTGGTTCATCATCCTTTGATATGTAGCTCCCGCATTGATCAATCCGAAAGTCATTTTTTTGCAGACGTACACCGACCGATGAGTAATGAAAGCTGTCTTTGGTATATCTTCCTTGCACATAGAAATTTGATGATATCCTGAAAAAGCATCCATAAAACTAAGCAAAGCATATCCCGAAATTGCATCAATGAGTTGGTCGATATGAGGCAGAGGATAGAAATCCTTTGGGCAGGCCTTATTCAGATCGGTGTAATCTATACAAACTCGCCATTTGCCATTATGCTTCTGTACCAGAACCACGTTGGCCATCCACTCTGGATAATCGATCTCGAAGATGAAGTCTGCATCCAGTAACTTAGTGATCTCCTCATCAATTATCTTCTGTCTCTCTAGTGCGAAGATCCTTCTCTTCTGTCTAACTGGCTTCTTAGTTGGATCCACCTGCAATCTGTGTTCAGCTACTTTTCGACTTACCCCCGGCATGTCACTGGGAACCTAAGCAAAGACATCGGCATAGCACCGAAGAAACTTCATCAGACTTGCCCGAAAAGGCTCTGGAAGTCCCGAACCGATTTTCACTGTCTTCTCTTTCCTTCCCGGAATCAACTCGATCTCCTCAGTATCCTCCACGGGCATGACTAAAGGTTCAGTTCCGCTTTCTGTAAATGGTTCCACCTCAATGGCCATTGTATGTTTCTGTTTACTGATTCCTATCCCTGAAGTGATCAGAGCATTCCGATAACACCTCCTTGCCAAATCCAGATCTCCTGCGACTTCGCCAACTCCGTTGGACGTAGGAAACTTGATTTTAAAGTGGGGAATTGAAGTAACCGCCTGTAGAGCTGTCAAAGTAGGTCTCCCCAAAATAGCGTTGTAAGCCGAATCAACATGTACAACATAAAATTTACAGATGATTTGAACCTGTTGGGGGACTGTCCCGAAGACAACTGGCAGCTCGATGGTTCCTGCTACCTTGACGGGATCATTGCTGAAACCATACAGAGGGGTCTCCTGCCCAATTTCCATCTTACGGCCATCTACATGCATTCGGTGATAAGCATGAGCATATAATATATCCACCGAAGAGCCATTGTCGATCATCATCCTCTTCATATCCACCGAACCAACTTGTGCAGTGATTACCAAGGCTCCTTCATGTTGTTCGATAGGTTCCGAAGGGAAATCTTCATCCGTAAAGGAGATTATGGAACCCGGGTATGCCCTTTCGGCCTTCGTAGGCTTATCAGCCAGAGACATCACCGAGTCTAGATACCCTCGTCTCTTCTTTCCTGCAAACTTTTCCATGTTCCCCCCAGATATCACATCTACAACATGTCGCATCGCCTAGTTCGGTACTGGTTGAACAGGCTGGGCGACTTGAGCCAACTCCCTATTCCCCAGCTGATTCCTTTGTTGTTCCCGCCCCGCTACATACTGTACCAAAGTACCACTTTGAACTTTTCTCTCAGTGAACTCCTTCAAACTCCAGCAGGAATTCGTATCATGTCCGACCGTCCGATGGTAATTACAATATAAGGCCAGATCTCCGGACCCTGGCCGGGGGTTGTTTTTGGGTGGTTCGAAGTACGGTTGGTTTTTTATTTGTTCTAAAATGGTGGCCCGATCCGTGTTAAGTTGCGTATACACCTTATTTACCTTATGAGTCGGAATGGGCGGACGATCTCCCCGGGTATCCAGTTATTGTTATACCTTTTTTGATTTCCTTCGAGCCGATCGCTGCCGACATTACTCTTTCTATGATTAATGTCAGGCTTCTCCTTGTCTTTCTCTTTGGATTTTTCCGAAGAGCTCTGTTTCAAGCTAGCCATCGCCTCTTCCACCACGATGAAACCTTCGGCCTTTTCAAACGCTTCGGCCAGACTCTTCGGATGTTTGAACATCAGCTTCTTTATTAATTTTTTCGATTTCACCAGATCTAAGCCATTCTGGAATAACCCTACTGCCTGAAGATCGTTAAGATCTGAAATCTGCCCTACAGCTTCTTGAAATCTCTTCACATACTGCCCCAGAGTCTCACTCGAATATTGCCTTACTTGGGCCAACGATCCCGTGGGTCTTCCTCTTCTCTTATTGCTCCCGAAGCGAGCATGGAACTTGTCACACAAATCCGCCCATGACGCAATCGAATTCGAAGCCAGATCCCCCATCCATTGCCTTGCGTCTTTTCTTAACGTCAACCCGAATGTCTGACATTTAGCTGCATCTGAATAGTCGTAATAATCCATCAATCTGTCAAATGCTTGGCTATGGTCGAATGGATCTCCCGAACCGTCATAACTTTCCATATGAGGTAACTTTTTGCTGGGATCTGCTTTCTCCTTAAGAATTTCCGATGAAAAAGGGGACGCCTTTTTGTCCGAAGTCTTCTTTCCTTGTCGAATCTCTGTCAACTGTTTTCGAAGCTCCTTTATTTCTTTTGCTAGGTCTTCCACCATCCCGGGTGAAGAAGCAACTTCCTTCTCCGGAGATTTAGTCTTATTGTGTTTAATCCGATCTTTTCCATCCGGGTTAAACGATGTCGAAGGACTTCGTCTTGTGCTTCGGCCAGAGCGAGAACTCTCTGTATGGTGTACCCTCTTCGGACTTTCTGGAGAATGACTTCTCGACCGACGTCGTCGTCCATCTCTTCTACTACCTCTGTGATACTCAATACAAGGCGCCCTTTTCGAAATCCTGGGAGAATGTTCTTGTGACATACTTCGTTTCCTATCAGGAGAATGACTACAAGACTTACTACCGTCTCACCTGGAATATTCATTCCTCCTTGCTCTTTGACTATGTGAGCTACTTCGTCTTTCCGGTCGAGTGTAACTGGAACCTTCGTCTTTTTTCTCAGCCACAAGAATCATCTGTTTAGAAATCTCCTCCCTCTGCTGCAGAAGTGTTTTCAAAGCTGTGTCGGTCTCTTGTGCCTTCCTTGCCAAGGTAGAAATTTTGTCCGTTTGGCCTTCTCGGTGCTGGGTCTTAGGTGGTGCGTCCACTACCTTTTTTCGATCGTTGTCGGGACCTTTGCTAGCAGTAGAAAATAACTTCCTCTTGGTATCTCTATAGTCTCTAGCCTGAGAATCTCCTGGAACCCTTTGTGACCCAAGTCTATCATGAATACTTTTTGAGGGTCCTAATCTGTCTTTCACCGAAATTCTTTGCAAAGAAGAGCTAGCATCCGTCGGCTGTCCTTCAGCCGTGATCGTTTTACTTTTCACCATGGCTTACGATGTAAGTTGTTCAATAAGTTGTGATTGAAAACCAAAAACACTGCCCTCCTTCTAGCGCCAATGTTAACGCCACTATCTCTTCTTGCGCTTCAATCACGAAAAGCACACATAATCCTGCACAATGAACACGTCAGCACCGGATCTCGACAGTTTTGGACCGCCGGGGTCCGCTCCGGTGTGAGAATAAGTACAGGTCGGAGAAAATGGTTTAACAATGGAGGTTGTATCTTCTAGTGTTTTTTTATTCTTTCTTTTTCTTTTTTTTGAGAAAAATGTTAGTTGCCTCTTTCATGTAGTACTCTGTTCTTATATATTGTCTCATCACCTTGCATGTTTTCCCCCGATATTTTTTGTCAGTTGACTGCATGCAGGCTTTTTTACACTTGCTCTTCACCCAGTCAACATTATATCAACTCTTCATTAATGAAGGAAGCTAAAGACGGCTGGGTTCATCACCTCAATCAGCCGCCTGTTAATCCCAGAGATTAGGGATAACTTTAGTCTACAAGTTGCCATCTGTCACCCACTACCAGCTCCAATCCAAATGTTATCTAAATAATTATTTAGATAATAGCCCAATACTTCAAGGATAAAATGAACTTGACCTGAAAAACCCACGATGAATTAGAATTGACCAGCCCAAGATATTCATAGCCCAACAACTACTTTTATAAATTATTCTAGTTAAATCCGTGGGTTTCGTTTTGACTATTAAGCGCAGTTGCTAACGCTGACTTCTGCTTTGGGCAACCCGCGTTCAACATGCCAAACAATATCGCCCCTGTGTTTTCAACTCAATCGCGTTTGGGGACTAGCCGAACACAGGACTCTCCAATTGGGTGGAGTGGGGGTGGGCGTGGGGGGAGGGGTACTTTTATAAATTATGTTAGATAATAATCAATGATAATTGCAATTTTCAAATTTTATTTATGCTTTATACACCTTCTGTCCAAAAATTTTAAAATTCACCTTGAGAGATCATGAATTTTAAAATATTTTATTTACCTCCTGACTCAATTTAGTAAATGTTACTCCCTCCATTTCCCAAAAAAATTGAAGTCAATTTTTGAATTTTTCAAAATAAAATATTTATTTTAAATTTGGAATTATTTTTTTAGTTAGTAGAATTTCTATGTAAATTACAATATTCACAATTTTATTGGGTAAAATTAAACGACTTCATATCAACTTCTAATTGTAAAAGCTAACAAATTGACTTTAAAAATGCACCTCTCATACAATAATGATTAGAAAAAACCCAGGTTTTCTAGCTTGAAAAACAAGCTCACCGACAAGTGGGAATCATGGTAATAATTTAAAAAATTTAATTGTGATTTCGAGAATGTAGTTGTAGTTATTAAATAGTTATATTTATTCAAATAACTAATAATTGAATTATATACTACAGATTCTTTCAATCAATTATTAACTAAATATTTGAATGAATTATTGTAGATTTATTTAGTTATGATTATGAAAAAATAATTATTTTAATTTTATTTATGTTTGTAATGAAATTTTATATTAGCGTTTATATTGACAAAAATTTGTTTGAAATTCTAATTAGAATAGAATTATGAAACTCAAGTTTTAATTTAATTATAACAATTAGTTAGGAATAAATCCACTATAATTTTTCAACTAATATTATAATTATTATGTTTCAAATTCACATATATTATTAATGCAATTACTCATGTGGTTTGATAAAAATTTCAAGTTTTAATGAATTAAATTAGTTAGCATATTAATTTAATAATAAAGTTCACGACTAATATTAATATATAATTAAATCACGTATTATGTTAAAAGGTTTTTTCGACATCTTAATATTTTAATAAAATTATCCTATATTTTTTTTTTGCTAAATTAAAATTATCCTATATAAAATTGTTAATATATATAAACTAAATAAAACTATTAAAAAGAACACATGTAGTAATTATTGATGGATAACATGTAATAATTATTCAAAATTTTAGAGTCTTTATACTATTTTGAATATGAAAGAAAAATATCTTCTTCTTTTTCTACTCCTCTTAGAGATAGAAATATTTTTAAATTTAAATAATATTTAATTAATACAAATTTGGATAGTAATTATGCTAATATGAATTAGGAATGATGAACCAAAAATTGATGAAACCAAACCAGACCAGATCAAATTAAACTAAGTTTGTGCTTTTAATTATATAGTTGATGTTTGACACAGTCATTACAATTACTTTCTCCGTTCCAAAATTAAAAATATATTTTGACTTTTTAGAGTCAAATTGCAAAATTCTAAAATTCAAAATTGATATTAAGTTATATATTTAGTTTTGATACAAACAAATATAACAATTATAAATTAAATGTGATGTACTACTAATTATTAATTTTGTTGTTTTCAAAACTTGAACGAATTATATTAATTTTGAGTTTTAAAATGTTACAAATTGACTTTAAAAAGTCGAAATATATTTTTAATTTTGGAACAGATGTAGTATATGATTAATATTTCAAACAGATAAGATGTAGAAATGTAATGGGGTCATCATTTTAGATTTTTTTTTTTTGGCATATCCAAAATAAAAATAAAGACCGAATTAAATGTATGTGATAATTCATAAATCGACATTATATATGGAATAATTGAAAAGAAAATCAAAGTGCAGACCTTGTCTTCTTCACCTACCAATATCTCAAGTTAACTTGTGATAGAAAATATATAATCCACCTAACAAACTCGTCATTATCTTTTTAATTTTCATAATTTCTTTACTGTGAATTATTTTTTTAAGTATGTTCCAAAATTAAAGATATATTTTGATTTTTGAAGTCAAATTACGACATATTAAACTTTTAAATTGGTATGACTCATAAAAATTTAGAATATTTTTTTTTGTAATTAATTATCTTTATTATATACAATAAAATTATAATGAATTGAATTTTAAGAACTTGAGAAGGATTGAAGTTGAAGTGTTTGTTTTGGGTAGATTTGGAACCTATTTATAGGTTCTTAAATATCCCTTTGAAGATGTACATCCCTTTAAAAAGATACATTCCTTTGAAAATGTACATTCTTTTGAAAATGTTACATCCCTCTGAAAAGATATGAACCAAACACACCATTTCTAAAGGTCACACCCAATGATTTTATTTTAGATAAAATTTTCATTCATTAATATATATATATATATAGGGTCCGTCTCTCTAGCGAATCATAGGGAGCGAACTAATGACGAATCGACTATAGCGACGGCTTTTTTTGTCGCTATAACATAAAAAGCCGGCTTTCTATGTTATTGCGACGGAAAAAACCGTCGCTATAGCCAGTTCGCTCTTTATGGTTCGCTGGAGAGACTGACCCATATATATATATATATATATATATATATATATATATATAAGATAAGATAAGGATCTTAGATTCACCCAACTAAAAGCTCACCCAACTCACCCCCTTTTAGAGACGGATCGGGCGACGGTTCGTCCGTCGCTATATATACAACCGTCGTCTATATGTTGTCCATCGCTAAAAGCTAAGACGACGGTTTTATATATAGCGACGAACCAAATTGTCGCCCGGTCCGTCGTTAAAAAGGGTGAATTGGGTGAGCTTTTAGTTGGGTGAGCTTAAAATCCGGACCGTATATATATAGGCCGGATCAGGTCCGGACTCCCGAACCTTGCTAAAATTCGAATTTTTTTTTTGCTTTTTTTTTTTAAAACAACTAATAAAAAATATATAATATTTTATGGAACTAGAATTTTTCCATAATACAGTATTTTGAGTGTGATTTGGATACATATAACAAAACAGGTTGTAAAGACTGTACAGACCTGTTTTGTTATATGTATCCAAATCACACCGAAAATACTGTATTATGAAAAAATTCCAGTTCCATAAAATATTATACATTTTTTATTAGTTGTTTTAAAAAAAAAAGCAAAAAAAAAAAAAAAGGTCCGAATTTTGTTCCGTCTGGAAGTCCGGACCTGATCAAATTTGTATATATATATATACAACACTAATAAGTACTAGCAACTATTTTTGTCAATTGTCAATTATTGCCCAAAATGTGAGGGTGGACAAGAAGACACGTGTCCTTGTAGAAGTCTCATTATTCTTGAAGTGCAATGCATTGATTTGCTAGTCAAATTTTATGATTAAATTTGTAGATAAGAAGAGTGCGAGGGTCTATTTTTTCAACAATAAGTCTTGGCGACCGGATTTTGAGAACCGGTATTGCGATTAGCAATTTTTTCTATGAATCTTAAATAATTAATGTAATTTATTAAAATTAGAATTTTTATAAAATTTAGTGATTTAGGTATTATTTGAATGGTCCTCTTAACATGTGCCCTAAGGACACATGGTAAGTGTACAATTCAAGAGAATATTCTCTTGAACTGTGTGTATATTCCCTTGATTTCTGCATTTGCATCAAGTCCAAGGGAATATACACATAATTCAAAAGAATATTCTCTTAAATTGTATGCTTAGCATGTGCCCTAAGGGCACATGTTAAGAAATTCCTTATTTGAATACATGTAAAAAATAAGATTGTACAGTCTGTGCAAGCCTGTGTTTTACATGTATCCAAATGACACCTAACTCACTGAATTTTATAAAAATTCTAGTTCCAATAAATCACATTAATTGTTTGAGAGTCATAAAAAAAATAATTATTGCCAGTCGCAAGATTGGTCGGTACCCGCGGATTGCCGTAGAATGACTGCTTTTTCAAGGCTTGATTTATATAGTGTTTTTTTTTTCATTTTAGATTGTGAAAACGTAAAGTTAAAGTTTCAATCAACTGTAAAATGCAATAATTTTTTTTGTATAATGTTAAAACTCAAAAAGTTAAGTTAAACTTTCAAATAGAATTGGACAAAAATTTGCAAACGTCTAATAATGTTAATTCGTGATTAACAGAGATTTCACTCATATTGTTTTTAATCATGTTGGAAGGACGGGTAATTTAGTATTATTCCTATACTCGTAGCAGATGAATTGAATCAATAAAATTTTCTGTCTTTTTAGATGTTCTTCAAAAAAAAATTGAGTCCATTATATTAGAGTGAAATAAGTATTTAATTTATTAAAGACTAATTGAGATTGTGTTTGATTAGAAGGATGACGACACATGATTTATGTTAAAATAAGACATAAAATGATAACATAGTGATATTTTTTTTTTAAACTGTGCAAGATTAAACTTTTGAATCTATGATATTTATCCATTAACAAAGTTAGAACTAATATAGACTCTACATAATGAAAGTAAGTTTCTCTTATAATATATCATATAATGAAGGTAATTTTCTTCTTGTGTTCTTCCTAATTTTGATTCTGGCCATTTCTTTGATATTCCCCTTAGGTCTATAAGATTGAATGTATATATATTTAAGATTACTAAATTGTAAAAATTAATATAGTTAGGTTATTAAAAAAATGTCAATATATTGAGAGTTAAATGTATTTTGTATCACCAAAGTTTATCCCATTTTACACATCGCATTCTATACTACAAAACGTGACACTTTGCATCCCGCATTTTTAGCGAACAGGTACATAACACCCTTTGACCCAAAATCCATCACTAAAAGTGTAAAATCCGTCACTATTAAACACTAACTCTGACACTTTTAGCCACAAATATTTGGCCGGATGGTGTTATGTATCGGTTCGCTAAAAGTGAGAGATGTAAAGTGTCATATTTTGAAGTATAGAATGCAATGTCTAAAATAAGGTAAACTTAGGGATACAAATTGTATTTAACTCTATTATTAAACATAAAAAGGGAAAAAAAACCTAATTTACTGTCTTTATGAAATTATTCTGAATGGATATTTACTTCCATGACAAGGCAGGCACTGCTCTAATTAGTATATTGATTCAAATCATATATATATTGCCATGGTCGGACACCCCGGCCCCAATAATGTAAATAAAATATAAATGGCACAAAAAAAATAAAATAACCATCCAGATTAATTTGGTGCATGCGCCAATACGTGTCTATGTATGGAACCAATATATGATATTATGATGTTATAAGTGGTCACTCATTATTGGAAACCTTTCAATCATTATGCTACAATAAGAAAAGGAAATGCAGACATCAAAAAATATTTATAGATTTGGGGTTAGTTTCTTAGCATGTGGATTGACAGGAAGATGACACTTGTATTAGTGACACAGTTCTTATGTAAGATAAATGTCACCCTACTGACTACTCCTTTAGATAATAAGTGTCTCATTAGACATGAATTTATCAATAAAAATTTGTGAATATTGAATTATTTTAGGACTATAATTTTCGATTGAAAATTTGTAATCTTTTATTTATTTCAACGCAGTATTGATGCGTTCGTTCGACAAATAACGTTTTTCAAAATGACGTAATTTAATAATAAATACTGTTTATCAAAATGACACAGTTTTGATAATAGAACTAAATAAAATAAAATAAAAATAAATTTTGTCCAAAAAATTTAAATAATTTTTTTTCAAAAAATTATATACAATGACTCAGACCAACGAATCTCGAACCACGAGCCCCGAGCCCGAGCTCGAGCCAGGCATGCCGTCAGGTCGGCGGAGGCGTGCGTGTGTGAATTCGATCCAAGCCTTAGCTTGGTCCTCTCCCTTCTACAAAAGTGGGGTGCCCTTGGGGTCTAAACTCAAGAACAACTTTATTGTATATAAACCAATTAATATTTTAGTTCTTAATTAACTGATGTGGGACTTGACTTCCCACACATATTTATTATCATTTTCAAGGATGATCTTTGAGAGTTAATTTCTCATTCATTACTCTATGGATTTGAGCTTCTAAATACTTAATTTAATCTACTCATGGAGTAAAACACATTGATATGTGGAATCATTTCAAATAATTAATGACACCAACTTCAATTTAGGCTCAAATTCTAACAATCACCCAAATGAATGAAATTGACTGTCAGTCTTATGCGAATGTTATGCAGACTCTAAGAGAGAGACAGAATTGGAAATCATCTGTATAGAGAGGTGACTTTTGGCTTTGAACCTTGCCTTGTAAAAGACTATCGGGTTTACTGGTTGTCCAGTGAACGTGATATTTTAAACTATCCAACCGTTTGTGTAAATCAAGACAATAGTAATTCACACAGAATCTTTCTAGACATTATTTGATTATCATAATTTTATTCATTTCGGCACTGAACAATCCCAGATTTATGAGTGATTTAGAGAAGTATAACCTTATCCTTCTCATAGAATTGATTCAGTTCACACTCACATATGTGATTTTTAATAAGAGCATCATGTCATACCACACTTGTTTATCAATATTTAAGAATCATTAAAAGTATAGATTATCCTGTAACCGCTGCAGGTATCACTATCTCGTATCATAGGAATGAGCAAAAGAAATTAATTTTTTAATAGTGATTTGGTTGAATCGTTCATAATTTAGTTGTCCCTTTGAACATAGATCTTTGGATCTCCAGTCAACTAGGTTGGGTTTCCATCACAACGATCCTTATTTAGAGGCTTTAAACACATTCCCCTTGAAGTTATTTTTACTTACTCTCTAGTAAAACCTTTATTTAACGGATCCGCTATATTTTTTTAGACTTTATGTACTCAATAGACATAATGCCATTAGAGAGAAATTGTTTTATGGTATTGTGTTTACGACGAATATGTCTAGACTTACCATTATACATGTGACTATGTGCCCTTCCCATTGTTGATTGACTATCACAATGGATACAAATAGGTGGCACAGGTTTAGGCCACATAGGAATATTTTTTAAAAAGTGACGAAGCCACTCAATTTCTTTTCCAGCCTTATCCAATGCAATAAACTTAGATTTTATCGTTGATCGAGCAATGCATGTTTGTTTAGAAAATTTCCATGATACTGCTCCTCCACCTAGTGTAAACATAAAACCACTTGTGGATTTAGAGTCTTTTGTATTCGATATCTAGTTTGCATCACCGTATCCTTCGAGTATTGCTGGATATCTTGAGTAGTGCAATCCAAAGTTTTGATTGTATTTTAAATACATTAAAACTCTTATAATCGCTTTTCAGGGATCTTGTCCTGGATTGCTTGTACGTAAATCTACTCAATTTATTGATAGCATATGCTATGTCAGGATGTGTACAAATTATTACGTACATAAGACTTCCAATTATTTGTGCATACTTTGGTTGTGATATGCTGTCTCCTTTATTTTTAGACAAATGTAGATTTATATCTACTGGTGTTCCCACAGGATTGCAATCATATTAATTGAATTTTCTGAATATTTTCTTAATATAGTGTGATTGTGATAATACTAATTCATCCGATGTTTTAGAAATTTTAATTCCTAATATTACATTAGCAACACCCATGTCTTTCATGTTAAACATATTATTTAACATTATTTTGGTAGTTTTAATGATTTCATTATTACTACCCATAATGAACATATCATCTACATAAAGACAAATAATGACAAACCCTTTCTAAGTGTCCTTGACATACACACATTTGTCACATTTATTTATTTTGAAACCATTTGACAACATTGCACTGTCAAATTTTTCATGTCATTATTTAGGTGCTTGTTTTAATCCATAAAGTGACTTCACAAGCCGACAAACTTTCTTTACTTGTCTTGGAACAATAAACTCTTCTAGTTGTTCCATGTAGATTTCTTCTTCTAAATCTCCATTTAAAAAAGTTGTTTTCATGTACATTTGAAATATCTCTAAATTATATATAGCTGCAATGGCTATTAACATCCTAATTGAGGATATTCTTGTCACAGGAGAATAAGTATCAAAATACTTCAAATTCTTCTTTTGCTTGTATCCTTTGATTACAAGTTTTGCTTTATATTTGTCTATAGATCCATTTGCGTTTATTTTCTTCTTGAATATCCACTTGTATCCAAGAGGTTTAGAGTATGGTGGGAGATCTACTAATTCCCACGTATGATTGTGCAGAATAGATTCTACTTCACTATTTATAGCTTCTTCCCAATATAGATCTTCGGGACTCGACACCGCTTCTTTAAAAGTTTGAGGCTCATTTTCTAACAAATAAGTTAGAAATTTCAGACCATAAGATTTTGATATTTTTGCACGTTTAATACGTCTAGGTTCATCAATATCTTCTAATCCATGATTGCTGTCACTAACAGTGTCATAAGTTCTTTTGTTTGAACTTGTTTCTTGTTCATTAGAACTTGGCTCTTGTTGCTTTTTATTAGGAAATATTGTTTCAAAGAATTCAACATCTTTTGACTCAATAATACTATTTTCATGTATTTTTTCTGTTTTTGATTTATTAACCAAAAATCTATATGCACTGTATATTATTAGCATAACCAATGAATATACAATATATTATTTTTGGTCCTATTTTTACCTTTTTGGGTGGAGAAACCATTCCTTTTGCTAAACACCCCCACACTTTTAAGTGTTTATAAGACAGCTTTTGTCCTTTCCATAATTCATAGGGTAAATCATTAGACTTCTTTTGAGGTATTCGATTGAGAATATAATTCGCTGAAAGAATTGATCCCCCCCACAAATTCGGAGGTATCTTAGAACTTAATAATAATGCATTCATCATTTCTTTCAAAGTTCTATTCTTTCTTTCTACAACACCATTTTGTTGTGGTGAATAAGGTGCAGTTGTTTGGTGTATTATACCATGTTGTGAATAAATTTTAACAAAAGAAAATTCATATTCCTCACCTTTATCACTTCTAACTATCTTGATCTTTTTATCAAGTTGGTTCTCAACCTCATTTTTGTAATGTATAAACATTTCCAAAGTCTCATCTTTACTTCTCAATAAGTAAGCATAACAATATCTTGTACAATCATTTATAAAAGTAAGAACGTATTTCTTACCTCCTCTTGTTTGTATATACTTTAAATCACAAATATCAGTATGTATCAATTCAAGAGGTTCTGTACTTTTTTCAATTGATTTAAAAGAAGATTTTTGAAGTTTTGCCTCAACACAAACTTCACATTTATGACTAGAGTTAATCTCACATTTTGACAAACATTCTATATTAATTAATCTACGTATAGTATTATAATTAATATGTCATAATCTACCATACCATAAATTAGATGACTCTATCATATAAGCAGAAGATATAATTTTATTAATATTGGAAGGTACAATTGTCATTACATTTATTTTGAAGAGCCCATTTCTCATATATCCCTTCCTCACATACATCCCATTTTTAGTTAGGACAAACTTGTTCGATACAAAGACTAATTTAAATCATTTTTGACTCAGAAGGGATCCTAACACTAAATTCTTCTTACTATCAGGCACATGGAGCACATTGTTGAGGGTGAATTCCTTGCCAGATGCCATCTTCAGAACCACATTTCCTTGTCCAACAATTTTAGATGAAGAAGAATTTTCCATGTACCATTGTTCTCCATTCTCAATTTCTTGATATGTGGAGAACATTTTCCCGTCAGAACACACATGGCGGGTTGCTCCAGTATCTACCCACCACTCCCTGGAATTCTTAACCATGTTTACTTCAGAAACAACCGCTGAAAGGTTCATTTCAGAAACATCTTGAAGAAGACCATCCACTTCCGTTACATTGGCTTGTGCGAACTTCTTGTTTTGGTCTTTGCGTTTACGACAATCCTTTGCCCTATGTCCGGGCTTATCACAAATGTAACATTTGCATTGAAACTTCTTGTTTGTTCACTATTGAGGCTTATTGCCAGAGTAATTTCTCTTTTTAGACTTCAGATCTTGTTCCACCATGATGACTTTATATTCCACAAAGGTCATTCCTGATTTTTTTGTCAAAAGCATGGTTGTCCTCTTTTATCCTCAATCTTATAATTAAGTCTTCAAGTTTTATCTGTTTGCGTTTATGCTTGAGATAATTCTTAAAGTCTTTCCACATTGGTGGTAGTTTTTCAATAATAGCAACAACTTGAAAAGATTCACTTAAGGACATATCTTTTGCATGTATTTTATACAGGATTACTTGTAATTCTTGGATTTGGTTGATGACAGCCTTGGAATCCACCATCTTGTAGTCCAAAAACCTGCCAACTTTGAACTTCTTTGTGCCAGCATCTTCTGTTTTATATTTTTTATCTAAGGAATCCCATAATGCTTTTGCTGTCTTGAGAGAACTATACACATGAGGATATAGTTTCGGCACAAAAAATCAACATGTTTCCATGCATTAATAGTGGCAACCACTTGCTTATCTGTTTCATTCTCATTAAGCATAGGGGGTCTTCATGAAGAAACCTCACCAAGTTGAGATAAAACAATATCTTTTGTTGCCATCTTTTAAACTGTTCCATTGAACTTTTCTGGTTTTTCACCATGGTTCACATGAACATTTGGTATCACATGTGTAGAAGAAGAAGAACCGATTATAGTTATTGAATCAGTATCCATATTTATTGCAAATATATATATATATATATATATATATATATATATAGATAATAATTATCTTAAGATTATTACGAAAATGAATGGACACTATTTATATAAAACTTATCTGTTGTACACCAAAAATCAGTATGTTAAGGCTAGTACATGGTACTATATTCTTAAGACAATTATGTCCTTTTTACGGTGCTCAGAGTTGATAATACTTGTCTCTCATGATACAACGACAACGTATACTATAACAGCACTACAAATAGTATACTTTACGAACCAAGGAAAATGTTCTGAACTTCTCTCTCAAATGAACTATGAATAATGAAGATTATAAGGCTAGACTACTTGATACTTTGCTGAATTATATGATTTGAATGAGCTGCCCCCTATCAATTTATAGTAGGGGTTAGTGACTAATCAGAAGGGGCAGATCCCTTTTGAAAAGACGTTGTTTAGCCAAAACGACGTAGTTTTAAGGCTTAGCAGAAAGGGTGCGTTCGTTCGGACAAAAAACGACGTAATTTTGGCTTAGCAGATCAAAATTGACATAATTTTAGGCTCAATAGAAAAGGCGTGTCCGTTCAGATAAAAACGACGTAGTTTTGGGACGCCTGTTCACGCATATATTCTTTCCCAAAATGACGCAGTATTGACGCGTTCGTTTGGCAGATAACGCTTCCCAAAACGACGTAGTATAATAATAAATACTGTTTATCAAAACGATACAGTTTTGATAATATAACTAAATAAAATAAAATATAAATAAATTTTGTCCAAAAAATTTAAATAAATTTTGTTCAAAAAAAGTATATACAATAACCCACACCCACGAGCCCGAGCCAGGCCAGCCGATCGACGACACGCGTGTGGATTCAAACCAAGCTTTGGCTAGTTCCTCGCCGTTCCACAAAAGTGGGGTGCCCCTTGGGGCCAAACTCAAGAGCAACTTTATTGTATATAAACCTATTAATATTTTAGTTCTTAACCGATGTGGAAATTAGCTTTCCACAAGTATTTATTATCATTTTCAAGGGTGATCTTTGTGAGTTAATTTCTTATTTATTACTCTATGGATTTGAGCTTCCAAATATTTAATTTAATCTACTCATAGAGTAGAACACATTGATATGTGAAATCATTTCAAATAATTAATAATGACACCCAATTCAATTTAGGCTCAAATTCTAACACAAACCATCATAGATCTCCCTCGTACAAATCTCTTCCTCTCCCTCTCCCTCTCCCTCTCAACCTTAGGACTCCATGAGTAATATAACATGTGTATTGGACCGACCTTCACTAGAAATCTGAATTCGACGTTGAAATTTGCTAGCAAAACTAGGATTAGTAGCATAATGAACAATTTGAGAAATAAAACTGAAGTGTGGTCAATTATATTTCATCATCCTTCACAAAATACCGACGGCCAGTCCTATAAAAAACAAGTGTAAGAAGTTGTAATTGTATATGATGCGGTTGAAGAGCAAGCGTGCCAGTTTATGGAAAGATTTGATTTAATGGCAAAGATCTGATTCAATGGCAATTCGGTAATTTCGGCTAAGTTTGGAGTGTCGGATTTGGACGTTTCCGGAGCCTAATTTCATGGGAAACGGGTCAACGGTCAAAACTCACTAGCGTTTCGCTCGTGACGTACAGGGTTTTTTGGTCAAATTCCATCGTTTAGGCCTTCAAAAAGACATTTTTATGTTTTATGGTTATTTTTGTAATTGTCTTTATTAGTTTTCCTTTTCCGTTTTGGATTCTGTTTTTAGGGTTTTGCTATTTAAACACCTTGTTATGATGGGGAGCCGCAGTTTTTTGATGAATAATAAAATTTATGTATTTTTCCAAAATTCTCTGAATTAGAATTTTGCTGCCTATTTCCTGGTATTCATAGAATCAACAGGTTGTAGAAGGTTATCGTTTGGCAATCGTGCGCGGTTCAACAATTGATAACAGTTTTCTGTTTCTTCCGCTACGTCAGTATAATACTTGGATAACAAATGCCATCTGAAATATAACTTTATGCTATGCTATATCAATGCAACTCATTTCTAAAGACTGTCCAACTGAACTTCCCAGTTCAAACCGTCTGGAATTAGGATCCAATTGAGTCCCATATTAGGACGGCCCACAAGACTAACCCCTTGGCATTGGTGGTTGATATTTATAATAAGAAGTAATTCAGTAGCATCTACCAATTAAATAAGTAAAATTGCAATAATTTCTTCCAACTTTTCAATATAAGAATTTCTCAATATCTTTGCCCTATAACTTGCACAACGGTGTTTAATCAGATGATAATGCATACACTAATAAGCAATACGGTGAACGAAAATTGGAATAGAGAATACACGAGTGAGGACTAGTAAAAATTTATACCCCTTCAATCACTACGCCTACGCCGCCGGAAATGCCTAAGAATAAAGCTGTTTTTGTTACGGTGGATAATTTTTCTTGATCAAGCCTTTTAAGCATTTCCAGTAAGAAAAGTCGACAACTTGGCCATCCTTCTGGACTATGTGAACAAACTTCACATTCCGCATTAACCTACTTCACATAAGGGAATAATTTTAAAATAAATAGAGAAGGCTTGATAGAGAGGATTAGAGAAGATATCAGTATCCTCAAAATCATTAATGCCTAGCTGATTATACAAGCAGAATTTACTAATAAATATTAGGGGTAAAATACAAATGTCGCCAAATGTGGTCACTGAACTTTAGGTGTTTTTGGTCATCGAGCCACTTTCTTTTGGTCATCGAGCCCCTTCTTGTTCAAAAATTTGGATATTGAGCTCACATGTGCCATATGTGCGTTGACCTACATAAGTGACACACATTTGCATTTTACTCTAAATATTAGTAAAATTTCCCATCCCAAAATCATAAATATAACAGCTGCAGTCTCACGAATTAATGTTTTAAACTTATTTAGCACCAAAAAAACAAAAAACAAAAAAGGGAACGTTTTTTAGCTAACATTTAATGTCTATAGCTGTCCAGTTAAAAAATCTAAAACAATATCAGCAATATCATTAGTTTTAAATTTTTAATTCTCTCTCTCTAATTTTCTTTTTTCGGTAATGTTGTTTTGATCTTTTAAAGTGACAATAAAACAAGAGAAATGGTATGCAACATATTGAAAACCACATTTAGCCACTTACGATAGAGTAGTTCTATGTGTACAAATTAAGCACGAAAAGTTGTGCACAAAAATATTAAAAAGAGACAAATAGAAAGTGGGACTTACTATTTATATTTTTCATATCTTTATTAGTATATATTAAATAGATCCTATTTTTTGTACACAATTATTTGTGTATAATTAGCGCAATCTTAGGATTTCTCAACCTTAGGAGAACCATTACCCCTAGGTTATGCTTGTTTGTAAGGATTACATTTGAGATAAAACTATTAATCTCAGGTGATTTGTTTGTTTTAAAATTTGAGCTTGAGACTATTAGTTCTGCTGAAATTATAAAATAGTTTAATATAAGTGATTATTTAATATCATGTTCTACCTTGTATTATAAGGCCTATCATTTGGGACTAAATTTTTTTAGACAAAATTAACTTGACTCTTTTTTTAAATGACCATAATATCCTATTCTATATCTCAGTAAACTGTGTCATAGGTACAAAAAAATGCTCACATAAATTAAAATTGTCATTATTTGATTTTGGACTGTCAAGTTCTAGCGAATATATAGTATTTATCATTATTTTTTGATTTTAGGCTGTGTCATTATCATTATTTGATTTATCATAAATTAAAAAGTGTCATTATTTGATTTTGGACTGTGTCATTATATCATGTATTTTTTTACTATTTATTTGTTAATTTATGTGTTAATTTATGATAATTTGATTCTCAAATATTTCATATCATGTATAGGCATGACTAGATAACTAGTATTACTTGTGTACTGCATAAATTGTTTCAAAAAAATTATAACTTTATTTAAAGTTAAATTATATAATTAGTACCATTGAGCATTTGATTGAATAATATAACCACTTATTTATAAGTTTCTAATTAATTGTTCATCAGTTTTTGATGTATAAACAAGTAGAAATTATAGTTTAAAATATGTTATTATTGGTAAGGGTATAATAGTCCAAACGATATTTTTTTTATCCAATTAATTAATCCTGTAAAAAACAAACATAACATGAAATTATTTTAAGTTATCCCATGAATAATCCCATAAAAAACAAACATGTTACTAGAATTATAATCATTGCAAACAAACATGACCCTAGGGTTTCCTAACAATAGGAGAGAGAAAAAGATATTGATCGCAATCAATAATAAAAATAATTTTAATATCAAAGTGTCAAGACTCTCACTTGACTTACAAGTATATTTATAAGAAAATAACATATAATAATCCTAAGCTCAGTAATAATTGGGCCTCTAAATAAGTAACTCAATACTGAAATAAACCAATAAATAAGAAGTCCAACAAACTAAATAAATAGATAATTGATAAATAAATAACTAAATAGCGAATCATCTACGATGACAACGTCTCACGGATCGATCCCTATCAACTCTCCCCAGTTGCGAAAAATGAAGCCTTTGGCGAAATAAAAGCCTCATATCTCTCCAAAAGGTTTGGATCAGGTCGACAGAACTCTTCAGCACTAATCCATATACAATCATCTAGTGGCCTGTTATGCCATTTTACCAAAACTTGTCGGTAACCACCTTGTCTGGTCTACACAACTCGCTCATCAAAAACATCTTCGATAACCTCTGTTGTACGCTGTGTAGGAACAATAGGAGGTGCAGGTGGAATATCTAAAGTAGGAACAAGTATAGGCTAATCAAAGTGAGTAAGTGTAGGCAAAATAGGTGAAGAACTTGGAAAAGAAGTGGAAGAGGGGGTAAAATCATCAAAAGGCCCATGGTAAGGAGTAAGGTTTTCCACATTAAATACAAGACCAATACCAATTTCACTTGAAAAATCCAACTCATATGCATTAACGCTAACCTTCTTTCGATCTCGAAATGGACTAATCCTCTTAACATGCACTTTCTTCCATGTGCCAAGAGGTAATCTCTCAGCACGGTGTCGCAGCATCACTTAACCATTCTCATTAAACTCTTGATACCTGTGATGAACATCTGCAACAGACTTATAATTTTCATTGCTCAATTTAATTTTCCTTCTTATCTCAGCATGCAAATCATGAATGCGATACACAAAAGACTCTGCAGACTCACTAGCCCTATATGCAATGGGAAGAGGAGCTAAATCAATAAGTTTCCTATGTCGATAACCAGTGTAAGCCTAAAAAGAACTTATTCTAGTCGAATGATTAATTGAGCTATTATATGCAAACTCAGCCATAGGTGTAACGAATGTAAATTTAGAAAAAAGAATTTTAAATATTTATTGAATAAAATAAATATTTTGATGGAAATTATTTTTAGAATAATTTATTTAGTGTAATTATGTTGAATAAATATATGTAGATTATTTAATTTATATGTGGGTTGATTTTATATTTTGGTGCGTATTTTAGTACGTTAATGTGTTAGAAATATACTAATTTAATTAAATAATTAAATTAGTGGGATAGTAAATGGATAAATAAAAACTATAATAATATTTATAAAATTCGAATGCAAGAAATTAAATGTCTGAATATGTGGGAAATAAAATGTCCAATTTAATTTCATAATAAACCTAATTTAAATTTAATTTGTAAAAGCCAAAATTAGATAAATGGGGGATTTAATTATAGCATTTGGAAAGAGTATTTGGTTAAATAATTTAGTTGAAAAAATAAATGTGTTAGCTAATTAAATCAGGGAAGAAAATAATTGGGATAATTGGAGAGGTAAAGAGTGCAACGTTTGGGAAAACCAAACTCCTGATTAACCATAACTGATAAAAACTCTGTTCTCATAGTAACATATAGGAAATCGAATGCAATAATAATACCATTCTTACATTTCATTAGCATAAGGTTGAGTTCATATAGAGAGAAAGAGATAGAATGAGTTTTCTGTAAAATTGGAAGGAGACTTTGGAAGATCAAGGAAGAAGAAGGAGAAGATTGGTCAAGCATTCCATATCATCTGACTAAGCTTAGGAAGATCAAAGAGGTAAGAATCAACTTTAAAGTTTAAAATCTTTATTCCTTAAAGTTTTCATGTTGAGTTGTTGTTAAGATTGTATGAAATGAGGAAAAGTTTAATTGTGTGTTGTTGGGTGTTAGATAATTTGTTAGAGTCATCCACATCTGAACTCTAAACAAACAAATTCGAATTTATGTGTAAGGGGAAGGAATAGACTTTTGATATGAATTTAGTCATTTTTGGTCCGTTTTAGAGGTTAAATTGACTGTGCTCTCGTGCTTAAAATTTTGATTTGTAAGTAGAATGTTGTACTACTCTGAAATACGAAAACAACCTAACTTAAATGAATAAAAACGGATGTAAATAGAATTTATGATTTCGTAAAATATGTCAAAATATGAAAATAGAGGATGAACACTAAAATTGAATCATTAAAATTGTTTGTTATCGTTTCTGGAATGTTATAATTGTTTTATAGGTGTATAGTTCTGTGTTTAACGGATTTATTGAATCAAAAACCAAGCAATTTGGAGTTTAGATGAAAAAGATATGGGTTTCGGATGAAAGCAGAGTGATCATGGCGATCTGAGAAAACTGCTTCTGCAGGTGGGCATTGACTTGCTGTGTTTCGGGCTTAACTGGGCGCAACCGCGTAGCAGTGTTACCGTGCTAGTACCTAGGCCAAATGTGGCGCGACCGCACTGGTGGCAGGTCAGACCCAGAAATGAGACTTTAATTGTATGGTTCAGGAGATGTAATCTAATCTATTATAATGATTATAATTTATCATTAAGCTTTTAATGGGGTGTAACAACAAATCTTAATCACTCAATTAAATGTTAAGATGATATAATCAATTTAAGAAATTGGTAAAAACCTTTAAGGCGATGTTCATGAGAATGGAGATGTCATTCAAACGCCACGACTTATATTATAATCTTAGCAGGGAGTTTAGATTCATGGTATAGGAATAATAAAATATTTTGAGCTTGAATCAAGGGATAAGTTCAACTGGAATAGGAATTAAACCAATAAAGTTAGTTTTAATGTGATTAATTGGTGCAATGATCTTAATGAACTGTGTAGGATATTTGAAAGGCGTGTATAATAATTTTGTAGCAAGCACACAAGGTAAGTTTCCTAACCTTTGCTTATACTTTATTGTTCAGCAAAGTTTCCTAACTGATAAATGGTGCTTTCTAATTCTTTTCCGGAAGCGTTAATTTGATAAATAACATTTGTTCAATTATGAATTATTGTGGTTCTGTTTCTAAACAAAGTTATTGAAATGTATAAATTGTTTGAGATGATGTTATTATTAAATCATTGATTGATTATCAAAATCTTTTGATTCGGCTAGTCCATAGTCGATGTACGTTCTATAGTTGAGAATTCTTTTTGAAGTCATTCCAAGGAAAATTGTCTTTGGTGCGGATTTTCTATGATAAACTGAGATGAACAACCCTATTTCAGGGGTAAATTTTATCAAAAATTATAATTCCGAGCTACGCAATAACGATAATATGTTTGTACACAATATATAGTGCGAATTACTGATCACCTGAAGTACGAGGAAAGATGGTCCATAGTCTTTTGACTGTTAAAGGTTACAGTATAAATACTTGTAAACTTAGGACATAGTTCGAGAACTTGTGACCATCTGTAAATACATTTGAATTCATTATCCATGATTCATTAAAAAAGTTAACCATTCTGTTGAATCAATAAGTTTCTTGATTAACAGTTGATTGATTCCAGAAAGAATTCCTTGTTCAGTTGAAGGATACATATTTGTTCATTCATATTCTATCTTTTGTATACATGTCCTACTTGTGGGCAATTTGATTGCTCACTCTTGCATAAAATATTTCAGCCAAGACCGAGAAACCTGAGGAGCCTTCATCAAGCAAAGGCAACGGCAAGATGCAGGAATAGAAGACTTTTATTATATTTTTCTTTATGAAGAATTATGTAATGAACTTATTTATTTTTTGCTATTAAGATGTAATAGTAAAGGTTAGATGATTTGGGATACGTTTATGTATGTAATCTTTTAATAAGGTTTATCATGTGTGGTGTTTATTATCCTTTTCAATGGGTAGATTAGATGTTGTATGTGTTGGATCATGAGCACTGAATTTATGGGTTCAGGTACCCGAATTTGGGGGTGTCATAATAGGTACTAAAACCTTATCCTATGTAGACATATGATCACCTGCAAGACAATGTATCAAATTATATAGACTCCTATTAACCACCTTAGTCTGACCATCGGTCTGTGAATGATAAGTAGTGAAAAACTTAAGCGTGGTGTAAAGTTTCTTGGAGAGAGTTTTCTAAAAATAACTCATAAATTTAACATCTCTATCGAAAACTATAGTCAATGGTAACCCACACAATCTCACTACCTCACTAAGGAAAATAATGGCAATATATATATATATATATAAGGCATTATCAGTTTTGCTACAAGGAATAAAATGTGTCATCTTAGTGAAATGAGCCACTACAACAAAAGTGAATCATGACCTCTATGGGTCCTCGGTAACCCCAAGACAAAATCCATGCTAAATTCTTCCCAAGGTAAATGGGGAACCAAAAATGATGTGTACAAACCCGTGTTTTGCTTCATACCCTTAACAGTCTTAACAGTCTGACATGTGCGACTCAGAAACAACACGAGCTACATACCTCTTGAGGCTAGGCCAAAAGAACCTATCTTCAACAATAACAATGGTCTTATCTCGAGCAAAGTGTCCAAATAAACCTTCCGCGTAATAAATATTCACGCATTAATGTACTATATAAAAATACAAAAGTGGATGTCGTTAAAACGATACCCATCATGGATTTGAAAATCACTAGAGGGTGGGGAACAAGGATTTTGTAGGGCAACATAACAAGTACGATACTCTTGGATAATGCGTTCAAATCTCACAACCTTCATCTCAAAGAGTTGATAATGATAGACACTATAATCAATGCATCGAAAACTATATTCTCCTCCAACACACTCCGCTCAAACTCATTTCTATTAAGAATATGGATTTATTTGGTTTGTCTGGTAGGTAAGCTATCCTTTGATTGACTCTTGGACTACACTCGGGGTCTCACAGGTGCTAAAGATATTTTTTGTCTCTTGTGTGTAAACACATATGTGTTCGTACTCCCATAATGAGTTACATAATAGCCATATAGCCAGGTAACCCTAGTAGAATATGTTCAACATCCATAGGAAGGACATCACACGAAATACTCTCCTCATAGCCCTGAAGGTGGATCGGTACTAGACGTCGCTTTGACACAAGCATGTATGTCTTGTTGATCCAGGCGATGCTAAAAGGCTGGGGATATGGTTTTGCCTTTAGCTTCATCCATGGTAAGGAGGACTCCACAATTATATTTAAACAACTACCCACATCGATGATCAACTTAGAAGAGACACCACGACTTTGCTGTAGATCTGAAATATGGTGGTTCTCCTCTAATAATCCTCTCATATGACTCATGAAAACACACCTCATGACACCTACCCGATTACTTAACTTCTCTAGGTGCTCATCAACCTCCTCATCCAGTGAGTCATACTTACCCTCGACTTCATCCGCGATAATATTCCTCTCATTTTTTGAAGTTTCCTCTACTATTGTTACTCATTGGCGATTGCGATTAGGTTACTCAAAAGACTTGTACCCTAACCCCTGGCACGTAAAACACCTTTTCTGGGTAGTAGACTGAGTTTGGTGTAGCTATACCCTTTCATTTGTCATGAGTTGGCCCATCTACGGTATTACTAACCCTAGAGGACGACTGAAAAGTGGGGAAATATCTACTTTGAGAGAAATTTCGACCACTGGGCTGACATGAGTAAGAAGGGACTCTCCTAGTAATACCCTGTAACCTATACTCATTATCTAGAGCTAACTAGAAAAGGTCATCTAGGGTAGTGATGCCATTGGTCAGGATGTGATTGAAGTTCAGGTCCTAACCCATTCTTGAACTTCGTAATGGTCAATCTATCACTCTCACTGATCCTACATCTTTGAGTCAACTCCTTAACTCTGTAGATGTAATCAGCAACAAACATATTATTACTCAGACGAAAGTTGTCATAATGCTCTATTAACATATTGGTATGTCTTACGAGTAAATAATATTGCTTTGAGCGAGTTTTCATCTCCCCTTAATGTATGATGGGTGGCTCACCTAGGTGCTCTAAGTCTCTCTCAAACCCTAACCAGAATAAACTGGCCAATTTCACCAATTCTATTTTGGCTTGGCGAATGTAACGACCCCAAAATCAGGACTATTTTCCTTCCCGATCTTGTGCGTTAATACTATCTTATTCTAGCTTTAAAATATTATTTAATGTTAAAATAACTAAAAATGCGGAATAATTTTTTTTTTCTTTTTCTGCCATACATTGTTCCCTAAATCGCAACCTTCACAATTCTTTTTTTTTATACTGAAATCATATTTATTATATGATTTACTTTATCAGAGTAAGATATAAATACATTTAATAAATTTCTTAACTCCTATCCTGTCTTATACAATATCATTTTTATAAGACATTACTTCTTAAAGTAATTGTCAAACTGCATTTTCATCTTAACACAACATTCTTTAGTTATCGAATAACTCACTATTTCTATCATTCTCATTTACACATACCAAAAGTCGTCATTTCGATGTAATATAGTTCCTACTTAAAGGAAACAGCTTTCCTGCACACAGGCTTCTATTCTTTACCATCCGGATCGCAAGACATCGTGTTGTACATCATATCTGTAAAAATTATATTTTTGCAAGACTGAGCTCGACAGCCCAGCAAATCTAACAGTTTTCATGCTTCATATAACACGTATCATGCTCAACATATATCTCATAATCCTTTATAACATTCATGCATCATCACTTTAAACAATATATGTTCATATCATATATCACATATATATTGAGTTCCATAACTCAATCAGCTTAGTCATATATTGACTTTCACAGTTTATGGCAGGTAACATGTAATTCAACATATTCTTAAAAATCTCATATAATAACCAATTCATAAAATCACAAAGAAACTGGAAGACTTGCCTGGAGCGCTATCTAATATTATAGTTTATCTGCTCTGCAATGTTCCTACACAAATTAAGTGTACATTCATGCCATATCAGTCAATCATATATTTAATACCAGCTTAATTTATATTACTATATCTTTTTCTTTAAAACTTTCATTTGTCTTCTTTGAAAGTCTTAAACTAATTTCACGACGTAACTTCTTTTCATTTCTTGGCTTATACATTTGACATGTATATATATCTGTAAGTCCAAATCAGATTTTTAGTTCAAGACCTGATACTTTATTAACTAACCTTTACTATCTTTTATATAGATTCATTTCGTTATTAGTTTCTTAATTGATTCTCCCCATAAACTAGTCATTACTTTCATGACTAGTATTGACAACCCTTACCATATCTGAGTATTATTGGGGAAAATCCTTTCACTTGCAAGTTTCTAGTCTTAGCACCCAGACTCTCATATTTTGATTACAAAGGTAATTCTATAATATTGTTGTCTGCTACGGATGGTTTCCCATATCTAGAGAAAGTTGATATTGATATTCCACATATTATAGAAAGTTTTACAGATATGTGACCCATGATTAGTATAACCAAATATATGCTAAGGATGAAAGTAATTCTAGTATTACTTGACCCACGATTTCTATTATAACCCACATATTCTGTATAGTCTTTCGTATTAAAAGTGGATTTTGGTAACCCACGATTGGTAACACATATACACAATGGTATACTATGTGGGTAAATCATGAGTACAATAGAAAATGGATTTTGGGCTCCAATAGTTTTAAACAAAAGTCAAATTAGCAAGCTGTAACAGTCACTACAACGCAGCGAGCTTGCTGCCCAGATGAACCATAACTAACATGCCACTTTGCACATTATTATCTCCCAATTTATGAATCCAATTACAACAAATATGTAATATGTTATAATTAGTATATCAACCTATTTAAAAAAATGCTAACTAATCAAACATTTTGAATAATTTAAATGCATCAACTGAGAACTCAAAGGAGCCTCCAACCACTGCCACTGCAGTGCGTTGCTGCTGCACGCTGCTACTTTGAGCAGCAGACCTCTTCGCGATGAGGCCACTTTGCGATTTTGTAGTTTTTATTTCGTAAGTTAGTTTGCCCCCAATTTTGGATATGCTATAAACACCCTAAGAGAACATATTTAGAAAATATAAGCCACCCATTTTAGACATCATAGGCAGCCCAAGACAGAACTTAAAAATGCCCAATCATAACAGTTTTTAACTTTTTTGCAGTTTTACCCTCTCTCGCTAAAACAGTCATAACTAATTCGTTTTAAAACATTTTTGAGCGATTCTTGAGCCCACGCGAAGCTAACTTTTGGGACTACAACTTTTATTCTTTGGCCTTTTCCAAATTCTAAACACAGAATTCCAGAAAATTCGTTCAAGGTGACTGCTTCGAATTTGTCGGACAGTTTTGACGCGACTACTTTAAACGGTCATAACTCTTTGCTCCGAAGTCGGAATTAGTCCGTTCTGGAGTCTATGGAAAGCTTATTCAGTGTACTATAATATCCCAAAAGCCCAGAATTTTCTGAAAACATATATTATCCCCGAATTTATGTTTTAGGGTCAGCAGTCACACTAACTTTTGGACTTTTCGTTTTGTCTCAAAAATGCTTCCTCTCTTGATTTGATTCACTCATATCTTTTAATTATTTATATATAACACATATGAATCGAACTCAAGTCTTAACTTCGCCTAATTATAGGTTTTTAGGCAAAATTTCTCTTTTAGTAGTTTAATCGAACATAATGGGTGCGTCAAAATTGTGGACTGATTTCTTAGCCATTTAGTTCGGTATTCACCCATATTTTTTTCTTCTTATAACTCCACACACCGCATAGCTCCATATCTCTAATTTCATCACTCTCAGGATGTTTTCTCAACTCATAAAACTCAAAATAACATCTAACAAGATATGAAGAGTTTAAGAGCTAAAATAGAAGGTTAGAGTTTTAGAGCTTACTTCTTGGATTTCCTTCCTCTAAGATGTTAGATGATGTGCTAGGAGCTGCTAGAATCTGATTTCCTTTCTCCTTGAACACTCCCGTAGCTTAAATCAAGTAAAATCACTCCACCCATTTCTTTCTCTCTCTAGAAAATATGAATGTTTTGGTGGAGAGGATGAAGTATGATGATTATGGAGGCTTGTAGGAGTTTGTTTTGTTGTTTGCTTGCTTCAATCTTGCTCAAGCCATATGAATCTCTTTTCTCTTGCTCCCCTCTTCACTCTCTGTTTTTGTTTTGCAATATGGGAAGGAAGAAGTTTGTTGAGGCTTTTGAAGAATGAAAAGGAACGGATGGGAGTGAGTAAATGAAGTGGGGGTAATAGTTTACCAACTCCCTAAAAATCTGGCACAAAATAAGGAAGAGTTGGTAAATTGAGGATTTCTATATACCAACTTTGGAGACTTTAATGTTCCAACACCTTCCGCCTCTTTCTCCCTTCTAAATTCTTTTGGTTCAAATTTTGCTAACTTGATTTATATTTAGTAAGTTATTACTTAAATAACTTAATATCTTTTAATAATTCTTACCCTCTTGAAAATACATAATATATATATATATATATAAATTATATATGCCAAAATAAAAACATAGTGTAATATGTTTTTATTACATTCTCATTTTATATATGCAAAATAAATGTGTTAAACATAATTTCCCACATTAAAGAAATTATACATTTACTTAAGATATTATATAAAATATAATATCCTCACCTCATTAAAATAATTCCTTGCAAGAATTTATTTTAATACTCTTGGGTAAAGTATATAAAAATATTATATATTTAAACCACCTCTTTTGCTTCATTACGCAAATTGTCCTCAATAATTTTACTTCCTCGTATAATAAATATATATTTATATATATCGCCTTGCAAATATTCCTTCTAATGCACATGTACTCACATCACATATAGAAAATAAATAATAAATTTATTCTCTCACCTTATAAATTATTTATATCAATTTATTTACATATAGTAAGTATAACTTAATATATTTACCTTATAAATGGAAATTTATTCAGTAAATAAGATATTATAATTAAAATAATATTTTTTTCTTTATTAAAATAATTCAACTCTAGAATTTATTTTAATATCATTTATTTAAAGTATACAATAATTCTTGTATACTAATTACTTTCTTTTCCCTTCTATAAACTGTTTTCAACAATTTAACTGTAATAAATATAATAATATAATTACTACATTAAAAACATACATACATTACATCCAATAATGTAATACATGTTTTCTTCAATAAAAGGGTGGTTATACATTAGGTATATATTTAATGCCACCAATTCACCACATTAAAATAATTTAATAATATAGATTATTTTAATTCTACCCATCTCATTTTCTTTAATAAATTGCCCCTACAATTTATTTACATATAATAAATATAATATACCAATATATTTATTAAGCATAAGCATCGCATATTGCATAGTTCATACCCACTTATGAAATATAATATCATACAACATATTATCTAATAAGAATTTTATTTATTAAATTTTTATTTTAATATTACTCAAAAATTTGGGTTATCACATTCTTTCCCCCTTATAAGGATTCCGTCCCCGGAATCACAATACCGAATCATTCTTAATCGGTTTAGATCTTATTTTTTCTCGTAACCTTATCATTGAATCATTTCAACGTACCATTTCCTTAGATTTTATATCACCTATCTCCTTTCAATTATTAAATCGTATAGATTTTTAAATAAATCATCTATTTTCACTCTAGGTTTTAAACTTTAACCTTTAATTTAATCATTTAAGATTTTTCTAAATTTTCAGGTTGTCACATTCACCCATTCTTCTAAGAATTTCGTCCCCGAAATTACAGTCTACTAATCTTTGCTTCTTCTATTCACCAAAAATAGGTTTTTAATCTAACCTTTAAATTTTTCTCCTCTGAGGATTTCACTTCTATCATCTCATTCAACCATTGCTACCCTTTTTAAGAAGTTAAAAAAAACTTTTCATATTATGTTGAGGGGTCATATAAACCATGAACTCTCAGGTTTAACGGTATTCACCGCAACCAATTCTTTAAACATGTTGTACTAGGTGATCAGCCTAGTACAAATACGAGTACGTTAGGTGATCAGCCTACCGTACCCTACGTCGTGCACAACGTATCAAACTTGTTTAGCGACTATTTGCGCTACTAGATTTGATTATTTTATCCAATCGGGGTTGTTCACCTCAGACTTAGCATAAGATTCCGCACCAAAACAATTTGGTTCGGGATAAATTCTCAATGAAATACTTGAATTTTTATAAACATTTGTCTAGCTGAATCAAATAGCTTAGACGCATATCAATAATTCGAACATCAATTGAAACATTTGTCTAGCCATTTTAATTGGCATTGACTTTTCTTTAACTGGTTTAAAATTTTGAAAATCATTTTATGACGTCATGATTCAGCACTGTATTTACAGTCTGTTTGAGGATCCCGTCATTTTATGACTTTGTCATACTACATCGTACCATAATGGGCTGACAATCCTTAGATCACATCCAACACTAGGTAATTCTGCATTGATAACTCCATCATTTTTATCATTTCTGCATCAGGTTCCATGATGCATCAATGATAAATAAAATACCTTTTGATATCTCAAATTAGTTTTGTCTAGCCAAAACAATTAGCGTAGACTCTTCTTTAAACAACTCAAAACCATTGAAAATCATTTTTGATGTTATCATGCCGCAACAGGTAACGATGTGTTAGTGGTACGAAGCCCACTTCTACACAATTATAACCATGTGTTGCTGATAACAAAAATTCATTTTATTTCGAAAGGCACATTAGTGCGAATTTAGCTTGATGTCAAAAATTTCGAAGTCTAGCACAGCTAGAAGATTTGGAATACCAATGCTTCCACCATCAACTTCACTTTATATGCTGATCCATTTCTTAATAAATCTATCTATTCATATGATCCTCAATTCTCCATTCACATTATTCTATATCCCAGTATAGTTCATCAAACATGCCACATGTTATAAGTTCAGAAACTTTCCACAATCATATTGGTTTAGGAACTTATCCTAGTCAGACCACAGTCGTCCATTCGCTGAGGGGTTCCACCATACGATTATGAGTCACGAACTTACCATACGTACGAGTTTAAAGAACTCGCACCTAATCTTATATTTTCTACCTATCCGTTATACACATGAGAAAAGAATCACCTTCTCAACATACATATAGTGAATAGCGCAACACCAACATTTCAATGATTATCAATATAACAAGCTAAGTGGTTGTCGAACCAAACACAATCCCCTGCCCATACAAAGAATTGGTCAACTCAGCCACTAATCAATATAGGAAGCTAAGTGGTCCTAAAACCAAGTAGAAATTTCCCACCCATACAAGGAATCATACAACTTAGCTGCTAACATGAGTCCTCATTTGAAATCCCATATAATCTTAGTCTCCTTTTTGCTCAATACGAATTTCATTTAATCCGTATCTCATCATCATTTTTAACTCTTTTGAGTTTAACTCGTACTATTTCATAGTACCATATTCGTATAGCAATTCTGCTATAAAGTCTTCAATCAATAGATTGATCATCTGTCCTCCTATGACCTCAGCAGATCACGTTGTGATCTTATCTTATAATCGTGTTATATTACGATTCTTTTCCATCTTATGATCGTTTTATTTTACGATCTTCTTTTTCTTTAATCATATTATATTATGATTTTACACTTTTTATCTTATAGACTTTGTCTATTTATTATCACTTTTCATCTTTATTATTGGAGTCAGGTAACTCCGAATTCTTATCTTATAATTCTTCAAGATTCTTCTTTGAATCTTATTTATCATTTTCTTATCTTAATGATGAATTTCCTGAATTCATCTCTTATCACTTAAACTCTATTTGAGTTTAGTCATCATACTCATCTCTGCAGTTATAGCCTAAGATAATCCTACCTAAGGTTTATAACCTACAGCTTTGATACCAACTGTAACGACCCCAAAATCAGGACTATTTTCCTTCCCGATCTTGTGCGTTAATACTATCTTATTCTAGCTTTAAAATATTATTTAATGTTAAAATAACTAAAAATGCGGAATAAATTTTTTTTTCTTTTTCTGCCATACATTGTTCCCTAAATCGCAACCTTCACAATTCTTTTTTTTTATACTGAAATCATATTTATTATATGATTTACTTTATCAGAGTAAGATATAAATACATTTAATAAATTTCTTAACTCCTATCCTGTCTTATACAATATCATTTTTATAAGACATTACTTCTTAAAGTAATTGTCAAACTGCATTTTCATCTTAACACAACATTCTTTAGTTATCGAATAACTCACTATTTCTATCATTCTCATTTACACATACCAAAAGTCGTCATTTCGATGTAATATAGTTCCTACTTAAAGGAAACAGCTTTCCTGCACACAGGCTTCTATTCTTTACCATCCGGATCGCAAGACATCGTGTTGTACATCATATCTGTAAAAATTATATTTTTGCAAGACTGAGCTCGACAGCCCAGCAAATCTAACAGTTTTCATGCTTCATATAACACGTATCATGCTCAACATATATCTCATAATCCTTTATAACATTCATGCATCATCACTTTAAACAATATATGTTCATATCATATATCACATATATATTGAGTTCCATAACTCAATCAGCTTAGTCATATATTGACTTTCACAGTTTATGGCAGGTAACATGTAATTCAACATATTCTTAAAAATCTCATATAATAACCAATTCATAAAATCACAAAGAAACTGGAAGACTTGCCTGGAGCGCTATCTAATATTATAGTTTATCTGCTCTGCAATGTTCCTACACAAATTAAGTGTACATTCATGCCATATCAGTCAATCATATATTTAATACCATCTTAATTTATATTACTATATCTTTTTCTTTAAAACTTTCATTTGTCTTCTTTGAAAGTCTTAAACTAATTTCACGACGTAACTTCTTTTCATTTCTTGGCTTATACATTTGACATGTATATATATCTGTAAGTCCAAATCAGATTTTTAGTTCAAGACCTGATACTTTATTAACTAACCTTTACTATCTTTTATATAGATTCATTTCGTTATTAGTTTCTTAATTGATTCTCCCCATAAACTAGTCATTACTTTCATGACTAGTATTGACAACCCTTACCATATCTGAGTATTATTGGGGAAAATCCTTTCACTTGCAAGTTTCTAGTCTTAGCACCCAGACTCTCATATTTTGATTACAAAGGTAATTCTATAATATTGTTGTCTGCTACGGATGGTTTCCCATATCTAGAGAAAGTTGATATTGATATTCCACATATTATAGAAAGTTTTACAGATATGTGACCCATGATTAGTATAACCAAATATATGCTAAGGATGAAAGTAATTCTAGTATTACTTGACCCACGATTTCTATTATAACCCACATATTCTGTATAGTCTTTCGTATTAAAAGTGGATTTTGGTAACCCACGATTGGTAACACATATACACAATGGTATACTATGTGGGTAAATCATGAGTACAATAGAAAATGGATTTTGGGCTCCAATAGTTTTAAACAAAAGTCAAATTAGCAAGCTGTAACAGTCACTACAACGCAGCGAGCTTGCTGCTCAGATGAACCATAACTAACATGCCACTTTGCACATTATTATCTCCCAATTTATGAATCCAATTACAACAAATATGTAATATGTTATAATTAGTATATCAACCTATTTAAAAAATGCTAACTAATCAAACATTTTGAATAATTTAAATGCATCAACTGAGAACTCAAAGGAGCCTCCAACCACTGCCACTGCAGTGCGTTGCTGCTGCACGCTGCTACTTTGAGCAGCAGCCCTCTTCGCGATGAGGCCACTTTGCGATTTTGTAGTTTTTATTTCGTAAGTTAGTTTGCCCCCAATTTTGGATATGCTATAAACACCCTAAAAGAACATATTTAGAAAATATAAGCCACCCATTTTAGACATCATAGGCAGCCCAAGACAGAACTTAAAAATGCCCAATCATAACAGTTTTTAACTTTTTTGCAGTTTTACCCTCTCTCGCTAAAACAGTCATAACTAATTCGTTTTAAAACATTTTTGAGCGATTCTTGAGCCCACGCGAAGCTAACTTTTGGGACTACAACTTTTATTCTTTGGCCTTTTCCAAATTCTAAACACAGAATTCCAGAAAATTCGTTCAAGGTGACTGCTTCGAATTTGTCGGACAGTTTTGACGCGACTACTTTAAACGGTCATAACTCTTTGCTCCGAAGTCGGAATTAGTCCGTTCTGGAGTCTATGGAAAGCTTATTCAGTGTACTATAATATCCCAAAAGCCCAGAATTTTCTGAAAACATATATTATCCCCGAATTTATGTTTTAGGGTCAGCAGTCACACTAACTTTTGGACTTTTCGTTTTGTCTCAAAAATGCTTCCTCTCTTGATTTGATTCACTCATATCTTTTAATTATTTATATATAACACATATGAATCGAACTCAAGTCTTAACTTCGCCTAATTATAGGTTTTTAGGCAAAATTTCTCTTTTAGTAGTTTAATCGAACATAATGGGTGCGTCAAAATTGTGGACTGATTTCTTAGCCATTTAGTTCGGTATTCACCCATATTTTTTTCTTCTTATAACTCCACACACCGCATAGCTCCATATCTCTAATTTCATCACTCTCAGGATGTTTTCTCAACTCATAAAACTCAAAATAACATCTAACAAGATATGAAGAGTTTAAGAGCTAAAATAGAAGGTTAGAGTTTTAGAGCTTACTTCTTGGATTTCCTTCCTCTAAGATGTTAGATGATGTGCTAGGAGCTGCTAGAATCTGATTTCCTTTCTCCTTGAACACTCCCGTAGCTTAAATCAAGTAAAATCACTCCACCCATTTCTTTCTCTCTCTAGAAAATATGAATGTTTTGGTGGAGAGGATGAAGTATGATGATTATGGAGGCTTGTAGGAGTTTGTTTTGTTGTTTGCTTGCTTCAATCTTGCTCAAGCCATATGAATCTCTTTTCTCTTGCTCCCCTCTTCACTCTCTGTTTTTGTTTTGCAATATGGGAAGGAAGAAGTTTGTTGAGGCTTTTGAAGAATGAAAAGGAACGGATGGGAGTGAGTAAATGAAGTGGGGGTAATAGTTTACCAACTCCCTAAAAATCTGGCACAAAATAAGGAAGAGTTGGTAAATTGAGGATTTCTATATACCAACTTTGGAGACTTTAATGTTCCAACACCTTCCGCCTCTTTCTCCCTTCTAAATTCTTTTGGTTCAAATTTTGCTAACTTGATTTATATTTAGTAAGTTATTACTTAAATAACTTAATATCTTTTAATAATTCTTACCCTCTTGAAAATACATAATATATATATATATATATATATATATAAAAATTATATATGCCAAAATAAAAACATAGTGTAATATGTTTTTATTACATTCTCATTTTATATATGCAAAATAAATGTGTTAAACATAATTTCCCACATTAAAGAAATTATACATTTACTTAAGATATTATATAAAATATAATATCCTCACCTCATTAAAATAATTCCTTGCAAGAATTTATTTTAATACTCTTGGGTAAAGTATATAAAAATATTATATATTTAAACCACCTCTTTTGCTTCATTACGCAAATTGTCCTCAATAATTTTACTTCCTCGTATAATAAATATATATTTATATATATCGCCTTGCAAATATTCCTTCTAATGCACATGTACTCACATCACATATAGAAAATAAATAATAAATTTATTCTCTCACCTTATAAATTATTTATATCAATTTATTTATATATAGTAAGTATAACTTAATATATTTACCTTATAAATGGAAATTTATTCAGTAAATAAGATATTATAATTAAAATAATATTTTTTTCTTTATTAAAATAATTCAACTCTAGAATTTATTTTAATATCATTTATTTAAAGTATACAATAATTCTTGTATACTAATTACTTTCTTTTCCCTTCTATAAACTGTTTTCAACAATTTAACTGTAATAAATATAATAATATAATTACTACATTAAAAACATACATACATTACATCCAATAATGTAATACATGCTTTCTTCAATAAAAGGGTGGTTATACATTAGGTATATATTTAATGCCACCAATTCACCACATTAAAATAATTTAATAATATAGATTATTTTAATTCTACCCATCTCATTTTCTTTAATAAATTGCCCCTACAATTTATTTACATATAATAAATATAATATACCAATATATTTATTAAGCATAAGCATCGCATATTGCATAGTTCATACCCACTTATGAAATATAATATCATACAACATATTATCTAATAAGAATTTTATTTATTAAATTTTTATTTTAATATTGCTCAAAAATTTGGGTTATACATTCTTTCCCCCTTATAAGGATTCCGTCCCCGGAATCACAATACCGAATCATTCTTAATCGGTTTAGATCTTATTTTTTCTTGTAACCTTATCATTGAATCATTTCAACGTACCATTTCCTTAGATTTTATATCACCTATCTCCTTTCAATTATTAAATCGTATAGATTTTTAAATAAATCATCTATTTTCACTCTAGGTTTTAAACTTTAACCTTTAATTTAATCATTTAAGATTTTTCTAAATTTTCAGGTTGTCACAGCGAACCACACCTTCCTATCGTCAGACATCTCATACTAGTCAAAATATTTGTTTATGCTAGATAACCAATCAAGGAATGCATTGGGATCAAATCTACCGTCAAACTCGGGTGCATCTACCTTGATTTTCTTATAGTTATCATCGTAAGGATCATACCTAGGATGTTCATGGTGTCTAACATATGTGTTTTCGACATGCCCATTCCCATTATTTCCATGCGGTTCCACTATAAGTAGTCTTTGTTCAATGTGTGTGATCCTATCATTCATTTGACCCAATTGTAAAACTATGCCCACTAATTGATCCTCAATTTTTTCTAAAGCAACTTTGGTACGTGAAAGTCCAATAATAATCTAGAAGGGGGGTTGAATAGACTATTATCGTTTAAAAATTTATCTTAGGCCTTTTTGAATTTTTAGTTAATTAATTTGCAGTATTTAAAATTAACATGCAAGACAATAAAAATTCACTCACACAATGCACATAGATTTGTTTGATTCACAACATACATCTCGGGTATGTTGCTACGTCCAGTCTCAAGCTCCTCTCCAAGACTTGAGATCCTATTACTATTAGTAATAAATTATCCTTCAACTGGCGGAGTGATAGACACATAATTAATACATTTTAATATTCCCATATTCATTATTTTATATGATTATTTTATTTAACTAATATATTTTATTTTGTTTTGTAGAAAATAACATTTATTTTTCTTGGAGAGCAAATAAAAGATTTATATCCAGCTTTTAAAGGTAGAAAAGGACCCTTGGAGGATTGCCATATAGAGATTTAAGTCAAGAAAGAAAGAAGATGAAAAAAGGGGAACAAAAGTGTCCAAGTTCAATGTATCTAAATTAGGGCACAAATTTATTTTTTCTATAAATAGGTCTCTTGTTTTAGAGAGAAGGGGGATTAGGGATTGTATTACTTTATGTTAGGAGTAGGGGTAGATTAAATTATTTTTTCATTGTACGCTTGTTAGAGAATCGTCAATAAATGGAGTTTTCTTATTTATTTTTAATCTTCTTCTCTTCTTTATTTTAGTTAGTTAATTTATTTTTTTATGTCTAGCTAATTTTTTTATATTTAGGATGAAGATGAAATTAAATAATTATTCATGATAATATTTTTCATCTCATCTCATCTCTTCTATTATTTATATTTTTATGTTTAATTGATTTCGCCTTCATGTTTCGTTATTAAAATACCTTCATTTTATAGTTCTTATGTGATTTTAAATTAATTAAGAGGTTTTGATAGATTATTGTTAAGCTATGAGTTTTTCATAATCTATGCTTACTCGAAGAAGTTTTGATGGGTTATAATTAATCCTTAAATTTTCATAGTCTATGCTTGCCCACGTTAATTATAAAATTACTAAATTAAAGGAAAGGGGGATCAAAATCATAGTTGAGTTATAAAAATAGAAGAGATTGAATTATATGTTATGTTTATTATTTAATGGATTCGGATTTCTAGAGTGCTTCCTCATTATTAGTTTTCATATTCTAGTTAATCAACTCTCAATCTTTATTTTTAATTCGCCTAAAATAGATATTAAGGATACATTAAAATTAATCTAGTCTATGTGGGTTCGACCTGTACTTGCCAGTTCTTTAATTTGACAATATGCACTTGTAGTTATATATTTTTATCACATCAAATTTTGGGCGCCGTTGCCGGGGACTAGAATTAATTTTTTTTCTTAATTTTTATTTATTCGAATTAGTTTTTAACTTTAATAAAAAAAATTTATTATTTTTTTTTCAGGATTATTGAAGCGGATCGTAGGAGCGAGAAGATAAAGATTTTGTTGCTGCGTTTTCTTTGGTACTTCATATCTTTATTTTTTTTAATAAAAAAATATAAAAAATAGTAGTTTAATTTTTTTTATTAATATTTTTTTTATTTGCCGCATTCATGCATTCACTCACGTAGAGCACATCTGGTTAGGTTTTTCTTTTTTTGTCAAATATAAACCGTGGTGATTGCTGGAGGATTGAGGTACGTCAAAATTTCTAATTCTTTCGTAATTCACATAGTTTTAGGACATTTTATTTGTTTATAGTTATTTTTTTTATTTGTGCATTTTCATCTTTAATCTAACATTAAGGGCACAACCTGTAACAAGATAAGGTGGGGATTTCATCACCCTTCGTTGGCCCACAAACAATCCAACTTGCATTTTGCATAACCTTGACCTAATAAAATTAAATAGACGTTGGCCCCTAGGACTCTCGAGCTCAATTATGACAAGAAACTCCAAGAGGAGGCTGAATTTTAAATTAATCAAACTACTGGTGTCTAGACAAGTGGTTTAAAAGGTAAACGCCTAAAGATTGTGTGGTTATTCAATTAGTCACCGTATCTATGGAGAGACTCTCACTTTTCTTACATTTACCTGGCTAGTGGTGTGATTAATTTTAAATTTTGTGTACCTTAAGGTGTAACTTGGAACAGTTAGGAGATGTCTAGATTTTATTTAGGTTAACCGTAGAATTAGGATTCTTATTTTATTTTTATTTCTATTTTTTTTGTGACTTTCGTGGTTAGTTGTTTATTTGTTTTGTGATTTGTGGAAAGATGGATTATTATCATAGTTGGAATAATAATTTTGCTTGGAATCAAGAACCCTATGAAAATTTTAATACACACCAAGTAAATCAATTTTTTCCAACTTATGAAAATCCTTATCTAAGTTCATATCCATATTTGAATCCAGAACCTCAATATACACAAGAATTATCAAATGAAGAAGAGGAAAGACTTAGTGCCTTAGAGAAAATTATGGAAGTCTTAATGGAAAATTAATTTAGCATAGATCAAACTATATCTCGTCTAGAAATTCAAATGAGTTGATTAGCAGCCATAATAAATGAACAAGAGGTGGATGAATTTTCTAGTAACTCTGAGATTAATTTTGAAAATCTTGATGGTTGTAGAAATGATGAGGATAATGAAAATTTTGTATTCAATTCTACACAATTTGAGTCGAGCGAATTTGAGGAGTCTAAAAAGTATGAGTCTATACTTAAAAGTGATCATGTCACATTTAATGAGTCAGTTAAAAAGTCTATAAGCCTAAAGCTCCATACCCATTAAAATAAACATAATTCAAGAGTTGTCCATGACCCAAAAAATAATTGAAAGTAGACTCTTAATTGAAAAAGATCCAATTGATTTTTTCTTAAATCACCTTGAAAAAAATTAGAATGAATTTGAATATTTAGATAAGGTCAATGAGTTGCTGAGATCCACTACAAATAAGTCAATTAAAGTAAAACATGTATTTGAACCAATTCTTCCATCATTTGAACATGTTAGTGAAAGTTTTCTTGAGGTAAATTTTAAGCATAACTCTGATGAAAATTCTGACTATTTTCAATTTTCTAGACCTCCTAAAATTCATGACAAGTTCACACTCACTTACCCATTTGTATCATTCATTTTTAGTCACATACTTTTTAGGATTTATGAAATTCGAAGGTATGTACATTTGTTTTCTTTCTCACCACATTTTCTTGCAGAACAAATGCCCCGCATACAAGGTACAATTTTTTCACATCTTTGTTCTCTTTTCTTGATTTGCATACATTGAGGACAATGCATGATTTAGGTATGAGGGGAGTTTGTTTGTATTATTGTATTAGATTTTTTTTTCTTTTTTTAGGAAAATAAAGTAAAAAAACAAAAAAAATCAAAAATCAAAAAAAAATTTGTTTGACTTCTTATGAGTTGGATTAATTCTAATAAGTGTTTGTGGAGCAAAACTCATGAGTAAGATTGAAGGATTTAGAGCTCTTGAATATTTGATAAGATATAGAATCTTAGTTTGAAATACCATCTAGAATAAAATTGATTTCAAAAGCATTTTTGCACTACACATTTACACAAATTCTTAGTTGTGGGGTATAAACTATGATTCGAGTAATTTCAGAAAAAAAGGAAAAAAAGAAAGAAAATTGAAAAAGAAAAAGAAATAAATAACTGCTTCAATGTCCATTGGACGAAATAACTGGGTAACCAAGCCTCATGAAGCATCGATATTCACGCTGAAAAGTGTGATGGATATAAGCAGCTTGACTAGTCTAATTTTGTGGCCTTTGTTACTCGAGTTAATAAGTCCTTAAAGGTGTCTCTACACCTAATGCCTTAAAATCAACTGGTTTGGGAGTCATTGGTCCAACGCTCGCTACATGGGTAACTCTGAAAAGCCTAACAAAATGAGACATTGCATAAGTCGGGAATAAAAATTCAAAAAAAAATGGAAAAAAAAAGAAAGAAGAAAAAGAAAAAGAAAAATGAGTTTGCTTGATTTTCATAGTAAAAATCCCTACTAAGAGTTACATCAGATACAAATGCATGCATTACATGTAATTAATTTAATGAAGGATAGTGTTTAGAATAAATATTGAATATTTTTGATAAGGTGAAAGTGCGATTTTGAATTGAATCTTGCATATGTATAATGCCCATGGATATTTAAAAGTTTTATTTCAATTTTATGAGTTGTTGAACTCAAAAATATTTTTGAATTTTGTGGGTATATTCACTGCAAACCCTCACGAGACACAACTCGTCCACTTGGGTTAACCTTGGGGTTTAAAGGCTTGTTGCACATGCTAAGTGCAATCGTGTTTCCTACGAAAATGGGTAGTATCATTTTTATTTTATTTTTATTTTACTCGAGAACGAGCAAAAGCTAGGTATGGGGGTATTTGATAGACACGTAATTAATACATTTTAATATTTCCATATTCATTATTTTATATGCTTATTTTATTTAACTAATACATTTTATTTTGTTTTGTAGGAAATAACATTTATTTTTCTTGGGAAGCAAATAAAAGATTTATATCCAGCTTTTAAAGGTAGAAAAGAACTCTTGGAGGATTGCCATATAGAGATTGAAGTCAAGAAGGAAAGAAGATGAAAAAAGGAGAACAAAAGTGTCCAAGTTCATTGTATCTAAATTAGGGCGCAAATTTATTTTTCTTATAAATAGGTCTCTTGTTTTAGAGAGAAGGGAGATTAGGGATTGTATTACTTTATGTTAGGAGTAGGGGTAGATTAAATTATTTTTTTATTGTACGCTTGTTAGAGAATCGTCAATAAAGGGAGTTTTCTTTTTTATTTTTAATCTTCTTCTCTTCTTTATTTTAGTTAGTTAATTTATTTTTTATGTCTAGCTAATTTTGTTATATCTAGGATGAAGATGAAATTAAATAATTATTCATGATAATATTTTTCATCTCATCCCATCTCTTCTATTATTTATATTTTTATGTTTAATTTATTTCGCCTTCATGTTTCGTTATTGAAATATCTTCGTTTTATAGTTCTTATGTGATTTTAAATTAATTAAGAGGTTTTGATAGATTATTGTTAAGATATGAGTTTTTCATATATTATGCTTACTCGAAGAAGTTTTGATGGGTTATAGTTAATCCTTAAATTTTTATAGTCTATGATTGCCCACGTTAATTATAAAATTACTAAATTAGAGGGAAAGGGGATCAAAATCATAGTTGAGTTATAAAAATAGAAGAGATTGAATTATATGTTATGTTTATTATTTAATGGATTCGGATTCCTAGAGTGCTTCCTCATTATTAGTTTTCATATTCTAGTTAATCGATCAACTCTCAATCTTCATTTCTAATTCGCCTAAAATAGATATTAAGGATACATTAAAATTAATCTAGTCTCTGTGGGTTCGATCTGTACTTGTCAGTTCTTCAATTTGACACTGTGCACTTGCAGTTACATATTTTATCACATCACGGAGAAACCTTTACAATGTTTTATAGACAAACTTTCAATTAATTTCAACTAACTATCTTGGACCGCAAACTCCCAGCTCCCTCCTCAAGCTTGGTTGTATCTTCTTTTGAGTTCAGTTCTGTTCTATGATCTGGTCTTGAAACGACATCCTCTTCCTCACCTCACAAGTACAATTGAGACCCAACTCCCAGCTGATTTTTTTAAGACTCTGGTCTTGGTCAAAGAATTACTCGTCTTTTCTCACAGGTACATAAATAAACTAACTTTACCATTTTTTCTTTTTACAAAATATTTGACAGAATTTTGCTTCTAAAATAAACAGATACAATTTACTACAGATTTATAAAAGTTTAAATAACTTTTATATTTAAGGCTTCTCAAATATGCTGATAGTAGTTAAAGAGCAGATATATTTATAAAAGTTCAAAGACTTTTATACTTGAGAAAATATGCTTCTTTGTAAGCAGGTATTAATTTATACTTAAATCAAATAATGCTTCTATGTAAGCAAATATTTAAATTTAGGCACTGTTATAAAAGTTTAAATAATTTTTATATTTTGTGTAAAAAGTTCTTCTTGAATAAGCAAGTATATGAATTTAAACTTTGATTGAAATGTGCTTCTGTATAAGCAAATATATAACTTGTGTTTAGATTTATAAAGATTTAATTTTCTTTATAAAATAAAGAATGTGTTTCTATGGAAAGTTAATTTATCTTTAATTTCTGATATAAAAGTTGAAATAAATTTTATAATTATGTTTCTTAGATAAATTCACAGAAGTTTGTGATATAAAAGTTTAAATAACTTTTATATTATGGAACATGTATTTTACGAATAAATAAATAAATGCTCAAATACTTGTAATGACAAATATCAAGTATAATAAATTAAACAATTTAAGTAATACTTGATATAACAAATAATTTTGTTAGACTCAAAAATATATATAATAATATATTTTATCTATCTTGTGAATATTAAATAAGGCCACTTAGAATTTCAAAACCGTTCTAATGATATTCTTGTTTAAGGAATACCTCCAAATAGCGGTACCTAAAACCGACTGAATTTAAAGTTTCATTGTTGATATTTGTATAAATATTTTCGAAAGATCACTTAGTATTTCAAATCGTTCGAATGATATTCTTGTTTAAGGAATACCTCCAAATAGCGGTATCTAAAACTGATCTACTTTACGATATTTATATAAATAAATTATATATCTATAAAGAGCCACTTAGCATTTCAAGACCGTTAGATGATATTCTTAAGGAATATCTCCAAATAGCGGTATCTAAATCTGGCTTTTTTATTGACATGAATAGATGAAATATAGATATATAAATGTGTATAACAATTTCTATTTGTATATCTATATTTATACACAAGTATGAGATAATAAAAAATAAATTAATTCAAGAACTTATCTCAAAATAATTTGACCAATTTTCTCTTCAAAAGATCAGAACTTTGATTAAAAGAGAGTAAACTTTTTAGAGAGAGATTATGTAGGCAATGAGTGTATAAACTTTTCTTGATTTGGAAATTGGCAAGTGTAAAATGAAGAAAAACTCCCCTATTTATAGGAAATTTTGACCAGGGATAATTTCAGAATTTTAAAGGATTAATTTTGAAATTAATAGCCAGGATTAATTTGTTTGAAAAAGGATGACTTGGATTTAATGGACAATAATCACACGGATCCGACTAACTCAAAGATTTCACCCATGTTACATTTGTTAAGAAATTTGCTCATTTAATGCTGTTTCGAGCCAATACCTAGCACATCTACAAAGGCTAAAGCTAGGGGTGTAAACGGATATATACGGATTCGGATACAGCAGTATTTGTATCCGTTTATTTGCGGATATCTTTAAACCGAATACGGATAATATCCGTTTTTTTTAATACGAATAATATCCGCTTTTTTCGAATACGAATTTTTTAGTTACCATTTATAGTCCTAACTATAACTAGAATAAAAAATAATGAGTTTTAAAATATAGTTTATTAATGAATGAATGTTAAATTATTTATTTTTAATAAATATTTAAATAGAATAATCAATGTTCTTAATTACAATTCAAATAAGTTTTCATCATTTTGCATGAAATCCTAAATTTCAATACTACTTATTAATGTTTAGATGTCCAATATTGTAGTGTGTATGAATATTTATAATTTATAATTATATTCAAAAGTTTACATTAAATATTTAATTATTTTTTCTCAAATACTTGATTAAAATTTTAATAATATGTTTATGGAAACTTTTATTTATAATTTATCCACAATACATATATTACAATTTACATAGTTATAAAAATTTTATTTTATTTTATTATATTTATGGAGAGTGGGAGTTATAATGTATATGTGACAACTGACAACTAGGTAATCCAACTTCATCCAAAATTTACTTTGGACTAGCTTTAAATATTTGGATTTTTAATTTTTAAATAATTGGGCAAATGAAAGTGATAAATACTCCATCCACCCGAAAATTCATAAACGTGAATTAATTATTCAACCCTCTTCTAGATTAATTCTAAATTAATTCGGACTTAACACATTTTAGCAATAAAATTATATTGTTCATTGTTCCCGTCTCCCAACATTGCAAGTAAGTTTTGAAAGTAAAAAACTTATAACAAGCTAATAACTATAGTTTTGTTCTTCTAGTATATAATTTTTTTGGTAAATGATACATTTTAGATATTTTAACTTTATAATAGTAAAAATCTATTAACTATATCTAAATCAATTTATTTTAGTTTATTAATATTAAAATAAGTGTTATTTCAAGTGAAATGATATATTTTTAAAATAATTTTTGTATGATAGTGAAAACTAATTATTATATAAGGAATGTCACTTGAAAAAAATTATTTTGCTTATTATATAATATATAAGTTATTTGGATACGAATTTCGGATATAGATCCGAATCCGGATATTCGCTATCCATCAGATATATTTACGGCCGGATGTTAAACGAATACGAATACGCCTATATCCGTATTTGTATTCATTTATTTTCGGATACCTTTAAACTGAATACGGATATATCCGTTTTTTTTCGAATACGAATAGTATCCGTTTTTTTCCGAATACGGATGCAGACGAATTCAGTCAATGCAACGACAGCATAAGGTTTACAAGCCTTTGTAAATTTTATTTCTTTAAGCTTTTAATTACCATTTGGCCCCACAATTTTTATCAATGTAACCGAACCACGATTTAATAAACCTTTTGTGCATTTGAATTGCTCAATTCGGATAATAGGAAAAAGGCTAAAGCCTTTTGAAAGTTTTGTTTTCAAAAATATCATATATATATATATATATATATATATATATTATTTTTGAAATAATTGATGAGGAAAAATCTTTTTAGGAATATGGATTCTCCTTGTCTTAGGAAATGTTATTTTGTGAATTAATTTCTTTAACATTTGATATTATATAAATTATCAAAGGTCAAGAAATAATTAATTCAATTTTTAGGATGAAAAACATTTTTGGTCAAAATAAATAAGATAATTAAAAATATTTATATCATATAAAACCTATGGAGAGGATTCTAGCCTAATTACTAATGTAATTGTTATCATCAAAATATTTCCAAAACTTGGAGACCCAACAGTATGTGTAATCATGATGCAAATACAAGTGCAAAGCTCAGACAATAAATAAATTTAATTGAAGCAAATTAAAATTACAAGTCTAAGCCTATACAATTGCAATCTCAAAAGCTATTGATAATAGCCGAATAATATGCAACTAGATGGAATAATATGTAAGTTTAAAAGAACAAATCCAAAACAAACTTTAAATTTTTTAGAACTATTGAATGAAGGAATGCAAGTGATTAAGTATTGAAAATCTGAATATTCAAAGTGAAATATTTACTTTTATCTTATGAACTTAACTGATAAGAAAGTATGAGACTGTGGTCATGAAAAGTTCTAAGGTTAAAATTTTAGGACTCTTTATGTAAGAAAACAGGGGTGAAAATGTAAACTAATAAAACGTGGGACAATATTTAAATGGAGAGTGGGAGTTGTACTAAAAGGTAATTTGTAAGGATTTTTAATTTAAATTAGAAAAGTTAGAGTTACCTCACTATTTCCAAAACAACGCTAGCAACAACATAATTTTTTTTGTTGATGAACAATGAATCCAACGATGAATAATGCTTCAAGGAACAATATTTTTTTTGAAAACCCAAAATCTCCCAAAAATTCAGAAATTGATGGAGAAACCTTAAACTCTAATGCCAATGTATGATGTAGGACGGAAATTGTTAACATGTAATTAATTGGAAGTGGTAAATCAACAAAGAAATTTAAGAGAACTAGGGTGATCCAACCGTAGTAAAATCACTACCCCTAGGGTTTTTCAACCGCAGGAGGAAAAAAAAAGGTATTGATCGCAACCAATAATCAGAATAATTTCAATATCAAAGTGCCAAGAGTCTCACATGACTTACAAGTAAGAAAATAAACTCTAATAACCATGTGCTTCTAAATAAATAATCCAATAATGAAATAAAGTAATAAATAAAAAGTTCGATAAACTAAATAAATAGACAAGATAATCAAATAACGAATCATCCACAACGGCGACGTCAGATTCATAAATGAGTTAACTAAACAAAACGTTAAAACACCCAAACAACTAATAAGTAGGTGAGACCATAAATAAATTATCAAACCAAACTTTTAATGCTTGTACAACCAAATATCAGGAAAAATAAATAAAAAAAATTAAAAGAATAATAATAAAAATCGTTCCAACTTGAATAAGAGTAAAAAGAAGTAAACTAATAAAAATAATCGTTCCAACTTGAAAATAAATAAAAGCTGTAATTATCCATTTAAAAATTATCAATTTCAACACAATTTACAAATTATCAATTTCAACAAAATTTTAGTGAATTGATATTATTAAACAAAACACAACTTCAATAGCAATTGCAGTTGCCAAAAAATTAAAAACATCAATCCAAAAATTGAGAATTTCAATTACATTGGCCAAGAAAATATAATTCCAGTGAATTAACAACCTTGGTTAACTAAACACAACTTCAATAGTCATTACAGTAGCCAAAAAAGTAAAAATAGCCGTCAATCACGTAGATGAGTAATTTCCGCCATCGTCTTCACTTGAAAAAAATAGTAAAATAAAAAAAAATTTAATTCCAACTTGAAAAATAATAATAAAAATAATAATGAATTATCAAATCTGCTTAAAATAAGTAGGTGGGACCATAAATAAGTTACCAAACTAAACTTTTAATGAATCTCAGAAACTTTATTGCTTCACAACCAAATCTCATAAAACGTTCAACTTAAAAACAAGATATCAAACCAACTTTTAATGAATTATCAAATCTGCAAATATTAAAAAGAAGAGAAAATAATTTGTAAGCAATTTCACAGCATTGCTCGTGAATGAAGAGACTACAGACAGACTAGTTAACCAAGGTAGCTCTCTATCTCTCCTCATTTTCCTCTTCCTCTCTTTTCTCTCTCTCTCTCTCTCTCTAATTTGAATATACTTGGGAGTTTTTTTTGTTGGCCCATTGAATGTATTATCAATTTTTTTAATGATTCATTAAATATGTTGTTGATTTTTAATGGAGATATTGGACTGTTTATACTTGCTTTTTTTTAAATGATGACTTTTAATACTTGATTATCTTTTTCCTATATGAATAATTTTTTGCATAATTTTTGTATATATACAGAGTTGTTGAATGGAAAATGTGGACTTAGAGTTTGGGATTTATGACAATGTTGATTTGAATGTGGGAGAGAGTGACGATGATATAGAGTTTCAAGTAGATAATGAGTTAGAAGGGTCAAATTCCATTTATAATCCTCAAGTAAGACTTGAGATAAAACCCAAAAAAGGACAACAATTTGAAATATTAGAGGATGCCAAAAATTTTTACAATGCATATGCAAAAGAGGTCGGATTTAGTATTCGAAGTTGGACCCAAAGGAATAGAGGGGGAGGGAGTGATGAAATCACATGGAAAGAATATGTTTGTTTTAAAGAAGGACAGGGTTCAATAGTAGCAGATACTGATAAACAAAGGTGTCGAGGGAATGTGAAAGAGAATGCAAAGCCAAAATTGTTTTTTTGAAATCAAAATCTGGATTTTTTGTTGCGAGTGTATTTATTGAAGGGCATAGTCACGCATTGTCCACCCCAAGAAAAGTCCAGCTTTTAAGATCTCACCGCAATGTTTCTAATGCCCAAAAATGCTTAACGCAACAACTTGGAATGGTAAATATACCACCGCATCAACAATTTATTTTTTTGGGAGTTCAAGCAGGGGGGTTAGAAAACATAGGATATAAGCAAAAAGATTTATATAATTATGAGAGGGATAAACGTAATGAGATGAAGGGGCATGATGGTGGTATGTTGGTTGAGTATTTTAAATTAAATCATATCAAGAATTCTTCTTTCATATTTTAAATTGAGTCAAATGATAAAAATCGTATTACTTGTTGTTTTTGGGCTGATAGAAATTTTAGACGGGCTTATAACTTTTATGGCGATGTGGTGATATTTGATACTACATAAAATACCAATCGGTATGGAATAATTTTTGCACCATTGTTGGGGGTTAATAATTATGGGCAGACCATTGTCTTTGCTTGTGCTTTCTTATCTAATCAGACTGTAGATTCTTTTGTTTGGATTTTCAATCAATTCCTAGAATCTACGACAGGTGATGCTCTAAAGATGATTATCACTGATCAAGATCTAGCGATGGCGAAAGCTATTTCTGAAACTCTTTCAAGTACTTATCATAGGTATTGTAGTTGGCACATTTTGACAAAATTTTATAAGAAGTTAGATTCGGTAAAATATGCTCAATACTATACGGAATTTTCAGATTGTATATGGAAATCAGAAAGTACGGAAGAGTTTGACTCTAGGTGGTTGGGTCTTGTTCTCATAAGTGGGTTGCATGAGAATAAATGGCTGAAGTCAATGTTTGAAATTCGTTCAAGATGGGTGCCTGCATATGTTAATCATGTTTTCTCGACCGGTATTGAAAGTAGTATGCATACAAGCCAATCATGTATGATGATAAAGCATATACTTTGGAGGCAATCTTATTTATTTATTAATAAAAATATTCATTTATTAAAGGCATTTAATTATCTACATGGTGCTGTTTTTATAATATGTAAATAACCCATAGTTTTAAGCAATGCTTTTAGAATCATGATGATGATCATGCCAATGAGATCTAAATTCTTAGAAAGCTCTAAAACTAAAATAGTTCCTAATCATGGGATTACTAAAAAGGGGATTAGTAAATCCGGATAGATTAGTACATATGTTGCTTGCTCATTAGATGAGGATGATTGATCTCATAATCATTTGTGTGGAGACACTAAAGCAAGTATGTAGGTGCTTATTGGAGAATAAGTTCACTGAACGTGACTCGCTATGGAATACCTAATGGAGTTTTACTCGCCTGTCAATAGGAATTCCTAATGTGATAGTAGTACAAGTGATCCTTGGACTTGAGATCATCATAGTATCTTGTATGTAATGAATTATACTTTGACTTATTCCTTAAAGCCCTTTAGGGTATATAAAAGGGTATGCTTGGGTATAATGAGTTACATATGGAGACAATGAATGATCAATAAAGAATCTACCACCTCTAGTAAAGGAGGAGATATGTCCTATGTGATTCGTTAAATGACAACCCAGGAATCCTTGGCCAAGGTAAAATGAAATTAGAAAGGAGTTTCTAATTTACATTATTTGGAGTTGTGCATTTTCTAATCGAAATACATATAATTAAATAAAATAAGACTTGACAGTAAATTCATGTCTTATATTTAATTGGGACGTTGTATGGTGGAAGGATTGAATTGTATGGTAACTATTTACTCACAGGTTCTTTTATGATTAATGTTGAAATCTATATTATCTGAAAAGTCGTTGATCGCTAGGGAGGCTTATCCCTATTGTAGAATAAATATTATTTATTTAAATAGATTATTAGTTTAATTTATTTATTTAAATAAGATTAGAATTGTTCTAATTGATTTATTCACAACCGGTTTAATATGGAGAACCTAAAGGGTCACACCATAAAAGGAAGAATAATTATTTAAGAAGGTAATGGCATAATCGTAATAATGCATTAAGTGAAATTAATTTAATCTATGGTGATAGAATAAATTAAATAGCTTAATATTTATTATTTAATATTTTGGAAATATTAAATATAAATTAATAAGAGGAGTCTTATTAATATTATTATAATTATTATTATTTTAATTTCTAAAGGAGTTTAGTAATTAATTTAATATTAGTACTCTCATTTATTCCTAATAAGATTAGGAGATAAATTAATTAAATGAATTTAATTAATTATTTCCCATGTGGTGGGAAGCCTAAATTAATTAAAGAAGTTTAATTAATTAAAAGAAATCCCATGTCTAATAGGATTAGAAGGGTTGACCAATATCTATATAAGAGGATTCTTATAATAGATATTACTTGATGCAATTCCAATTGTTGGAGAGTACTCCTTTTCTATAGAGGATAGAAAACTAAGCCAACCACCCTCCTTCTTGATAATTCATCTTCCTTGGTGGATCACCTCTAGAGGCCAAACACTTGGGTGGCTAACGTTGATCAAAGGAAGGAATCTAATCCAGAAATTCAAGGAGATCACGAAGAACAAGGAGTTGAACTAGTACCTGTGGAAGCTTCGTTCTACAAGGGTATGATTCCATAACTTCTTATTTATCGTTTTAAATTAATAATTTGCATAAAGGATGATCCGGGTAATGGTTTTGTAGAAATTTTTTTAAACTCTGATATACCATGCTTCCGCTAATTTTTGCAATTTGATTGCGTCACGATTTCGTACAAACCCAACAGTGGCATCAGAGCCAAACTTTTATGCAATTATTAATTTATTTTTGATTTCATATACATATGGGTATATATTTAAAATAATTTATTGGGCATAATTTTATTGTATAAAATTATTTTTTTTTAAGAAAAAAAAATGACGTTTTTTTTTTTTTTTGGGACGAATCACAAATTTTTTTTTTTGGGTGCTAATCTTGAATTCTGCAAAGAAAATGTGTTGTCTCTTTCTTACTCCAAAAAGAATGTGACCCATCAGGAAAGGACTCTTTTAATAAACCTGCAGGACTCTTTTAATAAAAGAAGGTGACTTCTTTTTAAAAAAATAAATATGATATATTTATATATTATATTCTAAATAATTTTATAATTAAAATAAAGAGTTTATTTTAATCTTGAAATTGGATTTCATGCAATTTAAAATTGCCCATTAAATGATACTCATATATATATGGAATGTTTTAATTCATGAGATGAATATTTATTTATTGATATATATGGTGATATGTATGATAATAAATGGGGATTGATTATGGACTATTTGACCAATGTGATTGGATTTTATTTTAGTTGAATGCTTGAATGAATGGGTTTTATTAAATGGGGTCTGTGTACCTCGTCTTCTCTAAAAAAAAATTTCGTGATGTAAAATTCTATCTCCCTCCTATGTACTTCCCCTTGACTGCTGATCAAGGTTTCTATTTAAATTAAATAGTTTAATGTAATAGAAATAGTTAGAATTATCTTGAAAAAATTGGAGACCAAGGTGCAAGGAGCGCGTGAAGACCCGTTTGTATGGAGCCCGGGTTTAAATGTAATAGTTATATTTAAATTTAAATTCTTGCACTCCTAGGTTTGACCTTTTGGTTCACTTGGTGGCTCTAGTGAACCAAACTAGAATAAAAGTCCATAATCAATCTGGGTAGAATATAGTATTCTATATTGCATGCTAAATATTATATATATTATATTTTATGCAAACATGCTTCGCATGTTTAATAAAATGACGCGTATTTTATATATATATGTGCATGCACGCTAAACAAGATGAGACAAATAATAACAAATCCCTCAAAGAAATAATATTAAGTCCGAAGCGTTCAAATGATATTTGGAATATCGAACGTCGCCTTCTAGCATGATAAATTAATAGAGTATTAAATATTTAATATGAGCTTGTTGTGCTATCCACAAGGCGAGTATTGCATATTTAAGATGTTAATTAATCACATTTGATGCTTATCAAGAAAATTGAACGATCTAGTCTTGTTGTGCTATCCACAAGGACGGACATTTTTCTTTTTTGAATTTATAGAAGTGCTAGGCTGGACTTAACTTAAATCGTTTTAGTTCGGATGTGCACACACTTGACCATTATGATTTAAGAGGCAAAATAAAAGGAGTTATATAGTGATGTAATTGACAAGAGTTGTCTACCTATTTATTTGTATATCGCTTGTTGTGCTATCCACAAGGTTATATTCATTTGAAATGAGATCCTTATTCTCACTAGCAAATCTTTAATTAGATGTTGCCGAACTATATAAGTGAGGGTAATATAGTTTGATAAAAATAGTGGGAGATACCAATTTAAAATAAAGACCTAAATTTATTTTGGTATGCAAAATTAATAAAATGAATGTTTGCTAAAATGTTGTTTTTCACATGCAAAATTTTAAAAATGTCAAAATCACTAATTTCACTGCGAAGCATACTTGATGCTAATAAGCTTACCGGGCCGAATTATACGGACTGGCTAAGAAATCTGAGAATAGTTCTCACTGCTGAAAAGATTTCTTATGTCCTAAACTCACCTGTCCCTGGAACTGTTCCAGAAACAGCCTCTGAGGAAGAGATTGCCACCATTGTAAAGTGGCAAGATGATGCATCTGTGGCTCAATGCATCATGCTCGCATCCATGAATAACGAGCTTCAGCGTCAGCACGAAAATATGGATGCTCCTACTATGTTGATTCACCTCAAGGAGTTGTATGGTGAACAAAGTAGGACTGCTAGATATGAGATATCTAAGGAGCTCTTCCGATCTCGGATGACCAAGGGCAAAGTGAACATAAAGGAACAAAAGAAATCTGATCCAGCTAGCAAAGGAATGTGCTTCCATTGCAACGAGCCGGGTCATTGGAAGAGGAACTGCAAGAAGTTTCTGGCAAAGAAGAAGCTTGGAGAAGCTTCGACTTCCAATCAAGGTTTGTTCATGATTGAAATTAATTTTTCAGAAAGTCAAAATTCTACTTGGGTATTGGATACCGGCTGTGGTTCTCACATATGTAATAATGTGAAGGGACTGGTCAGAAGTAGAAAGCTGAACAATGATGAGGTGATCCTACGAGTGGGGAATGGAGCAAAGGTTGCTGCATTAGCTGTAGGAACTTATTATTTAGCAATGCCTTCGGGCAAGTCCATTTATCTTAATAATTGTTATTATGTTCCGAATATTATTAAAAATATTATTTCAATTTCTGCATTGGATATGGAAGGATTTAACGTTGTTATAAAGAACAATAGTTGTTCTATTTATAAAGACGATATTTTATATGGTGTTGGAAATTTGCGAAATGGACTTTATACACTTGACTTACAAGAAAATATTTTTCAAATTGAACAAACTAAGAAAAGGAAAAGAGATGATATTAATTATACCTACATGTGGCATTGAAGACTCGGTCATATCAATGAAACAAGATTATCCAAGTTGCATAAAGATGGGCTCTTTGAGTTATCTGATTATGAATCATATCCAACTTGTGAATCTTGTCTCATGGGTAAAATGACTAAATCTCCTTTTAGTGGAAAAGGAGAAAGAGTTACAGAGTTGTTGGCATTGATTCACACAGACGTTTGTGGACCTATACAACAAGTGCACGGGGTGGGTATTCTTATTTTATTACTTTCACTGATGATCACTCAAGATTTGGATATGTGTATTTAATGAAATACAAGTCAGAATCATTTGAAAAGTTCAAAGAGTTCAGAAGTGAAGTAGAGAAACAAACGGGCAAGAGTATAAAGATACTTCGATCAGATTGAGGTGGAGAATACTTAAGCGGTGAGTTTCTCAATTATCTCAAAGAAAATGGTATAATCTCACAATGGACTCCTCTAGGTACACCACAGTTAAATGGAGTATCTGAAAGGAGAAATCGAACACTGTTGGACATGGTTCGATCTATGATGAGTTTTACCGACCTTCCAATTTCCTTATGGGGATATGCCCTAGAAACGGCTGCATACCTACTTAACAAGGTACCTACCAAATCCGCCCCAAAGACTCCATATGAGATATGGAAGGGGAGGATACCAAATCTTAAGCATGTTAAGACTTGGGGTTGTCCAGCTTATGTCAAAAAGTTTGAAAACGATAAGCTACAGACTAAATCCGATAAGTGTAGATTTGTGGGATACCCTAAAGAAACTTTAGGGTATTATTTCTATCATCCAACTGATCAAAAGGTGTTTGTTGCGAAACATACTGCCTTCTTGGAAAAGGATTTTATCCATGAAGGGGTCAGTGGGAGTAAGATATATCTTGAAGAAGTTCAAGACCCACAAATTACCACGGATCAAAGTCAGGTACCTGACAAAGTAGAAGAACCTACTATACCACACCCTGTTCGTAAATCTGGAAGAGTACCGAAGATACCTGAGAGATATAGATTCGTTATAGAGGATGACGATGAGGTACACATCATGAATGATGATGATCCATTGAATTACGAACAGGCTATGAGTAATAAAGACTCAGGGAAATGGCTTGAAGCTATGAAATTCGAAATGGACTCCATGTATGAAAACAAAGTATGGACTTTGATTTCACCACCTGAAGGCATTAAGCCTATTGGGTGTAAATGGGTCTTTAAAAGAAAGACTGGAGCGGACGGCAAGGTAGAGACCTATAAGGCCCGACTGGTTGCAAAAGGTTTCAAACAAAGACAAGGAGTTGACTATGATGAAACCTTCTCACTAGTAGCTATGCTCAAGTCCATTTGGATTTTGCTTGCGATTGCAGCTTATAACGACTATGAGATCTGGCAGATGGACGTGAAAACGGCCTTCCTCAATGGGAAACTTGAGGAGGATGTGTATATGACACAGCCAGAGGGATTTGTTTCAAAGGTTGGAACAAATCAAGTCTGTAAGCTGTAACGATCCATTTATGGATTGAAGCAAGCTTCTCGTAGATGGAACATTCGTTTTGATGAGACAATCAAAGAGTTTGATTTTGTCAAAAATGACGATGAACCATGTGTGAACAAGAAGGTTAGTGGGAGCGCAGTTTCATTCCTTGTATTATATGTTGATGATATATTACTGATAGGGAATGACATTCCTATGCTACAATCGATTAAAATCTGGTTATCTAAACACTTCTCCATGAAGGACTTGGGAGAAGCATCCTATATTTTGGGGATAAAGATCTATAGAGATAGATCTAAAAGGATGCTTGGTTTATCCCAAGGAACGTACATTGATGCAATGCTAAAGAGGTTTAGCATGGAAGATTCCAAAAGAGGTCTCATGCCGATGAGCCATGGAATACATCTCTCCAAGAAACAGGCCCCAAAGACACATGAGGAGAGAGACCGTATGAGTAAGATCCCTTATGCTTCTGCAATAGGATCTATCATGTACGGTATGATATGTACTAGACCGGATGTTGCTCATGCACTTAGTGTAATGAGCAGATACCAGTCAAACCCTGGAGAAGAGCACTGGAAGGTAGTGAAGAATATCCTAAAGTACTTGAGAAGGACTAAAGATATTTTTCTTGTCTACGGTGGGTCTGAATTAAAACTCAAGGGATTCACAGACTCAAGTTTTCAAACAGACCAAGATGATAGTAAATCTGTTTCAGGGTATGTGTTTACCTTGAAAGATGGTGCAGTGAATTGAAAAGGTTCCAAACAATAAAAGGTTGTTGGTTTAGTGACAAAGACAAAGTATATAACTGTAAGTGAAGCTGCAAGTTGATGTTTTAGATGAAAAGTTCATTACAGAACTAGGAATAGGTCCTAAGTCTCATCTTGAATCTAAACATGTGTTGCGGCACTTTGATTAAAGAAATCATTGAAAGAGGAGAGTGTAGACTCTCAAGACAACATTGCAGATCCATTAACTAAAGCTTTAACACAACAGCAGTTTGATCGTCACTTAGAGAAGTTGGGTATGAGATACCATGGCGATTGGCTTTAGTGCAAGTGGGAGATTGAAAGTAGTATGCATACAAGCCAATCATGTATGATGATAAAGCATATACTTTGGAGGCAATCTTATTTATTTATTAATAAAAATATTCATTTATTAAAGGCATTTAATTATCTACATGGTGCTATTTTTATAATATGTAAATAACCCATAGTTTTAAGCAATGCTTTTAGAATCATGATGATGATCATGCCAATGAGATCTAAATTCTTAGAAAGCTCTAAAACTAAAATAGTTCCTAATCATGGGATTACTAAAAAGGGGATTAGTAAATCCGGATAGATTAGTACATATGTTGCTTGCTCATTAGATGAGGATGATTGATCTCATAATCATTTGTGTGGAGACACTAAAGCAAGTATGTAGGTGCTTATTGGAGAATAAGTTCACTGAACGTGACTCGCTATGGAATACCTAATGGAGTTTTACCTCGCCTGTCAATAGGAATTCCTAATGTGATAGTAGTACAAGTGATCCTTGGACTTGAGATCATCATAGTATCTTGTATGTAATGAATTATACTTTGACTTATTCCTTAAAGCCCTTTAGGGTATATAAAAGGGTATGCTTGGGTATAATGAGTTACATATGGAGACAATGAATGATCAATAAAGAATCTACCACCTCTAGTAAAGGAGGAGATATGTCCTATGTGATTCGTTAAATGACAACCCAGGAATCCTTGGCCAAGGTAAAATGAAATTAGAAAGGAGTTTCTAATTTACATTATTTGGAGTTGTGCATTTTCTAATCGAAATACATATAATTAAATAAAATAAGACTTGACAGTAAATTCATGTCTTATATTTAATTGGGACGTTGTATGGTGGAAGGATTGAATTGTATGGTAACTATTTACTCACAGGTTCTTTTATGATTAATGTTGAAATCTATATTATCTGAAAAGTCGTTGATCGCTAGGGAGGCTTATCCCTATTGTAGAATAAATATTATTTATTTAAATAGATTATTAGTTTAATTTATTTATTTAAATAAGATTAGAATTGTTCTAATTGATTTATTCACAACCGGTTTAATATGGAGAACCTAAAGGGTCACACCATAAAAGGAAGAATAATTATTTAAGAAGGTAATGGCATAATCGTAATAATGCATTAAGTGAAATTAATTTAATCTATGGTGATAGAATAAATTAAATAGCTTAATATTTATTATTTAATATTTTGGAAATATTAAATATAAATTAATAAGAGGAGTCTTATTAATATTATTATAATTATTATTATTTTAATTTCTAAAGGAGTTTAGTAATTAATTTAATATTAGTACTCTCATTTATTCCTAATAAGATTAGGAGACAAATTATTAAATGAATTTAATTAATTATTTCCCATGTGGTGGGAAGCCTAAATTAATTAAAGAAGTTTAATTAATTAAAAGAAATCCCATGTCTAATAGGATTAGAAGGGTTGACCAATATCTATATAAGAGGATTCTTATAATAGATATTACTTGATGCAATTCCAATTGTTGGAGAGTACTCCTTTTCTATAGAGGATAGAAAACTAAGCCAACCACCCTCCTTCTTGATAATTCATCTTCCTTGGTGGATCACCTCTAGAGGCCAAACACTTGGGTGGCTAACGTTGATCAAAGGAAGGAATCTAATCCAGAAATTCAAGGAGATCACGAAGAACAAGGAGTTGAACTAGTACCTGTGGAAGCTTCGTTCTACAAGGGTATGATTCCATAACTTCTTATTTATCGTTTTAAATTAATAATTTGCATAAAGGATGATCCGGGTAATGGTTTTGTAGAAATTTTTTTTAAACTCTGATATACCATGCTTCCGCTAATTTTTGCAATTTGATTGCGTCACGATTTCGTACAAACCCAACAGTGGCATCAGAGCCAAACTTTTATGCAATTATTAATTTATTTTTGATTTCATATACATATGGGTATATATTTAAAATAATTTATTGGGCATAATTTTATTGTATAAAATTATTTTTTTTTAAGAAAAAAAAATGACGTTTTTTTTTTTTTTTGGGACGAATCACAAATTTTTTTTTTGGGTGCTAATCTTGAATTCTGCAAAGAAAATGTGTTGTCTCTTTCTTACTCCAAAAAGAATGTGACCCATCAGGAAAGGACTCTTTAATAAACCTGCAGGACTCTTTTAATAAAAGAAGGTGACTTCTTTTTAAAAAAATAAATATGATATATTTATATATTATATTCTAAATAATTTTATAATTAAAATAAAGAGTTATTTTAATCTTGAAATTGGATTTCATGCAATTTAAAATTGCCCATTAAATGATACTCATATATATATGGAATGTTTTAATTCATGAGATGAATATTTATTTATTGATATATATGGTGATATGTATGATAATAAATGGGGATTGATTATGGACTATTTGACCAATGTGATTGGATTTTATTTTAGTTGAATGCTTGAATGAATGGGTTTTATTAAATGGGGTCTGTGTACCTCGTCTTCTCTAAAAAAAAATTCGTGATGTAAAATTCTATCTCCCTCCTATGTACTTCCCCTTGACTGCTGATCAAGGGTTTCTATTTAAATTAAATAGTTTAATGTAATAGAAATAGTTAGAATTATCTTGAAAAAATGGAGACCAAGGTGCAAGGAGCGCGTGAAGACCCGTTTGTATGGAGCCCGGGTTTAAATGTATAGTTATATTTAAATTTAAATTCTTGCACTCCTAGGTTTGACCTTTTGGTTCACTTGGTGGCTCTAGTGAACCAAACTAGAATAAAGTCCATATCAATCTGGGTAGAATATAGTATTATTGCATGCTAAAT